>JACEEZ010009459.1:0-47678 GCA_016584305.1 Chionoecetes opilio | reverse complement strand
GGTGATGACTGAGTGGTAGATGTTTAAATTTTAAGGGGGGGTGGAAGGGGGGGGGGGGGGGCTGTGGTGGGGGGGGGGGGGGGGGGAGTGGTGGGGTGGGGTGTGGGTGGGTTGTTGTGTGTGTGGTGTGTGGGGTTTTTTTTCTTGGTTTTGTGTGGGGGTTGGGGGGGGGGTGGGTGTGGTGGGTGGGGAGTGGGTGTGGGTTTGCCCTGGTTTTGTGTGTGTGTTGGTGTTTGTTGTGTTTGGTGTTTCGTTGGTTGGGGGTCTTTGGGGTGCCCGTTGTGAACCGGGCTTTTCAGTCGGGGTTGGGGTTTGGCAGGCGGGGGGTGTCACAAATGGAACGCAAAGAACCGTTTTTTGTTTCAAAGGCTACTTCCGGGCTACCCGGGCCCCAATTTTAAAGAAGGAAGAGCACAAGGAAGAGAGAGGAGATGGGAAAAAAAAGAGAGAGAGTGAAGGAGAAAGAGAGGGGGTTTGGCAGGGTGGGCGCGGAAAGGAAAAGAAAAGGAAAAAAGAGGAGGAATTTAAGAGAGAGAAAAGAGAGAGGAGAGAGAGAGAGAGAGAGAAGAGAGAGAGAGAAGAGAGAGGAGGGGAGAGAGAGAGATAAAAGAGAGAAGAGAGAGGAGAGAGGAGAGAGAGAGAGAGGAGAGAGAGAGAGAGGAGAGAGAGAGAGAGATAGAGAGAGAGAGAGAGAGAGAAGAGAGAGAGAGAGAAGAGAGAGAGAGAGAGAGAGAGAGGGGAGAGAGAGAGAGAGAGAGAGAGAGAGAGAGATAACGAGAGAGAGAGGGGAGAAGAAAAAGAGAGGAGAGAAGGAGAGAGAAAGAGAGAGAGAGAGAGGAGAGAGAGAGAGGAGAGAGAGAGAGAGAAGAGAGAGAGAGAGAGAGAGAGAGAGAGAGAGAAGAGAGAGAGAAGAGAAAGAGAGAGAGAGAGAGAGAGAGAGAGAGATAGAGATAACGAAAAAGAGAGATACGAGAGATTAGAGAGAGAGTCGAAAACGGAGAGAGAGAGAAGAGAGAGAGAGAAAAGAGAGAGAGAGGAGAGAGAGGAGAGGAGAGAGAAGAGAGAGGGGGAGAGAGAGAGAGAGAGAGATTGAGAGAGAGAGAAAAGGAAGAGATAACGAGAGAGAGAGAGAGATAAAAGAAGAAGATAAAAAAGGAGAGATAACAGAGAGAAATAACGAGAGAGAGAGAGAGAGATAACGAAGAAGAGAGATAACGAGAGAGATAACGAGAGGGAGAGATATAACAGAAGAAGATAACGAGAGAAGAGAGATATCGAGAGAGAGAGATAACGAGAGAGAGATAACGAAAGGGAGAGATAACGAGAGAGAGAATAACGAAGGATCGATAACAAGAGAAGAATGATAGCGAGAATAACGAGAGAGAGAGATAACGAGAGAGAGATAACGAGAGATATAACTCAGCTAGCTGCTATGTGAAGGGATCAAAATCAATTTTAAAAGATCGCGGGAACGCAGGGACCTTACCAGCCATGTATGCTCTTTTATGCCGTCTGACATCCTCTCCGACTCGTGCATGCGGAAAACCCTTCACGATAAGAGAAATAGGGCCCAAGGCGACCATTGTTTTTTTATGAACTGAAAACTCTCCCCAAGCTACCCACTTTTCAATGTTAGTAGAGAAAGTTCCCGGGTTTTTGCTGCATCACTACGCGTTTGCCTCGACCCAGGCTTTCGTGTGCAAAAAGGAACGCCTGAACTCTTGGTTCCGTGAACTGGTTCTTGAAATGTCGCAAATGGAAGAGGCCTTAAAATATTCCTTTTATTGTTTTTGGGTAGCAGGCTACTATAGCAGCAATTTTTGGGGGGTAGTCCTTGACTTGGGGGGGCTAAGTCCCCTTAGCCCCCCCCGGTGACGCCACTATACGCAATAGGGGAGTTTTCAAAGCTAAGCCGCCAGATGTCCTCGCGCATCTACATTTCCCCAGCACTTTCAGGCTGAATGATCTATCATTTACCGTAAATTCCCTGTACTTCTTTGGGACATATCAGAATTACCCTTCAATACAACAACTGAAACAGTTCTTTAAAAAAAATGTAGTTTATCATTTTATTTTTTTGCACTTGGTGAAAATATTGGCAAAACAATTTAATATTTGAAAACTCAATCTTTAAAATCGTCTTTTCATAAAAAACGCAAGTTCAAGAAAAATGAGGCTTCAGGAAATACTACTTTTATGGGAAGCATTCACTGAGTAAACCCGTTTTGGGTGTGTCTGTCTGTCTTGCGACGAACATTTAACCCAAAACAGAGTGTGGCGTTCAGCATCTCCACAGAAACCATCCCGCCGGAGATCTGTTATCATCCACTTCCTGTAGACACCACACGGGTAGGAATCAGCACAGCGCCCCCGCTCCTTACCTCACAGCTCATATCTCTGATACTCCCAACTCCTCAAAACCAGAAACTGTCCCTCCTAACTATTTTCACCCGCTTATCTCATCAAAACTCTCTATCCCCCTCTGGAATATTCGTGGCATCCGCTCCCATACCCTTTTCCCCCATAAAGGAGTCTTTCGTCTTCGAGACGGAAATAGTAAACAAACCCCTCTCAACTGTCTTCCATCCCGGACTGGGTTCGTTGAGGTGCCAAGCACTTAAATTACTTCTGGTTAAAATGTTGTCGCAAGAGAGACATATACACCCAAAAAAGGTACTCAGTGAATGCTTACATACAAGTAGATATTTCTGAAGCCCATTCTGTTTGAACTTGTGTTTTTTTATAAAAAGACGTTTTTTAAAGTTTGAGTTTTCAAATATTCAATTGTTTTGCCAATATTTTCACCAAGTGCAGACAAATAAAATGATAAACTACATTTTTTATTAAGAACTGTTTCAGTTGTTGTATTGAAGGGTAATTGATGTCCCAAAGAAGTACAGAGAATTTACGGTAAATGATAGATCATTCAGCCTGAAAATGTGAGGATGTGAGAGCCTGAGAGACAGGCTTGAGCGTGAGCTTATTAGAAAAACTCCCCATTGGTGGGCCTTCGGCCCACCACCTGTGTTTTGGTGGGCTTCCACCAAACACAGACTCTCCAGATAGCCCCCTTTTAACTTTCCTGAAATCATGGATGTAGAAATGTATGTATTAACGCCTTAGCCATCACCCCCCACCATTTACTCACCCATTACCCATCCCCGTACCCTACATCAAGGTTTCCTCAATTAGAGAGAACTGCAACTCCGAAATGGCCCGTGGTCGCTGGCAGTTTTAACTCACAATTTGGTGAAAAGTTGGTCAACTTGAAAGAAAAATATGGGCTTATTCACTGCACTTAAAAACAAAAGTATAATTTTAAGAAAGATTTTCTTCTATATGTATATTGTATAGAAGCCTGATTCTGTAAAACATTGTATATAACCAAATAACCAAGTAGGTTATAGTTGAGGGGGGCGGGTAAAGTACTCTATGATATTTTTACAGTCAATAACGTATGTTTAGAAGTTATCTATACCTAGGCAGTCATATGTTCCTGTTATTATGTGTATCAATCAGATAGAAAGCCTGGAAGTGCAATGAGTCGACGCGTGAAGTAGCAATGTTTTGATTCAATCTCCCCGCCACAATCTCCCGCCCACCACTCCCCGCCGCGGCGTGTCGCCTCCACAATTATAACCTACATTGTCGCAGCAACAAGCCGATTTCGGCATTCTTTATTCTTCGTTTTTCCAAGGCATTGCTATTGTATTTTGACAAGCGTTTGCCAGACGCAGCAGTACTGTCTTAGAAAACAGTGTGAACATCGCCCAAATTTTACATGCCACAATATACATGTTAAAAATATATTAAGCTTTGCTACTCGAGGCGAGTAATTTGCATTAAATTGCTATTATAGAACGTTCATCGTAATGCATGTCATGCATACACTACTAGAACAACAGAAGAACGTTCTATTTTAGTATTCAGATGCGGTGCATCAATATTCATCGCGAAATTGATTTATGAAAATATTAGTCGCGGAGGGAAAACACAGTAGACCAACCTTTGAGTTAAAACTGCCAGCGACCACTGGCATTTCTCGAGTTTCAGTTCTCTCTAATTCTCGCAACCCACATTTTTTTTCTCACGTAGAGTTCTCGAGTTCAGCTTCTTTGATATGTGTTACTAATATATTTTTGTTTTATTAATTTCATTTATTTTGGAAAAAATAAATTAACATGGAATTTGTGTCATAATTGGATATATATATATTTTGGTGCAAAGAGAAAATATTTTATATGTGGATGCAATGATGTATATACTATATAGTTATCTACTGACTATTATTTTAGCTAAGGTTGTACGATAATCGATCTGAAAATACGATAATTTTGGTGCCTCGGTACGATAATGTGGGCTACAAAAGTTCACAACCCTGGTTGGATTAGAAAAGTCACACGAAGAAGAAAGTTGCAAACTTAGAAGAATGGGGAAGGTAATCGTATTTGGCGCCACAGGGAACACCGGCCTCTGCTGTATCCGAGCTGCTCTTAAACTTGGTAAGTAGGAAATTGCACGATATGTGTGTTGTGTAATGAATAAGACATCCTAGATGCCCCGTGAGTGTTCTTTGTTACAAGTTGTGTTATTGCAAACCTTCATCAGTCCTCGCCCCTCAGTCCTTCACCCTATAGGACTTCTTCTCATCGGTACTTGGGGACTTATGGTAAAATTCTAGTGTTTGCCCATACTCTCACAACTTCCCCCAAACAAGTTTGGGAACCTGTGGAATGCGGGTTTTCGGGTGGGGAACAAATGGAAAATGATTTACCATCTAAATCTGAAGAAGTCCTTCACCCCTATCTTTTTTTTCTTCCCCTATAGCCAACAAGCCTGGGGAACTGGCGGGAATAACGGGGTTTTTGGGGTGGGGGAAGCAAATATAAGTGATTTATGGCTCCCCAAAAAATCATCAAAGTCACTATATGTAAAATCTAACCTAACCTAACCTTAACCACAAAGTATACTTAACCTAACCTAACCTTTACCACAAAGTATACCTAACCTAACCTTAACCACAAAGTATACCTAACCTAACCTAACCTTTACCACAAAGTATACCTAACCTAACCTTAACCACAAAGTATACCTAACCTAACCTAACCTTAACCACAAAGTATACCTAACCTAACCTAACCTAACCTTAACCACAAAGTATACCTAACTTAACCTAACTTTAACCACAAAGTATACCTAACCTTAACCACAAAGTATAAACCTAACCTAACCTAACCTAACCTTAACCACAAAGTATACCTAACCTAACCTAACTGGACTTATAATTTTTTGAGGCACCTCATATTTCATAGCGGCCGTGTGGGTTAACCAAGGCTGAGCGCACGCTGGAACCTTTACAGATGTGAAGTACAAAAACATACAAACAGTGCGGTAGTTAATTTCAGTCAAAGCCGGAAGGTGAGTTCCAAAGTATTTCCAATCATCAAAGTCCTATGTAAAAATCTAGGGAATTCCCTAAATTAGGGATCTCCCTAGATACCCATTGTTAGGGAATTTTCCTTAATGATATATGTATAGATTTGGACAATTTTGGGAGAGCAATAAATGAGTCGTGTCTGCCTTCCCCACCCAAAAACCCAAGTTTTCCATAAGGCCACCATGCTTGCTGATCATAGGAAGTCAAAGAAAAGCCTAACCTTCCTAGCCAGAGGGGCTGTGCCCCCCATGGCCCCCTAAGGCTTGCTAACCTAACCTCACTATAACCCCGCAATATTACTAACCTAACCTCACTATAATCCCTTAAAAGAAACAAAGCTAACCTCACTATAACCCCTTAAAAGTAACTAACCTAACCTCATTATAACCTCTTAAAGTAACTAAACCTAACCTCCTTATAACCCCCTAAAAGTTACCTAACCTCACTATAACCTCTAAAGGTTACTAACCCAACCTCACTATAACCACTTGACAGCTGTTGTAGGGATATAAATACTGCAAATGGTCATATCTACATCTTGAAACGGTTATAGTTACGTGACTCGTATGGTATCAAGCTGCAGTAGAACCACCTTACCTAACCATACCTTACGTAAGTTGTGTTAACTGTCGTGCATCAATCTCTTGTCTACATATAATTTCTTAACTGCCACGTGACAGTAAAGGTTGTTTTAAAAAATCCTGCCCTGCCTTCACCTAACCACATGTCACATATAGTGTTTTGCCTCCAAGTACTTCAAAACAAGGCCAAATTTCACTATCGAATCACGTGCGTAAATGTGATCCGACTTCAGAAAGTAAAGGGAAAAAGTCTTGCAATCTGGGGAAAATTCGCTAGCCGTCTAAGGAAAATCCCCAGAAAATTATCCCTATACATTTAATTAAAGCCTTAATGTACCCTAGCATTATAATCACATCATTAAACACTTCATATATGAGTAAATAGTCCTTACAACTTACCTTCAAAGCTAAGATACATACACCGTGACGGCTGACAAATATGGCGCCGATGGTAGGCTGATGGGGTGATTCATATTAACTACATATTAAGTGGTAGTTATAGACAACACCACATTTTCAAGTCGAAGGTGGCAGTTTGCAAGTGCAATAATCTTGGTTTGCAAAATGAGTTTGTGGTGCACACAAATAAAAGTTCCTTTGGTTTTTCGTTACTACACTCCTAATAAAATTGCAGTAGCTACAAATCACCGTCTCCACAACCTTTGCCCATAACCGCCAGTGAAGTGAACCGAGGTGAACGGTTGAACCCTCCGCCAATGCGTGACGTCACTGTCGTGGCAATACTCGCTGTGTATTTATTAGAAACATCAATATATTCCCCTATATGATTATTATGCAATATATATGCTTAAATATATCAGAAAGGTTGATGTACGAATTTAGAGCATTTCGTATCCATAATGCAGTAATCATGCAAAATTGTACCTGTTCCTTACACAGGGCACTACTTAGCCAGCTGTAATCAAGGGTGTACTGGGTTTAGTATAGCCAAGGTAGCACCCGGTAGAGGATCTTACTGGACTTAGAAATTGTGAGGCACTCATATTTCATAGCGGCCATGTGGGTTAACCAAGGCCGAGTGCACGCTGGAACCTTTGCAGATGTGAAGTATATAATAAGCATACTATACAGTGCGGTAGTTTATTTCTGTCAAAGCCGGAAGAACTTCTTATTTCAGAATTTCCGAACAAATTATGCGTCTGAAACACTTAATTTAAGAGTTGTGTAGGGGTAAAATTCCTTAGATCTAGGGTAATTTCCTTATATTTAGAGAAATTTGCCTAACCAATATTAACCTAACCTAACCTAGCAGGGCCTTGACCACCGATAACCTAACCTAACCAAATACACACAAACCTCGATTTCCCGACCTCCATTTCCCGGATATCGGATTTGCCTGACAAAATCCGAGGTCCGGGGATATGTCAGTCCCGGACAAAATTATTATTATTATTATTATTATTATTATTATTATTATTATTATTATATTATTATGATTATTATTATTATTATTATATTATTTTTTTTTTTTTTTACATTGACATGCCTGGTCCTGTTCGTAAATTGACAAAGTTGTCCGGCGGTCCGAGCGTCTCCTGTCACTCCTGGTCAGTGTCCGCGCCTACCGCCAGGTGGCAGCATGCTCACTGCTCAGCGGTCGTATTGTTTACATTTGGGCAACACGACACTCACGGTTCACCTGCACTGCCTCCGTCAGTCCCCTGACTCCCACTGCCCCTGGTGGCAGGAACATCTCTGAGACTATTGAACACTTCTGCTGCCTCCCCGCAGGTGGCGAGCATGCTCAGCGGTCGTATTGTGTTACATTTGGACACACGACACCCACGGTTCACCTGCACCGCCTCCATTAGTCCCCTGACCCCCACTGCCTTTGGTGCAGGAACGTCTCTGAGACTATTGAACACTTTCTGCTGCCTCCCGCCAGGTGCAGCATGCTCAGCGGTCGTATTGTTTACATTTGGGCACACTCACGGTTCACCTGCACAGCCTCCGTTAGTCCCCTGACCCCCACTGCCCCTGGTGCAGGAACGTCTCTGAGACTATTGAACACTTTCTGCTGCCTCCCGCCAGGTGGCAGCATGCTCAGCGGTCGTATTGTTTACATTTGGGCACACTCACGGTTCACGCTGCACCGCCTCGGTTAGTCCCTGACCCCCGCTGCCCTGGTGCAGGAACGTCTCTTGAGACTATTGAACACTTTCTGCTTCCTCCCGCCAGGTGGCAGCATGCTCAGCGGACGTAAAAGTCCGCGGTGGGGTAGTTGATATTGGCGGTTGCCGGACAGTAAATACTAGAGTAGGATAACGTCCGGGGGTGGGTATGGCATCGGACTGTTGCGATTCCCGGACTTTTGCGGTTCCCGGACCAGTGCTCCCCCCTATTAGTCCGGGAAAACGAGGTTTGTGTGTATAACCTACTCTAACCTAACCTACTAGCGGGGTTAGTGGGGTTCTCGACACTCCGGTCATCATTCTCTGAGGATCGTCAGGTTCACACGTCTCTGGACTCAGAAGAAATCCAATGAATTTTCCTAGTTCTAGGGAAATTTTCACACCCCTAACTCAAAAACTATGTGGTTGTGACAGAGAGGTGTCACTCGGGCCGTGCCATTTCGGATTTTGAACAGGTGGGCGCCGCTATGCGGATGGTGCAATTCGTCAAAAGTGTCACAATGCTTATATCATTACTGTGCACGTGTTGTGCCTTTTCATACCCTAAAGCCCGGTTCCCACCTTCCCGCTTGTACAGCCGCCATACAACAACAATGACGTCACCATCATCACCGCTTGAGTGGTATTTGTGGTTACTGGGCACAGTTGGCAACTCCGCTCGAGCGGACATCGCCGAACGGGAGAGATGACTTGAATTTAACTTTGTACGGCGGCCGTACAGCGGTATGGCGGTGCGGTAGACTTTGTTGTGACGTCATTGTGACGTTATTGTTGTTGTACGGCGGCCGTACAGCGGGATGGTGGGAACCGGGCTTTAGACGCAAATATATGTAGTATTACGTTAAATTAATGACTTGAAGTGGTTACAGGGTTCCCAGAATTGGGAGTTCCCCTAAATTTGGGGGGGCTCAAAAGTGTCAAAATGCTTATATCATTATTGTGCACGGTGTTGTGCCTTTTCAATACCCCAAGATGCAAATATATGTAGTATTAAGTTAAAATAATGAACTGAAGTGGTATTGATGGATGTATTTTTTTTTATTACACCTTTTGTTCCTTTGTATTTCATACCGAAGCCCCGTCATTCCAATAAATTGTCTCTAATCTCAATAACCCTCTCCACCCCCACACACATTTTGTTTTGGCTGATGTCAAAATGGGTGGGTGGTGATGGGTAATGGGTGAGTGAATGGGTTGGGGTGATGGGTAATGGGTGTGGGGTGATGGGTGAGTGACTGGGTTGTAAGGTGATGGCTAGTGGGGAATGGGTGGGGGTTGATGGGTAATGGGTGAGTGAATGGGTTGGGGGGTGATGGGTAATAGGTGGGGGAATAGGTGGGGGGTGAGTGAATGGGTTGGGGTGATGGGTAATGGTGTGAGTGAATGGGTTGGGGTGATTGAATGGGTGGGGGTGATGGGTGATGGGTGAGTGAATGGGTGGGGGGTGAGGGTGAGGAATAGGTGGGGGTGATGGGTATGGATGTGTGGGTGATGGTAATGGGTGAGGGAATGGGTGGGGGTGAGTGAATGGGTGGGGGGTGATGGGTAATGGTGTGGTGTGTGGTGATCGGTAATGGGTGAGGGAATGGGTGGGGGGCATGGAGTAGTATGGGTGGAGGCGCCCTGAGCCGCGCGGGTTTGAAGCCAGTGAACTGTCAGTCAGCCATCTTGCTGTGGGCTAAGGGAGCCCACAGCTCTACTGCCAAGTAGAGATAAATCATCCCATGGAAATATTTTGAGATTCCTGGAGTACCGTCGGTCCATTCTAAGGTGCACATAGTATATGGGTTTCTTTCCCGTTATTATTTTCATGATGAGAATTAAACTGATCTCATAACATGGTGATATCAATATATGTAGGTCTCTCGGTTTGTGGGTATAATTTTGCTACGTTAGGGTGGCACCATGTAGGTAGTATGGGAGTACTACAAGACCACCTCGCACACTACCTTCATGGGTGGCACAGTGACTTCGTTGTTAAAGATTGGGTGGTGAGGTCAAAGGTGGGAATTGAGTCGGGTAATTACTATAGTGGCGGATCTGTTTAAGGGTTGGGCTATGCTTACTCAGGTCAAATCCTTTCTACACGTCCACTCATACTCTCTCAGTCTTCATTTAGTATTGTTCTCGTGAGGACAAGTAAAGGCAGGAGTGTCGCGATCCTTGTGTGTTCTGCTATGGTGAAAATTTGTGTTGCATTTGGGTGCAATGAAAAAGCGAACAAAAAATCTGACCCATCCATCACATTTCACCAGTAAGTTATGCATTTGTTGATTTCTAAAACTATGTTTCAACAAAAGTGCATGTATTTGTTAAACAAAGACAATGACCTTGTTAGAAAAGTGTGACAACTACTGCACCACTGGGTTGGTAATTGTGTTACTGATAGTAGTAATAGTGTTGGGGTGATGTAGCTGTAGTAATACGTAGTATATGAGTGTTAGCGATTGTGTTCGTAGGGTTTATATTAATAGTAATATTATAGTAATTTGGGGCCACTACTAGTTTATATTTGCATCAACGACTAAGATAGTGGGATTAGCAATGATATCAGCAAGTTTGCTGATGATACTAAAACAGGTAGAATTATCGGGTCACAGTTTGATGTAACCGGTTTGCAGGGAGACTTAGATAAGTTAAGCGAGTGGGTAGTCAGGTGGCAGATGGAATGCTGATGCGGGATGCTGAGAACCAAAATGTACACTTCCCTCCTTCCTTTTTCCTTTCCCCTACTGATTGATCTAAGTGCTAGGAATGTCATGTATAATATGTAATGATATAATATGTAATATGGACCCAATATGCAATAATATGCAATAATATGATATGTAATATATGGTTAGCAGTAACACAGAAGTATAATTTCACACACCGTGATATCATTAAGTGCAAACAGTGTAAAAAGTGAAAAGAAAGAGTGGGTATCTCAGTCAGCCAGTGCGTGACATTGCCCACAGCAGTGTGGCGGACGGGGGAGAAAAGTGGCTTCACCAGACAACAGAGGGCGCCTCCATTTATACTTCCTCCAAGGTGGGGGGTGAGTGAATGGGTGGGGGTGATGGGTAATGGGTGAGTGAATGGGTTGGGGGTGATGGGAAATGGGTGATTGATTGATTTAATGCCAAAAAGGTGAATGTGCCAGACAAGGGAAATGGGTGAGCGAATGGGTGTGGGGTGATGGGTAATGGGTGAGTGAATGGGTGGGGGGTGATGGGTAATGGGTGAGTGGAGGAATTCCCTCCCTTCTTTGATTCCTTATTTCTTTCCTCGTCAATTCCTCTTCTGATTCTCTTCATCCCTCCAATTTCTTCCTTACTCCTTATTCCTCCTTTCCTTCTCTCATATCTCCTTCCTTCCCTCTCTCCACCTTCCATTATCACCCATCATCACAAAAGGAGGAGCGATTCCCCCTCTATCTGCACGGGCGACTGTCAGTGCGTGCACCAACCGCTAGGATCGCTGTCGTCCATGAAATCAAAATGGCGCGCCATTTTATATGGCCCGAGTGACACCTCTCGGTGAACCTCTCTGGTTGCGACGCATATTTTGTACCCCAGCCAAATACCCGCATTCCCACAGGTCCCCAAGCTTGTTTTTGTGGGAGAGGGGGAGTATGGGCAAACACTAGAATAATACCGGACTTATTTCCGAAACTACGGTAAAACTGCACAACAACAAACTCCAACCATGCACCTCAGACTTTGTAGAGGCAGTGTAGTAATAAAAGGCCTGACCGCACACTGAAACCTTTGCAGATATGAAGTACAGTTTAAGTGTACTATAGGCTGCTGTAATGTCATTCAGATAACCTTGGAGCAGTGCTTATGCAGTTTAACCGAAACTACTTATGAAGAAAATTTTACAAATGAAGTCCTATTCGGAAGCACTTTACTGAGCAGACTACTTAAGTGTATCTTTCAATAGTGCTCAGTCCTCACAGTAAAGTATTTTCGTGAAAACTTAAGTAAAGCATAAAAGAATGAAAACGGATTAGGGCAAAAGAATTTAAGGTATACAGGGAGGTCCCCGAAGATACGAGCAGTTAGGTTTTCCCCCTGGCATACTCGTAAAGCGAAATTTCGTATAACGAAACACATAACTAATGGTAAAATATAGGTTTGGTTCCAGGACTCCATCAATTAAAAAATAAAAAATAAAATTTCAAGCTAAAATAAACTATAGCAAACACAACAAACACACAGCGTCTATATTACCCACACTGTACTACCTATTCTGTAGAAAAAGCATTCTGAAAGAGAAAATAGCACACAAAATAACGTAACTGCACATTAATTAAACATAAAACATGCATAACAAGCAAAAAAGACGTAATGTAGGGGACGCCGTGTGATACAAGAGAAGGTAGTGTAGTGGTCCCAAGGTTGGGCGCACACCTGCTAATTACCTTAAAGGTCAGGCCGCGCCAAATGCTTAATTACCCTTCAGGTCACGCCTTGCTAGGGGTGACCTCACTGGGTCAACCAAATCCCCTTTGTCCAGCCCGGGAGTGGTAGGGCGCACATTTTGAACTTGATAATTTTACTCACCCCAGTTTGAATGTCGTATCATTGGATTTTCGATCTCGTATATTGAAAATACCCTAATTTACACATCTCGTATCATCGGATTCTCCCTTACCGAATGCCGTATAACGGGGCCCCCNCCAAAATGAATTATCCTATCGGATGTAGAAATGTATGTATAACGCCTAGCATCACCCCACCCATTACTCACCCTACCAGTACCCTACATAAGGTTTCCTCAATTAGAGAGAACTGCAACTCCGAAATGCCAGTGGTCGCTGGCAGTTTTAACTCACAATTTGGTGAAAAGTGGTCAACTTGAAAGAAAAATATGGGTATTCCACTGCACTTAAAACACAAAAGTATAATTTAAGAAAGATTTTCTTCTATATGTATATGTATAGAGCCTGATTCTGTAAAACATTGTATATAACCAAATAACCAAGTAGGTTATAGTTGAGGAGGCGAGGTAAATGTACTCTATGATATTATACAGTCAATAACGTATGTTTAGAAGTTATCTATACCTAGGCAGTCATATGTCCTGTATTATTGTGTATCAATCAGATAGAAAGCCTGGAAGTGCAATGAGTCGACGCGTGAAGTAGCAATGTTTTGATTCAATCTCCCCGCCACAATCTCCCCGCCCACCACTCCCGCCGCGGCGTGTCGCCTCCACAATTATAAACCTACATTGTCGCAGCAAACAAGCCGATTTCGGCATTCTTTATTCTTCGTTTTCCAAGGCATTGCTTATTGTATTTTGACAAGCGTTTGCCAGACGCAGCAGTACTGTCTTAGAAAACAGTGTGAACATCGCCCCAAATTTTACATGCCACAATATACATGTTAAAAATATATTAAGCTTTGCTACTCGAGGCGAGTAATTTGCATTAAATTGCTATTATAGAACGTTCAATCGTAATGCATGTCATGCATACACTTACTAGAACAACAGAAGAACGTTCTATTTTAGTATTCAGATGCGGTGCATCAATATTCATCGCGAAATTGATTTATGAAAAATATTAGTCGCGGAGGGAAAACACAGTAGACCAACCTTTGAGTTAAAACTGCCAGCGACCACTGGCATTTCTCGAGTTTCAGTTCTCTCTAATTCTCGCAACCCACATTTTTTTTCTCACGTAGAGTTCTCGAGTTCAGCTTCTTTTGATATGTGTTACTAAATATATTTTTTTTTATTTAATTTCATTTATTTTGGAAAAAAATAAATTAACATGGAATTTTGTGTCATAATTGGATATATTATATATTTTGGTGCAAAGAGAAAATATTTTTATATGTGGAATGCAATGATGTATATACTATATAGTTATCTACTGACTATTATTTTAGCTAAGGTTGTACGATAATCGATCTGAAAATACGATAATTTTGGTGGCTCGGTACGATAATGTGGGCTACAAAAGTTCACAACCCTGGTTGGATTAGAAAAGTCACACGAAGAAGAAAGTTGCAAACTTAGAAGAATGGGGAAGGTAATCGTATTTGGCGCCACAGGGAACACCGGCCTCTGCTGTATCCGAGCTGCCTCTTAAACTTGGTAAGTAGGTAATTGCACGATATGTGTGTTGGTGTAATGAATAAGACATCCTAGATGCCCCGTGAGTGTTCTTTGTTACAATGTTGTGTTATTGCAAACTTTCATCAGTCCTCGCCCCTCAGTCCTTCACCCTATAGGACTTCCTTCTCATCGGTACTTGGGGACTTATGGTAAAATTCTAGTGTTTGCCCATACTCTCACACTTCCCCCAAACAAGTTTGGGAACCTGTGGGAATGCGGGTTTTCGGGTGGGGAACAAATGTAAATGATTTACCATCTAAATCTGAAGAAGTCCTTCACCCTATCTTTTTTTTCTTCCCCTATAGCCAACAAGCCTGGGGAAAACTGGCGGGAATACGGGGTTTTTGGGTGGGGGAAGCAAATATAAGTGATTTATGGCTCCCAAAAAATCATCAAAGTCACTATATGTAAAAATCTAACCTAACCTAACCTTAACCACAAAGTATACTTAACCTAACCTAACCTTTACCACAAAGTATACCTAACCTAACCTTAACCACAAAGTATACCTAACCTAACCTAACCTTAACCACAAAGTATACCTAACCTTAACCACAAAGTATACCTAACCTAACCTTAACCACAAAGTATACCTAACCTAACCTAACCTAACCTTAACCACAAAGTATACCTAACCTAACCTAACCTAACCTTAACCACAAAGGTATACCTAACTTAACCTACCTTAAACACAAAGTATACCTAACCTTAACCACAAAGTATACCTAACCTAACCTAACCTAACCTTAACCACAAAGTATACCTAACCTAACCTAACTGGACTTATAATTTTTTGAGGCACCTCATATTTCATAGCGGCCGTGTGGGTTAACCAAGGCTGAGCGCACGCTGGAACCTTTACAGATGTGAAGTACAATAAACATACAATACAGTGCGGTAGTTAATTTCAGTCAAAGCCGGAAGGATGAGTTCCAAAGTATTTCCAATCATCAAAGTCACTATGTAAAAATCTAGGGAATTCCCTAAATTAGGGATCTCCCTAGATACCCATTGTTAGGGAATTTTCCTTAATTGATATATGTATAGATTTGGACAATTTTGGGAGAGCAATAAATGAGTCGTGTCTGCCTTCCCTACCCAAAAACCCAAGTTTTCCATAAGGCCCACCATGCTTGCTGATCATAGGAAGTCAAAGAAAAGCCTAACCTTCCTAGCCAGAGGGGCTGTGCCCCCCATGGCCCCCTAAGGCTTGCTAACCTAACCTCACTATAACCCCGCAATATTACTAACCTAACCTCACTATAATCCCTTAAAAGAAACAAAGCTAACCTCACTATAACCCCTTAAAAGTAACTAACCTAACCTCATTATAACCTCTTAAAAGTAACTAACCTAACCTCCTTATAACCCCTAAAAGTTACCTAACCTCACTATAACCTCTAAAGGTACTAACCCAACTCACTATAACCACTTGACAGCTGGTTGTAGGGATATAAATACTGCAAATGGTCATATCTACATCTTGAAAACGGTTATAGTTACGTGACTCGTATGGTATCAAGCTGCAGTAGAACCACCTTACCTAACCATACCTTACGTAAGTTGTGTTAACTGTCGTGCATCAATCTCTTGTCTACATATAATTCTTAACTGCCACGTGACAGTAAAGGTGTGTTTTAAAAAATCCTGCCCTGCCTTCACCTAACCACATGTCACATATAGTGTTTTGCCTCCAAGTACTTCAAAACAAGGCCAAATTTCACTATCGAATCACGTGCGTAAATGTGATCCGACTTCAGAAAGTAAAGGGAAAAAGTCTTGCAATCTGGGGAAAATTCGCTAGCCGTCTAAGGAAAATCCCCAGAAAATTATCCTATACATTTAATAAAGCCTTAATGTACCCTAGCATTATAATCACATCATTAAACACTTCATATATGAGTAAATAGTCCTTACAACTTACCTTCAAAGCTAAGATACATACACCGTGACGGCTGACAAATATGGCGCCGATGGTAGGCTGATGGGGTGATTCATATTAACTACATATTAAGTGGTAGTTATAGACAACACCACATTTTCAAGTCGAAGGTGGCAGTTTGCAAGTGCAATAATCTTTGGTTGCAAAATGAGTTTGTGGTGCACACAAATAAAAGTTCCTTTGGTTTCTCGTTACTACACTCCTAAATAAATTGCAGTAGCTACAAATCACCGTCTCCACAACCTTTGCCCATAACCGCCAGTGAAGTGAACCGAGGTGAACGGTTGAACCCTCCGCCAATGCGTGACGTCACTGTCGTGGCAATACTCGCTGTGTATTTATTAGAAACATCAATATATTCCCCTATATGATTATATGCAATATATATGCTTAAATATATCAGAAAGGTTGATGTACGAATTTAGAGCATTTCGTATCCATAAATGCAGTAATTCATGCAAAATTGTACCTGTTCCTTACACAGGGCACTACTTAGCCAGCTGTAATCAAGGGTGTACTGGGGTTTAGTATAGCCAAGGTAGCACCCCGGTAGAGGATCTTACTGGACTTAGAAATTGTGAGGCACTCATATTTCATAGCGGCCATGTGGGTTAACCAAGGCCGCGAGTGCACGCTGGAACCTTTGCAGATGTGAAGTATATAATAAGCATACTATACAGTGCGGTAGTTTATTTCTGTCAAAGCCGGAAGAACTTCTTATTCAGAATTTCCGAACAAATTATGCGTCTGAAACACTTAATTTAAGAGTTGTGTAGGGGGTAAAATTCCTTAGATCTAGGGTAATTTCCTTATATTTAGAGAATTTGCCTAACCAATATTAACCTAAACCTAACCTAGCAGGGGCCTTTGACCCACCGATAACCTAACCTAACCAAATACACACAAACCTCGATTCCCGGACCTCCATTTCCCGGATATCGGATTTGCCTGACAAAATCCGAGGTCCGGGGATATGTCAGTCCCGGGGACAAAATTATTATTATTATTATTATTATTATTATATTATTATTTATTATTATTATTATTATTTTTATTATTATTATTATTATTATTATTATTATTTATTATTTATTTTTTTTTTTTACATTGACATGCCTGGTCCTGTTCGTAAATTGACAAAGTTGTCCGGCGGTCCGAGCGTCTCCTGTCACTCCTGGTCAGTGTCCGCGCCTACCGCCAGGTGGCAGCATGCTCACTGCTCAGCGGTCGTATTGTTTACATTTGGGCACACGACACTCACGGTTCACCGCACTGCCTCCGTCAGTCCCCTGACTCCCACTGCCCCTGGTGCAGGAACATCTCTGAGACTATTGAACACTTTCTGCTGCCTCCCGCCAGGTGGCAGCATGCTCAGCGGTCGTATTGTTTACATTTGGGACACACGACACTCACGGTTCACCTGCACCGCCTCCATTAGTCCCCTGACCCCCACTGCCCTGGTGCAGGAACGTCTCTGAGACTATTGAACACTTTCTGCTGCCCCCCGCCAGGTGGCAGCATGCTCAGCGGTCGTATTGTTTACATTTGGGCACACTCACGGTTCACCTGCACAGCCTCCGTTAGTCCCAGACCCCCACTGCCCCTGGTGCAGGAACGTCTCTGAGGACTATTGAACACTTTCTGCTGCCTCCCGCCAGGTGGCAGCATGCTCAGCGGTGTATTGTTACATTTGGGCACACTCACGGTTCACCTGCACCGCCTCGGTTAGTCCCCTGACCCCCGCTGCCCTGGTGCAGGAACGTCTCTTGAGACTATTGAACACTTTTGCTTCCTCCCGCAGGTGGCAGCATGCTCAGCGGACGTAAAAGTCCGCGGCGGGGTAGTTGATATTGGCGGTTGCCGGACAGTAAATACTAGAGTAGGATAAACGTCCGGGGGGGGTAATGGCATCGGACTGTTGCGATTCCGGACTTTTGCGGTTCCCGGACCAGTGCTCCCCCCTATTAGTCCGGGAAAACGAGGTTTGTGTGTATAACCTACTCTAACCTAACCTACTAGCGGGGTTAGTGGGGTTCTCGACACTCCGGTCATCATTCTCTGAGGATCGTCAGGTTCACACGTCTCTGGACTCAGAAGAAATCCAATGAATTTTCCCTAGTTCTAGGGAAATTTTTCAACACCCCTAACTCAAAAAAATATGTGGTTGTGACAGAGAGGTGTCACTCGGGCCGTGCCATTCGGATTTTGAACAGTTGGCGCCGCTATGCGGATGGTGCAATTCGTCAAAGTGTCACAATGCTTATATCATTACTGTGCACGGTGTTGTGCCTTTTCAATACCCTAAAGCCGGTTCCCACCTTCCCGCTTGTACAGCCGCCATACAACAACAATGACGTCACCATCATCACCGCTTGAGTGGTATTTGTGGTTACTGGGCACAGTTGGCAATCCGCTCGAGCGGACATCGCGAACGGGAGAGATGACTGAATTAACTTTGTACGGCGGCCGTACAGCGGTATGGCGGTGCGGTAGACTTTGTTGTGACGTCATTGTGACGTTATTGTTGTTGTACGGCGGCCGTACAAGCGGGATGGTGGGAACCGGGGTTTAGACGCAAATATATGTAGTATTACGTTAAATTAATGAAACTGAAGTGGTTACAGGGTTCCCAGAATTGGGGGTTCCCTAAATTTGGGGGGGCTCAAAAGTGTCAAAATGCTTATATCATTATTGTGCACGGTTTTGTGCCTTTTCAATACCCCAAGATGCAAAATATATGTAGTATTAAGTTAAAATAATGAACTGAAGTGGTATTGATGGATGTATTTTTTTTTATTACACCTTTTGTTCCTTTTGTATTCATACCGAAGCCCCGTCATTCCAATAAATTGTCTCTAATCTCAATACCCTCTCCACCCCCACACACATTTTGTTTTGGCTGATGTCAAAATGGGGGGTGGTGATGGGTAATGGGTGAGTGAATGGGTGGGGGTGATGGGTAATGGGTGTGGGGGATGGGTGAGTGACTGGGTGTAAGGTGATGGCTAGTGGGGGAATGGGTGGGGGTTGATGGGTAATGGGTGAGTGAATGGGTTGGGGGTGATGGGTAATAGGTGGGGGAATAGGGGGGGGTGAGTGAATGGGTTGGGGGTGATGGGTAATGGGTGAGTGAATGGGTTGGGGGATGGGTAATGGGTGATTGAATGGGTGGGGGTGATGGGTGATGGGTGAGTGAATGGGTGGGGGGTGATGGGTGAGGGAATAGGTGGGGGGTGATGGGTAATGGATGTGTGGTGATGGGTAATGGGTGAGGGAATGGGTGGGGGTGAGTGAATGGGTGGGGGGTGATGGGTAATGGGTGAGTGAATGGGTGGGGGGTGATCGGTAATGGGTGAGGGGAATGGGTGGGGGGCATGGAGGTAGTATGGGTGGAGGCGCCCTGAGCCGCCGCGGGTTGAAGCCAGTGAACTGTCAGTCAGCCATCTTGCTGTGGGCTAAGGGAGCCCACAGCTCTTTCTGCCAAGTAGAGATAAATCATCCCATGGAAATTTTGAGATTCCTGGAGTACCGTCGGTCCATTCTAAGGTGCACATAGTATATGGGTTTCTTTCCCGTTATTATTTTCATGATGAGAATTAAAACTGATCTCATAACATGGTGATATCAATATATGTAGGTCTCTCGGGTTTGTGGGTATAAGTTTTGCTACGTTAGGGTGGCACCATGTAGGTAGTATGGGAGTACTACAAGACCACCTCGCACACTACCTTCATGGGTGGCACAGTGACTTCGTTGTTAAAGATTGGGTGGTGAGGTCAAAGGTGGGAATTGAGTCGGGTAATTACTATAGTGGCGGATCTGTTTAAGGGTTGGGCTATGTTTATCAGGTCAAATCCTTTCTACACGTCCACTCATACTCTCTCAGTCTTCATTTAGTATTGTTCTCGTGAGGACAAGTAAAGGCAGGAGTGTCGCGATCCTTGTGTGTTTGCTATGGTGAAAATTTGTGTTGCTTTTGGGTGCAATGAAAAAGCGAACAAAAAATCTGACCCATCCATCACATTTCACCAGTAAGTTATGCATTTGTTGATTTCTAAACTATGTTTCAAACAAAAGTGCATGTATTTGTTAAACAAAGACAATGACCTTGTTAGAAAAGTGTGACAACTACTGCACCACTGGGTTGGTAATTGTGTTACTGATAGTAGTAATAGTGTTGGGGGTGATGTAGCTGTAGTAATACGTAGTATATGAGTGTTAGCGATTGTGTTCGTAGGGTTTATATTAATAGTAATATTATAGTAATTTGGGGCCACTACTAGTTTATATTTGCATCAACGACTAAGATAGTGGGATTAGCAATGATATCAGCAAGTTTGCTGATGATACTAAAACAGGTAGAATTATCGGGTCACAGTTTGATGTAACGGTTTGCAGGGAGACTTAGATAAGTTAAGCGAGTGGGTAGTCAGTGGCAGATGGAATGCTGATGCGGGATGCTGAGAACCAAAATGTACACTTCCCTCCTTCCTTTTCCTTTCCCCTACTGATTGATCTAAGTGCTAGGAATGTCATGTATAATATGTAATGATATAATATGTAATATGGACCCAATATGCAATAATATGCAATAATATGATATGTAATATATGGTTAGCAGTAACACAGAAGTATAATTTCACACACCGTGATATCATTAAGTGCAAACAGTGTAAAAAGTGAAAAGAAAGAGTGGGTATCTCAGTCAGCCAGTGCGTGACATTGCCCACAGCAGTGTGGCGGACGGGGGAGAAAAGTGGCTTCACCAGACAACAGAGGGCGCCTCCATTTATACTTCCTCCAAGGTGGGGGGTGAGTGAATGGGTGGGGGTGATGGGTAATGGGTGAGTGAATGGGATTGGGGGTGATGGGAAATGGGTGATTGATTGATTAATGCCAAAAAGGTGAATGTGCCAGACAAGGGAAATGGGTGAGCGAGATGGGGTGGGGTGATGGGTAATGGGGAGTGAATGGGGGGGGGGTGATGGGTAATGGGTGAGTGGAGGAATTCCCTCCCTTCTTTGATTCCTTATTTCTTTCCTCGTCAATTCCTCTTCTGATTCTCTTCATCCCTCCAATTTCTTCCTTACTCCTTATTCCTCCTTTCCTTCTCTCATATCTCCTTCCTTCCCTCTCTCCACCTTCCATTATCACCCCATCATCACAAAAAGGAGGAGCGATTCCCCCTCTATCTGCACGGGCGACTGTCAGTTGCGTGCACCAACCGCTAGGATCGCTGTCGTCCATGAAATCAAAATGGCCGCGCCATTTTATATGGCCGAGTGACACCTCTCGGTGAAGCTCTCTGGTTGCGACGCATATTTGTACCCCAGCCAAATATCCCGCATTCCCACAGGTCCCAAGTTGTTTTGTGGGAGAGGGGGAGTATGGGCAAACACTAGAATAATACCGGACTTATTTCCGAAACTACGGTAAAACTGCACAACAACAACTCCAACCAGGCACCTCAGACTTTGTAGAGGCAGTGTAGTATAAAAAGGCCTGACCGCACACTGAAACCTTTGCAGATATGAAGTACAGTTTAAGTGTACTATAGGCTGCTGTAATGTCATTCAGATAAACCTTGGAGCAGTGCTTATGCAGTTAACCGAAAACTACTTATGAAGAAAATTTTACACTGAAGTCCTATTCGGAAGCACTTTACTGAGCAGACTACTTAAGTGTATCTTTCAATAGTGCTCAGTCCCACAGTAAAGTATTTTCGTGAAAACTTAAGTAAAGCATAAAAGAATGAAAACGGATTAGGGCAAAAAGAATTTAAGGTATACAGGGAGGTCCCGAAGATACGAGCAGTTAGGTTCACCTGGCATACTCATAAAGCGAAATTTCGTATAACGAAACACATAACTAATGGTAAAATATAGGTTTGGTTCCAGGACTCCATCAATTAAAAAATAAAAAATAAAATTTCAAGCTAAAATAAACTATAGCAAACACAACAAACACACAGCGTCTATATTACCCACACTGTACTACCTATTCTGTAGAAAAAGCATTCTGAAAGAGAAAATAGCACACAAAATAACGTAACTGCACATTAATTAAACATAAAACATGCATAACAAGCAAAAAAGACGTAATGTAGGGGACGCCGTGTGATACAAGAGAAGGTAGTGTAGTGGTCCCAAGGTTGGGGCCGCACACCTGCTAATTACCCTTAAAGGTCAGGCCGCGCCAAATGCTTAATTACCCTTCAGGTCACGCCTTGCTAGGGGTGACCTCACTGGGGTCAACCAAATCCCCCTTTGTCCAGCCCGGGAGTGGTAGGGCGCACATTTTGAACTTGATAATTTTACTCACCCCAGTTTGAATGTCGTATCATTGGATTTTCGATCTCGTATATTGAAAATACCCTAATTTACACATCTCGTATCATCGGATTCTGTATACCGAATGCTCGTATAACGGGACTCCCTGTATGTGCAGTTTAAACCAATACACAATCGGTGGTTTTAAGTATCCTGAACGATTCGTTCTCATCATTAGGAGTATTTCTAACCCCTACAACAGCTGTCGGAAATTAAAAGTAACACAAGGGGGGTCCTGGGGGGCGAACCCCCCCCACCGTGAGGTTAGGTTGCCCAGTATCAATGCCCAGGTTAGGTTAGTTAACTAGCTGGGTGACTGGGGGGGCAGTCCCCCAGTTAGGTCAGGAGAGTACTGGTCTATAGGGAGTATTGGTTGAAACTGCATATTTAGTGAGATGAAAACTGGTATTATTTCGGAACAAATTACCGTATTTGCAGGCGCATAAGACGCACTTTTTCCTTAAAAAGGAATGCAAAGTTCACCCTGGGTCTAATGCGGCATATTAGCGCATGAGAGGTCGGGCAGAAAATGCAGAACAGCCGGTGGTGTATTACTAAAGGGGTCTGGAGTTATCTGTGTTGAGCAGTAGTCCACTGAGCACAAATTAGTAACTGTGTTATCAACAGTAATGCATAATACTAAGAAAAGGTTGGAGTTTAAGAGAAAACAAGAGCTGGGGCAACAAGATAGCGATTGTTGCTGCCAAGATGGCCGTGTCAGATGTAAACATCATCCACACCCCGCTGCTGCTCTCCATTGTAAAACGTCTGATATCTCAGGTCTGCCGCTTCACCTGGGATACTTCACTCGGCGACGCCACCAGCGCACCCACCATGGGTCATTACCGCTCAGAGTCATCCCCGCACCATGAAAAAGACAAACATCCGCATATTAGATGTAGCCTTAACCCGCATTCGACTCGGGCCACACAAGTTGACACAACAGTTGGAAGGAGATGATAGAAGGGAGGCAGAAAATGTGATGTAATTTTCGCTGGACTGAATATTGTTAATAAGTGGAATAGTGAATCAAAGAGCGTGTTAAAGTTTTTTTTTAGTTTGAGCGGTGAGAGGAAGGTGTAGTATCTTGGGGAGTCTGTCTATACACACAAGGATGGAGAAAGGGCGTCGTGGCTTTGTAGTTTATTTGACAGTGAGTCATTGTACAACGTGGGGATAAGAGGGTGCGCGGCGTGTGTGTCTATGTGGTCCTGTGGCTGACTGAATTACCTGGCTGGTGTTGCAGTTGTGTCAGCTAGGACAAGTCAGGTTCAGCATCAGGTCACCCACTAATCCTGTTCCCAGACAGGGGGGGTGGCCTAAGCCGATGCAGGTGTGTGTGTGAGTTTGTGTTGGCGCCGCTACAGTGGTAAGCAAGGTGGGATAGGAGACAACATAGGCCTTTGTACCACCTCGACCCCTCAATCCTCACCCCTGTACCTCTACGGATAAGGAAACTGTATGAAAGAGTGCTAGTAAAAAGGCTGCAACGGTAGATGTAGATGGGACAAAAGTCTTCCACACGGTGCACTAAGACCAAGACCCATCACGGCGCCACATCGTCCACCTCAAGGCCGAATCACACCATACCATCATGGTGACACGGCCACCGTCTCATCACATCCGTTAGAATTTCTACATTCAAACAAATAGACGTGTTACACTTAACGGTTTGTGCCGCCATCACGGCTCCAATACACCACTGTCCTGTCACATAACGGTTCTGGGGAAGAATATTTTAACGTAATGAGACTGTGCCGTGCTGATAATTATCATTTTCTCAAGGCTTTATGTACCCAAAACAGTGTCTTTTAGAGTTCAACTCCTCTTCTTCATCCACCAGAAGTGCTATTAATGCAATATTCTTCAACCATAGCCTCTGAGGCACCATGTCTGCTTAGAGGGTGAGCAGGAACTGCCAAAAATGACAGAACCGTGACATAGTGTGAATACAAGGCACGGCTGACGGAACGCTGCCGTGATTTCAGAGTGTGAACCAGCCTTCACCTGTACCTTCCTGAAGAAGACTAATCAACCTCGTGACTGTGATAGATTCATAGGTGTAAACCAGGGCAAATATCGTCGATCCCGACAACGGTGCCCTTCAACAATT
The DNA here is from genome assembly GCA_016584305.1 of Chionoecetes opilio. Classification (NCBI taxonomy): domain Eukaryota; kingdom Metazoa; phylum Arthropoda; class Malacostraca; order Decapoda; family Majidae; genus Chionoecetes; species Chionoecetes opilio. Next base: position 23,015 of record JACEEZ010009459.1, on the reverse strand, counting down.
ACAACAATAACACGAGGTAGAGATGGCTACCTTACAGACAGTGTTACCTAAATATACTTCGTAAATATTTGTTATTGGGCAACCACCGATTTCTAGAACCGAAACTTAGTCCTCCTGAATAGTTTGATGTGTTTGAATTAATCTGGCTTCATTTTGTCGGACATTAATGTTTGTTTACATGTGTGTGCGGGGAGGGGGGCAACCTGCCCCTCCAGGTCGCCCCGCAAACATTGCTACGTTTCACACTGCCATATATTGGTAATATTCGTTTTTCTCTATCATCTGTTACTAAACCAAACCCCACCTCTAACCTAACCTAATATGATTTAACCTAACTTAACTTTCTGGCTGAAATAACTAGATTTTTGGTACTACGTGTAATTCCATTATTATTCAATTGCGTCGTGGGAAATTTGGCTCAAAATACTCATAATGAAGAAAGCTACACGATGATGTAGGTAAGAGTTCTAGGACTATTGAAAGCCCACTACCAAAATAATACCAATATCTATACTTCAAATATTCACAAAGTCTAAACACATAGCAGGAAAGCAACAAAGGCATACCTACAACATTAGATCTAAGCTATATGTCATAGGTAGCAAAATATTAGAATATCAATTCGTGGGGGCATCTGCAATATATTATGACCGATTTTGATTATCCTGTCATTCATTTCCTTTACATTTTAACTAGTATAATTTTTCATTCACATTCATTGCACTGTGAATATTGTATTTAGGTACATGCTCATAATCATTTGCTTTCCCCTACAAATCCTTTTTTTTTTTTTAAGAACTTTGATAAATTTTTGATTTTTTTTTCCCTCAAAAACACCAATATTTATTTTTCTAAAAAAACCTTGTAAAATAGGGGGTGCGTATCTTATGCGGAGGTGCATCTTATTCGCCGGCAAATACGGTATAGAGTCCTTTCCCGCCTATTAGTGCTTTTTTTTCTCTCTGGACCTTCACAGATCCCTTCAGATACCTCTTAAAAACGTAATTATTTAAGTGGGGGAGAGATGCCCCGTTAAACCCCGCCCCCCTAAACGTTTGCTGGACCCTCAAAAATATAATATGGTTAATTTTACAAATCAAACCCTTTACTATAACCTAACCTAACTTACTAAATGACCTCCTATCGAGCCCCCTCAAAATAATTACAACCTAACCTAAACTGGTAAAATTCTAGTTCTTTCCTGCCCTTAGTTCTCGCTAGGAGGTTTTTGGTAAAGGCTAGGTAAGGTCATAGTGAGGTTTGGGTTTAGTAATATTATTTTGGGGGCCCCAGGGGGGGTCATTTAAGGGGGAGGGGGGATTGAAATGTCCGTCTCTCCCCCATTATATAATTATGTTTTATAGGATTGAAGGTCTGGAGGAAAAAAAAAGCCACTAAGAAAGGGGTGAAAGGACTCTGAATTTACTTTTAGAATACTTTTGAAACCCATATCAAGAAAAAAAGAAAATGTATTGATAATTTTAACATCTTAATACCATAAATGGCGGCAACAAGTCGACTCTTTGAGCCTGAAAAAAATCTCTCCAAAACTAGGGGTCGACTTATATGGTAGGATATAATGCGAACCTTTACCACCGAGTGGCAAACAAGTGGATCAGCGCTACTAACAATCGCTGGTTACCACTTACCGTAACTCCAGCAGGTTTCCACAAATATTTTCCCAAATAAAACCTGTGTTCAGTGAACTTACTAAATATTTAACACACAGATTAATAATAAATAAAAAAAATAATAAAAAAATTCAGTTTATATCAACATAAAACCATAGGCTGTTTCCAACAGCTGATACACAGATTGTAAAAAATGACCGGAATGCCCCTGAACCGAAGCGGCCAAATCAAGACAACTACAATATGCAGCACTTCCAGAGCAGTCCAAGGTCGCTCTCCAACTGTCTGGGTGCGTCGCCGAGCGCCAGCGCTGTCCGCCCAAATCATCGTAGTACCTCACACTCTAACAATACAACCGGTTATTCTGATCTCCAAATATATTGTGACCATACACTACAGGGGTAAAGACTTTCTAAGTTTTTTAAGTTTTTGGGCCGAATTATAGGCAAGTATAGGGCCCAACCCGTAATCTTGAGCTAATAATTTGAGGTCGACTTGTACGCCTGGTCGATTCTACGCCACAATTTACAGTAACTATGGCAATGCGAAGTGTAGCAAGGGTTTTCGGGGGGGGCGGGCACCCCCCACACCGGTAGCTAAACAAACATTGATTTCTGACAAAAAAGAGTGCCGGGTTTAAATTTCAAAAACACATAAAAAACCATTCAGGAAAATTAAGTTTCGGCCTCAAAAATTGGGGGTTTGTCCAATAGTGAAAATTTACCGAAATTTTAAATTCAAATAATTGTCAGTAATACCGCATAGATATTCAAAGTTTATACGTTAACAACGTAAATGGAAGTTAATATGAACTTTGAGGTATAAGAAATGTGTTTTGTTTACACTTGGCCATCGACATCCTGGGACCTAGAGAGAGCTATAAGATGTTAGGGGACTGTATGCCCCTATACTGTATATTATACACACCATACTGTATACAGATTTTTTGGGAAAAATTTTACAATAGACTGTTGCTAGATTTTTAGACAAGTTTGATTTTTTTTGTTCAATATATATATGATGCTTTACCAAATGGAGATAGTTTTTTTTCTGTGCAAACATCTAAAACGTTTTTTTTGCAATTCGAAAAGGTTGGGTAACAATTATTTATGAATACATGTTTAGAAGTTTTGATGGAAAAAAAAAAACTTATCTCCATTTGCAAAAGTTCAAATAATAACCTAATAAAACCCTCACACTAACCTAACCTAGGTAATCCTCAACCCAAAGAAGTTTGCCTCAACCTAACTTAAAGTAATCGTCCAAAACCCTTTCATCATTCCTGATTATATGTAGTTAGAGTATAGCCATTATCGAGTTATCAAAAAATATGTTGTCACTTTTGCATCCAGTCAGCCGTTTTTAATAATACGCAATCAAAATCTGTAAATCCCCGAGCTTCGAAAACGCTGCTGGCAACTGGCAGACGATGCGCCACGGCTCGGTGACATCAGCCCAGGCGCTTCCTCCCTCCCGCACTCCCTAGAATACATGTAAACCTAGGCAATAAAAAAGAAAATTGAAGAAATTTGGGTGTTTCTGATTGATTTTTTTTGCGATATGGTATAAGGCCTCTTCCATTGTGCCCAAGTTCCAGGAACCAGTTCTTTCAGTTCAGGGTGGGTTCAGTTCCTTGGCACGAGCTCTGGGTTCGAGTGTCCACAAATGGGAACGCAAAAAACTTGTTTTTTGTTTAAAAAACCAAACTCAGCTGGCGACGGCAAAGAGGAAGAGGGCTGTTTTCTCCTGTCTTGTGGTATGGGCTGTGCTCGCAGTTTACGAGATTCTGATGATTAAACAGAAAGATAAATTATGTACCCCAGCAACATCCACTGCTGCATCTTTGGCATAAATTACGGTTACAGTACCAAATTCAGATAATAAGCGATAGTTTAATATCGCTTGTCAGTGGGTGAATGGGTGCTCTTGGGTAGACAAGTAGCACAAATACTTTTAGAAGACGTAAACATTACGAGGCAGAACCCCAAAAATAAACAGAATTCTGTCTTAATGTATTCAGGATATTTTACATGTTTACACGAGTTTAATCACCGTCAACAGTATTCTCCATGTGAAGCAATGCACCGGTCCAGAAGTGTATTCCACTGTACAAAAACATTTCTGGAACCTCTTGCAAAGACACGATATGCCTTTAACAACTCCGTCGTTTTTCTTAACCTCTTCCACGTCTGCAAAACGTTTTCCTTTGAAGGAATTCTTCCATTTGGGGGAACAAAAAGTAAATGCAGGGAGCAAGATTCGGTGTGATAGGGGAGGGTGGGTAAGTGGGGTCATGCCATTTTGGTGAAAACTGTCTCACACTCAAGGCGTGTGCGCTGGCGCATTGTAGTGATGATCACCACTCTCCCCTTTGCCACAGGTCGGGAGGTTTTCGTTCTCACTGCGTCCGCAAAAACGCTTCAGACAACTGCCAAGTAAAAGTCTGGTTACAGTTTGACCAGGAGGAACAAATCTTTGTGGACATTCCTCGCGCACCGAAGAAACAAAATCAACATAGTCTTGACATTGGGACTCACTTGAGTGCTTTTGGGTCGTGGTCGACGTTTGTTGGATGCTTCCAAGACATTGACGCTGTTTCGTTTCCAGAGTATAGCCGTAGCACTAGCTTCTTGGTCACCAGTGATGACCTTCGGAAAAAAAAGGTATGGATCAACTTCCAACTGTCTTTCAGTTCACGGACACGTGTGATTCATTCGTGACTGCTTTTGATGTCCGTGAGCCAACCGGACAGGCACCAATTTCGCGCAACTCTGTTCATCCCCAATTCCTCTTCAAAATTCGGTGGCAGGAGCTCCAGGTCACACCAGTTCAAATCAACAAGTTCGTCATTGACGGTGACGATCCTCCAAGATCGTTTCATGAATTTTCGTGATGTTTCATCCGTCGGGAGGTTGACGGTCGCTTCGAACGAGGTTGGTTTTCCAGCAACAATGACCATTCCTGTAAAAGCTGCAAACCACTCGGTAAACTTGTGTTTGATCATGGAGCATCTTGTAAGCTTGTTTGATTGAAGAATGATAATGTTTGGCTGCCGTTTTTTCCCCAGCAAAAAACAGAATTTCACGGCCAGCCACGCTGCTCTCCTTCATCCATCGTAAAAAATAGACGAAAAGGGCGAGAAGTAATTCAAAGAACAAAGGCGAAGCACGGGCTGTACGTCACTATCCCGGCAGATGATGCACAGTTAGGCAGACTGATGCCTGAGGGTTGCCTCAAGCAAGCATCTAGCGGAGGAGACCTGAAACTACTACGGGGTTTGTCCCACAGAAAAACTATTCCGGTTTACTTATGGGTTCCCCCTCGTATGTGCAAGAGGAGGCAGTGTGAAAAGGTTGTACTGTGCAGACAGCGCGTAAAATAGAAGCGAGCAATTATCTTGTTACCCTTTGAATAACAAATGCGTCATTAACTACGGTTAAGGCTGAGATAGCCGTTTTAAAAAAGTGGACCAGGACTGCGCGGTGATTTTCTGAGACAAACACCCGTTTTCCTTGCTAAAATTAATGGGGGGTTTTCTTCAGATGGAGATTATTTTGTTTTCGGAAACTCAACAGTTTTTTTTTTTTGAATTCATGGCTAATCATTTAAGAACATGACTGTCGGATATAAGGATTTTTCCACCTTTCTACAGGTCTGGACGAGTGTGAAAGTAACAATGAAATGACCTTCCTGGGGAAGCTCCGCTACCCCTCGACCCCCCCCGCCGAGAGTATTAACCTAACCAGTAAATATCCAGATGAAACAATGAACTCACTTTGAGTGGACGAAACTATTTTTTTGGGTGTTTTTATGTGTTTTTAATGAATCTGCGAACTGTTCCTGTTGCAATTTTTGTTGTTTTGTTTTTTTGTTAAAATACAAAACAAAAAAAGAAAAATTTAACCTAAAACGAACCAACCTTTACCTAACCTAAACCCAATCATTACCCATAAACCTAACTTAACCTTTACCTGACACAAAAAAAAAAAAAAAAACCTTTAGGTAGGTAGGTACCTATCTTGACCTACCTAAAATAATAGAAAAAAAAAGAAAAAAAAAAAGAATATTCAACAGAAACGTGTTAGGCAGATTCATTTCAAAAACACCATCAAAACACAGCAGAAAAAAATTAGTTTCGTCCTCCAAAGAGAGTTCGGTGTTCATCTAGATATTTACCACCTAAACCTCTTAACGGATGGGTGGGGCTATGGACGGGGAGGGTGTGCTTGTATGCAATATTAAGGACAAATGGCAGTTCTACAAATATGTATTATAAGTTTTGAAGATTACGAGCGGATTGGAAGGGAAGTGGATTAAATTTAATTACTAGTACACATTAGACTGAGGAAAATAACAAAATTTAGGAAAACTTAAGTGGTAGCAGTTCCGTGAGCAGTTTCTCGTCCATTATAACAGAGTTATTTTGATTTTGGCCCCATATTATTGATTGTTACCATGTGAATTTAGCTTGTGGTGATATTATCATCTACTGCAATAGCCGGAAATGGGAACTGTAAATAGGCCAAGGTTTATTTAAAAACTACATGCCTATACTAGGTATTTTATCAAAAGAACCTGCAGTGTTCTTCTCCAATACAATTATTGTGTAAAGATTACAGAACAAAGCCTCAGTAAGATTTACAAGACTAACCAACAATATACTCCTTAACTAAGCAAGCACTTGTAATCTACCTTGGAAATGGGTTAGGGTGCTCCAAGCCTCTCGGAAAATTACTTGAATTAGGTGGAGATATGTATAAGTTGACCATAATAAATTAATGAAAAGTTAGGCCAAAATCTGTCATTGATGCCTCCTTCCTACCTGCACAGGCGCACACGCCAATCGGAGCCAATTTCCAACTCTATTAATGTAACCTAAATTCTACCTACAATCATGCTTGTGTGAGGCATACATTTCTAACTAAAAAACAAACCTAAGCATTAACGATATAAGTATTTATATTAACATACTTGACCCAAAACAAACCCTCCCTCACTTATGAAAAGATTAACTCGCCATTATTGATGTCACTGGTGGCGGGCTACTGGCGGATGGTAAGACGGCGGGAGGGAAAAAAAAAGGCTGTACCAAGAGGTCCGATGGCGGTCGGAGCGACGGAACGACCGACGAAGGATACCATGATAAGGTAATTTTTTAAACGAAGAGCAACGACGACGGGTCGGCACGAAGAAAAGGGGAGTAGTACCCGGTCTCGTTCGACCGTGACCTACGACCGTCGTCGTTGCTCTTCGTTCCAAGAAAAATATCCTTTTTATCGGTACCCTTCGCGGTCATTCCGCGTTCGACACACAGAATCATGACCTTTTGGTCACAAGCCCAAGGCGCCCTCCAGTCTTTCTAATCGTTATTACTTAATTATTTCACTAGTAAATTAACACGTTTTTCTTTTTAAGCAAGAATAATATAAAGAAAAAATTAAGTTCATTTTTGTTCTTATTACTGATCATTAGTTTCATAATATAACTTTTATCATTAATGAAATTTATAGTCTAAATATCCTTTACTTCTTTATTGTTAGTTCCTTTATCAGTTCATCACACTTCCTTATAGGGTGATGGAGGGTTTGTTAATCATGACCTGAACTGGACCTGACCCCCCTTGCGGACTGTGGGCAGGTGAAACAGGTGTGATGTAGTGATTGGTCGCTTTTATTAGTAAAATACATTATGGGGAAGGGAAAATTATTGTAGCGTGCAGGTACCAGCAAGGGATGGGTATCTCAAGTCACACGCCGGAGCCAGTGGACAAGAGGGACTACGTGTGAACGCACTGTAGACTTCCATGTCCTTTGCAGTTCGCGCTTCTGGAGACGCTGCGGACGAAATCGCCTCGGTGTAAACAGGGTCTAAAGCAGTCCCGGCCATTCGAACCCACCATTGATATAAAGTTTCTTGCCATCACAAATAGAAAAAAGAATTGAGGAGGTATATTTTGGTTTCCAAATACTTATAAAAAATTATAGATCCTTAAATCAACATAGGGCAGAAACTACAGTATTTAATAAATAAATCTTAAATACTTTCTCATGTATAAGATTCTGAATGCAAATGTTTTCTATTGGATAATTAATAAAACTGCTTGAAAAAAGGGAATTGCAATTTCATGGAAAATTAATATATAGCTTAAATAATCATGCAGCATTATGAAAGAAATGATGAAAATACCCTTTCTTCAATCAACACTAATAATGCCTAGACTGTTGGATCTGAGTTGTTGGAATACCTCCAAAACATTATTTTGCTTTCTTAATATACGTTAACTATTTCAATTGGCTGTCGAGAGTTGCCATTTGTGGGAGAAAATTCATAGGAGAAGAAGCAAATTTGACCTGTAGTATAGTTAAGTAGGAAGTCATTTAATGCAATCCGGCCAGATATTTCAAGAAAGACCCGATAGCCGGATACCAGATAGTACAAAACAGGCCGGATAGCAACCCGATATCTGGTACATCCCTACTTCTAAGTTGCAGCACGGCGGAGCTATGATGTTGGGAAAAGGTGATATTTTTGGACCGCCAGCGCACCTGTTCGTGAGGGTACAGTTGACCGGGACCTGAGTCTCCCATCTCGCCGCCGGCCACCTGTGGGAGGTGGGGTGAACGTAATGGCAAGGGACTGCCGGCAACCCACTGGACACAATATATTCACAAAAGTACAAATATTGGCGGGACAGCATAGGACGGGGAATTACCGGTCAACCGAGGTTTATGGTTAATGGCAAAAAGAAAACACTAAGAAGCACTAAGTAAAAACATACCACTGATACCAAATACAGCACTAAGTAAAACACCACAGCACCCAAATTTATTAAATATTTTATACTAATTATAAAACCTTAACATATGACCTGTAGTAACCAGGGATTATATGAAAAAACGATTGTGCGGGATAATATACCAGTAATTATCAATATTAAATGAAAACTATATATATTAATAATTCTAACTGAATAATTTTAAAATAATTTTTAATACTAAACCAAAACAACTTGGCTCTTGGCAGGTAACTTGGTGGACCTTGCTCGAGCAGCTGGGCGTTCTGCATGCTAAGATGGGTGGACCTAGTGGCATCATTGATATCTTTAAGTTCACAGCAACACAACCTTTAAGTCACTGTCCACATGAGTACCAAAATAAAAACATTCATCTTACCAAACTAAAAAATTTTGCACTGGTTATGTAATGGCCATTAGTAACAGCTTTAAGCCATTAGCAGCTGGGTCACGAGTGAGTAAAGATTTTTAGGAAAAAAGTGCTAAAATCACATATTAATTTCACTAATGGGCAATGTTGAGAACTTGTCCAGAAAGAACAGTTTGTGCAGAGTAAGTATAGTTATATTGGTTTTCCTAACATGCAGAAATTCAAGATTTGTACCTTTAACCATACATTTCCGTATATGTTGAAATTTTCCTACACTGCTTCAAAAAGTTAAAATAACAAGGAAAAGGAGAACTGTATGGCGATGAGGTTGGCCACCGAGATATGACAACAGAACACAGAGAAAACGGGCTCGGGGTAAATTGGACGCGGAGATGCGCGGTCATGTTCTGAGACCCATGACTAGTTTTCTTGCTAAAATTAGTGGTACGCTTAAGTGGAATTAATACTGCGCAGTATACTGAGCAAAAAATATGGTAAATATCCAGATGACACACCGAACTCGCTTGGAGGACGAAAACCACTTTTTCTGGTGTGTTTTTTCTGGGTTTGAATGAATCTGCTAACGTTAATGTCGCAATTCTTCTTTTTTTTGCAAAAAAAATGAGGAAAAAAAAAATAAATATTGAACCTAAAAACCTAACCTACCTCATACCTAACCCTACCTAACTAACATATATATATATATATCTATATATATATTTTTATATATATATATATATATATATATAATATAATATATATATTATATATAAAAACTTTATCTACTAAAAAAAAAAAAAAAAAAAAAAAAAAGCTACAGAAACGGGTTAGCAGATTTATTCAAAACACACAAAACAAACACCAGGAAAAAATTGTTCGTCCACCAAAGTGATTTCGGTGTCATCTGGATAAATACCAAAATGATATACAAAACGTAAGTGGTAACGCGCGGTAGCCGATCGCGCAGTTCTCGTCCATTATAACAGGGTCGGGCTAAGGGGCATCTCTCTCACTTTAAATACGTTTTAGAGGTATCTGAAGGGAATCTGTGAAGGTCTCGGAGGAAAGACCACTAATAAGGCCCTTTCTCTGCAATTTGGCTCCAACAATATGTGTATAGTGCCAGAAATGAACACAATTTGGAACTTTCGCTTCGAAGATACTGAATCACGAAATGGCTGCTTACACAGCATTAACGCTCCTAAATGGTCAGTGGAACGCTGCATATCATCGTTGTAACCGAGGTAGATGGATGTACACTTATAGTCCCATGGTTTGCATTGCGGGAGCCAAAAAATACTCAATGATTGTTATTTTTGTTTGACAAAAGATGCTGGTTTACAAAGAAAAAAATAGAAAATCCACCGCTACCAAACTGCGAATTCAGCAATAAAACCAGATACCACATGATGAAACAAATCCACCACCAGTTCCACCATCAACGACAAACCAGACAGCAGTACCCCTTTCTGAAGTTTCTGTAGTGATAGAAAACAAGGAAAGATGGTATATATGTTCCACATGCAAAATATTTCCCCTATTTGTTAAGTCAAGCGGAGTTAAATGGACCTAGTGCGCGATTGGAATTACCAAACAGAAACAGGCAGAGTTGCTTGGTTCCAGACTTCAAGAATGGAATTCTTCTCCAGCCAAACCCCAAAGTTTCCCATTCCGCTATCGCTCGCCATTTGCAGTTGTCATCATTTTATTAAAGGAGGAAGTTTGTTCGCCACGATATCAGTGGCTGATGGAAAGAATTGGCTTCGGCTATGATCCAAAAGAATGGGATCTGTTCATTGACTCTAGTAAAGGTAAGCCTTAAAGCTGTATTAATGCACAACGGCAATGCAAAACCTTCACTACCTGTAGCACATTCCACTGCCGTAATGAGACTTATGAATCAATGGAACTGCTGCTAAGCGCTCATCAAAAATAAGGAACTACACATGGAATATTGTGGCGACCTTAAAGTAATCGTCAGACCATTCATCATTACTGATTTAATGACAGTAAACTATAGCCATGAATCGAGTATATCAACATATGTTGTCACTTTTTTGCGTCCAGTCCACCCGTTTTTAAATGATCCGCATTCAAAATCTGTAAATTCACCGAGCCACTCAAAACAAAACGACGACAGCAGACGGACGCACCCACGGCTCGGCGACGCAAGTCCGTAAGCTTCCACCCTTCGACTGATACAATCACACAGAGAATCAGAACTAAATATAGACTTGAAGCATTTTTGGGTGTTTCTGATATTTTTTTTTTTTTGCGATATGGCATATACTTGATCCTTCATGGATACAGCAAGGAAAGCTGTGCCTACAGAGCGCTAGCACCCATTTCCGACCTATTGACCATAATATGTCTGTGCAGCGCCTGGCAGTGGCGGGTGAGAGGAGCGCGGAGTGAAGCACATGTCTAGCGGGGCTCCTCTCACCCGCTATTGTATCAGGCCAGGGTGGGAAGCATACCGAACTTGAGTCACCAGCAAGTTCGCGCCCCACGGCTGGAATGAAAGCTGTGTTTTTCCCGCGCTCTTTTACACGTCATGTTTTTAGGGAAAATAAGGTGGGGGGGGGGATGGAAATGAATTATTTTTATTGTGATAGTATTGTAAATGAACATCAACATAAGTATTCAAAGAAAAAATGGGTCTGGACGATTACTTTAAAGTGTATTATTAATTATTGGGTAAACAGTATGGCTACACAGCATGTGTGTTTTTTGTGTCTATGGAAACAGCAGAGACGACAAGAACCACTACAAAAAACATGATTGGCCATCTGGAATGAACAGATGTTGCTAACACAAACGTGGAAACGCCCAGCACTTATTGGACCCTGGAAAAACATCTTCCACCGCTTCATATTAAATTTGGCACCATAGACCACTAATCTTCTCAGGACTGTTCACGCGCACAATGTTTTGAAATTGCCAAGCTGCACAGCGGATTGCGGCCCGCCCAACAAAGATTATAGTGGTCTAGGACTATCATATAGCACTGGTTTATAGTATATTATGATATCAGTAATCTTCGTAAATATTGTTTCTAAACTATTAGTCAAATTAAAACAGTAAAACACGCTAAAGAAAAGAAAATGCTCATACGAGACTGATTCACTTAAAACTCTTCGCCACTTTTAAAACTTTTGCTAAGTCAACCTTTTCTCAATGCAGGGTATCAATAGAAGCGCAATTTTATAAATTTCATGGATGTAATTTCGTATTTCTGATAAAATGAATTAGAACCAGCATTTTTTATTCTTATGTATCATTAAAAATAAATAAAATCATTCATACTGGTAATTTTTCCCGAGTGAAGAGGTTATTTATTTAGTTAACGCTAATCATACATGCTGCTAATAATTTACAGAAAAATAAATATATAAGTAAAATAAATAACATTCATCAATCGGAAAATTACCCAGTGATGAATTTTAATTATTTATTTACCGATAATTTATTCATGGTTCTAAGAATTATCCGAAAAACAGAAATATATCAATGGAAAAGCTAATTAAAATTGCACTTCATGATACCCTTCATGATTAAAAGTTGACTCGCAAAGGTAATTGGGGAAGAGTTTAAGGTGAAGATTAAGTTCATTGCATATGTCTTCAGTCATCGGTAATGGCATTTCCAAGCGTGTTTACGTTTTTATTTGATTACTATATAGAACAAAAACATTTAGAAGATACAGTACATCATATATACTGATAAACAGTCTAAATGATACGTATATATATATATATATATATATATATATATATATATATCATATAGTTAGTATATATATATATATATATCCGAGCGGCCCTCCGACTTCAGGCCCTGTGCGACAGAGCCGATATTCCGTGCGCATGTCAGGTTTACATGGTCTATATTCTTTGGCTTATGAAAAATTGGTGAATGGTATGGTCATCAAGGTAGTGGTTTCCAATATTTAAAGAAAAATCAAAGCAATATTGACAGATGCTAAAGCTAGAACGCTTGGAGTTTTCACTGAACAAGATCCGCGTGTCACCACGGACTCATCGTTTCCATCTAATTCTAAATGAGAAGGAACTAGGAGCATGGACTCTTGTTGAAGTTCGCAAAAAAATCTTGGGAACCACAAAGCCGAAAAACCACCTGAACTCGTTGCAAAACATGTTTAAATCTTATGAAAAAAATGGGATTGCCAGAAGTCTTTGAAAATGCATTTTTAAACATTTTCTATCTTGCCTTGTCCCGGCACAACTTGGGCTGTGAGTGACGAGCATGGTGCGCGTTTCACCAAAAGATCTCAGTTATGGAAAGAGATACCAAGGTCATTTAAACCCAAGTATGAGGGAGATATTGTGGGTCCTGCAGAAGGAGAGCTCGTCATCCTACAAGCGACAAAGAAGAGGAAAACACCAAAGTTTTAGCTTAAGCACAGGGGATTTCGCATTTCGGTAGTAGAAACAACAAAATAATGACCCGGCGGGCTTGGGGGTATGGTGGGCGCGCAGGGTGGTAACTCGCCAGCGGAATTCTGATGTTTCTGTCTTAAGCCAGATAATGGAGGAAATACATCCTAATATAATTATTAAGTTAGGCTTAACATAAAACGTGGCACGGAAAAGTAGCTAAACGGCTTCCGTAATAGAATCGGGTGAGGAAAAATGAAAATTGGGTTTTTCGTTACACAAAATCTGGACTGATAGAAGAACTTTAGATAAAAGATCTGAAATCAGCATCAGCAAGTTAGGAGGGAATAAGGGTTCACGCTCTGATAACAAAACAAAAAAGTTGAAATTGGTTGCCAGTGAATTTATTTGTGAAAATCATATTTTCCTTAATAAATCTATCTTTAAACTCAAGAAAAAGTCTCTACAGAGAGAGGTCGCACAACGTACGTCTAGTCTCGCCACGGAATCTGGAGAGACTGAAGCAGGGTTTGCAAGACAGCCTGGTCTAAAAATCCCTATATATCGGGGAAAAGAAAAATCCCGAGGGAAAATCCCCATTTTATATATTTCCTACTTGTTATAAAAGCTGAAATATATGCTACATAGCTCCTCCACAGTAAATAAAATTGCTATGTTGATTTTGATGTTGATTTAATGATATTAATTCATACTTTGTTTACATATAATATATTAATTGCACAGGAAGTAGCATAATTCACTTTTTTATTATAATCATCACAATGACTGCAAAAACAAAAAAAAGCAGTAATAGGAAACAGCCTCATGAGCATTTAATAAAAATCATTTAAAAACATTTTCTACTTAAGGCTGATGGGGATGGATATATTTCCTTAAATTGCTTAGAAATATGATACAGAAATAAATGAAAATATAATGCTCCTAGGCTCTTGGGGAAAACATAAAAACCAACTACATTCTAGGACATACTGTACTACCATAGCCACATGGACCAATCAGTGCTACCAGATCGAGCTGGCCAAAATTTCCCCTATATTCACCTAAACATTTCCTGTTTAGCACTGTATTTCCTGTCGCTTTATATCAGTTTTTCCAGTCAGAATTGCCAATTTGCAATGGAAAAACAGAGGCCTTTACCCCTTCATATCAGCCCAAATAAAAAAAATTTGGGGTCCACTTTCCCATTATCAGTATGTTATCTTGAGTGTACGCCTGGCGTTTGCGGCTTGTATGATGCAGGGCGCAACCAGGGGGTCTTCTCCGAAATTTCCTTCCTTGTAAGAAATCAGAATACACTAAGGTAGTTAAAAAAAAGTTATTACAGGTTCTACCTAGCGATATGACCCGCGTCACTGACATACGCGTACACCTATACCTTGATTTGGTCGCGCATATGCTTCACGAAATGTCTTGAACAAGCATTAAACAGCACCAAAACTATTGTTTCAAGCAGCAGAAATATGAAATCAGGCCTGAAAGGGCCATCAGACGATGGCCCGGAAAAATGTATCATCCAGCGACACTAGCGATAAATCTGGCGGATTAGTTACTGTGTCGCTACTGGGTGGGAGAATACAAATTTCTGCCCCCCCTCACCGAAAAATATTCCGAGGTGCACTCTGGCTGGAGGAGTAGACATGACTACAGGTCACATCAACTAACACAGTAAACAGAAATCGTCAGAGACTTCCAAACGTCATCAGTACGGCAGCTTTACCGGGAACTGAGAATGAACTACGGGAGTCTGAGACTAGGGACCTCAGAACACGTTACCTGTACCGAACACTGTGCGAAAACCGGACGAGAAACGATACGGCTATTTCGAGACTTCAAGCGAATATATCTCTCTCTCTCTCTCTCTCTCGTAATTTAGAGATATATACACAAAAATTTTATATATTCTCCGTATCTTTCGAATTTCCTATATTTTGTATAGTTTCAATTTTCTTACTGTTTCCCTGTAGTGACTGAAATTTCCCTTAAACAGTACAATTTTCCCTGCATCTGCAGCACTCGCGGAACCAAGAGGGACCCACATTTTCTTGACTTACTTCTTTGGATCAATGAAGCTCAAATTACTTCTTCCTTGCCGTCCGGTTTAACCTCATTGTTTTCTTTTAACCTTCATATTAATAATATTATTTTAAGTGATAAAAACATTTTTTCTTCAGAAGAAACCTCAAAAGTCCCCAAACGAGAGTGAATGTCCCCATGTCAGTGCCCCCGGAAATCCCCAAATATAGGACAAATCCCCAAATTGGCCAAAACTCGGACTGAAGCGCCTTTGTTCCCAAAAAAAACTTAACCGTGAATGTATCAGTACGAGGGCTGCGGGAAAATGGGAAAAAAACAATGTTTCCCTATTATCTCAGGAACCGGATATTTTTTTTTTTTTATAAAACGTTATAGATTAAACAAATCACGATTCAACAGGGTTTCCCTGTGGTTAAGCAGATTCAATTCCCATTGAGAATGAGCGCAATAAGTGTGCTTTTATGGCCACATTTCCGAAAAAAAAAAATATTCCAGAAAATCCAGGGGACGGAGTCATACATGCGTCAAACTCTTGCTAATAATAAATTTGCATTTTTAATAGTAGCATACGATTCCTGCATAGATGCTCTCCATCAAGACATAAAATAAATGTTTGCCGGATAAAAGATAGATGTATGGTGCGTCAATAAGCTGCTGGAAAGTGAACATCACAAAGTTGCGCAAAATATAAAAAACTGTTATATCTCAAGATCGGTATAAGCAAAAAAGAAACAGAGAGTTGCTTAGGGTCTATCTCGTTAAGCTTAACAAAAAGTATTCAAGGCATATTTGGTCTAGGGTTAATAGTTACATAGTAAAAAATAGGGAAACGCAATAAAGGTAGTATTTGACCATTACGTATAAACAGCCTAAAAATTGGTCGAGTTGTATTATCATACAGACGTAAAAATTATCTCAACAACAATTGTACATTTTCCGAAGAACAATAATACATGTTCTATATAATTTTCTCACAGAAGCATAGTTTGGTTTTAAAAGGGCGTACAATATATATTTACGGGGATAAATAAGCTTACAAAGGCTCAACAATTGCTTTTGGTACCTAATATAGGAAAACGAAGACCTGATTCGTGATCACCATCAGAAAAAGCCACGATGAACAATTCCAATTCACCGGATTTTCATGCAAATCCGGTGAACACAAAATTGGTGAAATTCTGAAGGCTATGGCCCAGGCATTATATTAGGCAACAAAGATTTTGTTACAGAAGACCAATTAGGTGTTCCTAGCTAATTTTGATATGCTGATTTCAAATCTATAATTATATTTTTTCTATCACGTCTAGATTTTGTGTAAAATGCAAATCACTTCGCAAAATGTCCTACCACGTCCAGATTTTGGTTTTAATCGTCTTAATGCCAGTAATAAGTAACTTGCTTTTCAAGGTTGAGGCAATTGTTGGCCAACTATATACAAATTCTAACGATTTTGATCAATAAACTTTATCCCGAGTTAGCAACACTGGTTCAAGAGCATATAGCGCGTTTTTCGCGACTTTCACCACCCGGTCCAGTCTAGTCTATACCGTTTCCACGGTTCCAGGCTGGACTGATGCTCGCGAAAGTACACCGAGACTGGCCCCGTCCCATTCGTCTTTTCCTATTGGCTGGGGGATCGAGTGGGCGGTCCTCCGGGCAGAAATGCACACATTTTTAAAAAGCGCGCGTTTTATTTACTTAACTTCTCAATGGGAAGTCAAGTTGCAGGGATGACTATGAAAAAATGAATGATGAAATTTATTTCATTTACGTTAATAACACTATCTATAGTCGCCACTGCACTAATGTCGCAGGGGGGCATATATTACGAGTTTTAGCATCCCTACAGACACATCACGTGCACAGTACGTAGTTTATATTATCTATATAACACTATAGCTACGGTACATGTCTTCAGTGACATACAAGTCTGTAGTGATGCTAAAATTCGTAATATATGGCGCCTGGTGACATTAGTGCAGTGGCAGTGGTGTTGTTGACGGTACATTCATTTACCAAGATGTTGTTTTAGCAAATTGCGAATATTGTAATTTTTCGTGAAATTACTTTAGTTTTATTATATATTATTATTATATTAGGCCATCATGGTGTTTCATGTCTTATCAGCAGCACGAGAAGCTCCTGGTCGTCTTCCCCGCTGACTGCAGTGCTAATGCGCCAGTTCTCCCCACTAGTCCAATCTGGTCCTGCTCGCTGGCCTGGCCTAGTGTAGCCCGTTCCCGCCCGGTCCAATCCGGCTCACGAAAAAGTGGCCGCCCCGGGGCTAGTCCAGTCCAGACCGGGCCAGGGCAGGAACCCAGCAACAAAGGTAGTTGCGCCAGCAACGACCATCTCTCTGAAACTTCTTTTCCTAACGACGAAAGCTACAAAGCCTCCCTTTTCGGTCGTAACGCGTCGGAAGGCGCTGACTGGCTAAGGCGAGTAATGACGTCATCAAACGCGTCATCAGTCACCAGCCAATGACAAACAGATTTTAAAAAATTCTCGACCAATCACAAGTCAGCGAGACATATTTCCGGGCAAGGGAAAGGCATGCCAGACTGCCTCTCCCCGCCTTCTTTCCCCGTCATCTCAAACTAATTCTCGTTTTATTCGGAATGCTTGCGTTTTAAGGAGTTTTAATGTATCAAATAGTAAGATGTATAAGTAAGGAGCCTGTGTTGCTAGTGTTTTTGGTGGTAGAAGGGTGTGTGTGGGTTGAAAGTTAATTTGTGATATGGGGAGGCCCCGCGGCAAGGCCTCTCCGTCACTCTGCCCCGCCATCAGTCACCTCATCATAACATCTTTAAATCACCCTTTTTTAAGGTGACACACGGTGCTACATTGATTTTGATAATGACAAGTATATATAACATCTCACCATAATCACTAAATTGTATAATAACGAAGTAATAAGACGTTTAATCCTGCCCAAACCTACAGTGGCGGAGGAGCTGGCGGCTCCAGCCGCCACACTCAAAAGTTTTGAGTAAAAAAACCCCGCAGTTATCCGCCTCACCTGTGCCTTCCTGAAGAAGACAGTCAGCTCCCACGCCTGTGATAGCACCATAGGATATCACCAGGGATCATATGATTCCTCAAGGGGTTCTCGCTCAGAGTGGGCATCGCAATTTTTTTTTTCCCAATTCCGCAATTCCGACTGCACCAGTCCGCAATCGCAA
The DNA here is from genome assembly GCA_016584305.1 of Chionoecetes opilio. NCBI lineage: Eukaryota > Metazoa > Arthropoda > Malacostraca > Decapoda > Majidae > Chionoecetes > Chionoecetes opilio. The sequence goes on along the minus strand of JACEEZ010009459.1, from coordinate 4,587 downwards.
TTCCGCAATTTTTTTCAGATAGGCCTTTTCGCAATCGCAATTCCGCAATCTAATGTTGACACCTACAATTAAAACAAAACACCTACAATTAAAACAGAAAATGTCTAGACTCTTAAACACCTACAATTAAAAAAAAAAAATGTCTCAAGACTTTTTATTAGTTTATTTTTAATACTTCTGTATTCCTATTGATTCTGTTTATACTTGTTACTTGTCATTCACAATTAAGTCTTTGTCTCTTTTAGTGTTTTTCTTTACTTTTACATTTCACAGTCTACTGGCTAGTAATCACTAGGTGACTAAGGGTTATCTATATGAAGAGGGTAACGCCATTCATAGGCCCCATGTTAACGCTACTGGGCGCCATCTTAGCGCCAGGGCCTCTTCGTTCACCCAAGACCGGGGAAGTTCTCAAGGCATGACCCCGCAGTATATCATGTTATACATGTATAAATGATATACTGTTATCTTCGGAAATGTTTCTTCTATAAGATTATCACATAAAACACAGTAAAACACATTAAATAAAGGCCATTATGAGACACTGAAGAAATATGCATGAACTTAAAATTCACTTAAACGCATCGTCATGTAAAACTTTGTGGGACAACATATTACATGGAAGATATCAATAGAACAGAATTGTATTAGCTTTCCATTGATATATTTCGTTTTCTGATAAATGCAGTAGTACCTTGCAAAAATGAGCGTTAACTAAATAAATCGCCGCGCAGGCCGCTCTCTGTGATGACTGTGTTAAACAAATAATCAAATATATATTGGATATATATCGCCTTTATTCAGCCTTTATAACAATTTTTCTATGTTTTAACTTTTAACTAGTAAATTAAAGGATAATTTATAGTTTCACCCAACCAACGATTTTCTGATGCGCCTTATATATATATAATAAGGCGCATCAGAAAATCGTTGGTTGGTGAAACTATAAATTGACCAAGTTAAATTTACTAAATACTCAGTAGATAAGGAATAACTTACTTGTCCAAGTGACTCAAGTTAGCTGGAAGCTTCTCTCCACCTGTTTCCTGGCCCTGCCTGCTCTCACGCTCAGTGCTCTGGCTGAGGGGCTGAGGGCCGTACTATTAAACCTTCCGCCCGGGCTGGCGATAGCCTGCCGATGCTCCGCCAACCTCAGGAGTTCGCCAGGGTTGGCGGACGTGAGTGTTCGCCAGCGCTAACCTTCTCATATTCTCGCTCGACTCGGCGAAATGGCGCTTGAAATCGCGGGAAATTCAAGTTTGTTTACATCTACAGTCGACACCACTGCTACGAGTGACGATGCTGGCTCTCTTAAGGCAACTCCTATATCCACTGTGGATAAGGGGATGCTCATTGACCTCATCAAGGAGTATATTGAAGGCATAAATGACAAAACTACCAAAGTTACATGCCGTGATTGCTCTTGTAGCTACTCTTTTCCAGACAGTACTGTTATTAATAAATTAAAGTTCGTTCATCACTGAACTAACGAGCAATAATATGTCATAGTTCCCTAAGGCAGTTGTGATATTAACCATTTAAGCTTATTTACCACCTAACTCGTGCAAAGATAGGGTATTAGTTCGGTAGTGGGCTTCCAAAAGTCCTAGGATTCTTACCTACATTTACATACGGTACTCCGTAGTATAGTGGTTAGCACGCTCGGCTCACAACGAGAAGTCCCGGGTTAGATCCCCGGGCGGAGCAAAGATAGATGGGTGGTCTTTCTTAAAACCCGAGCCCCTGTCCACCCAGCAGTGAATGGGTACCGGGTGTTAGCCGGGGGTTTGTGACCCCCCTCCCGGGGTGGTGGCTTCGGCCAACACTAATTGCTGCAGTGGTAGATCGCTACGGCTCTGAGGAATTATCCTCTAAACAAACAAACAAACAAACAAACATCATGTGTAGAATTATTCATTATGAATATTTGAACCCCTTTTCCCCATGGCGCAATGGAATAATAATGGTGTTACATGTACTACCGAAAATCTACCGTTATTTCAGCATAAACTGTTTAAGTTAGGTTAAATTAGATTAGGTTAGAGGTGGAGGTTGGTTTAGAAACAGATATCAAGAAAAAAAGAAATTTTCAATACTAGGGGCAGTGCGAAGCGGAGCAATTAAGGTTTGCGGGGGGGCGGGCACTCCCACACCTGTAAACAAACATTTATTTCCGACAAAAAATAGTGCAAGATTAATTCAAAAACACATCAAACTATTCAGGAAAACTAAGTTTTTGACCTCGAAATCAGTGAATGCCCACTTCCGAAATTTTACCAAAGATAGTTCTGATATTTATAATTTAAACTCGCTCACTACTTATCTAACGTGCAACAATATATCATATACTTCCAGTAGTGATATTATTAAAGATCAATCACCACTTAACCTAAAATGCAGCAATCGACCATACACTTCCAGTAGTTGTATTATTGAATATAATTTATCCCCGCTTAACCTAACATGCAGCAATCGATCATACTTCCAGTATCGATATTAAAGATCATCACTTTTTAATGGGGATTTGGCCTTAGTTGATAGGTTAAAATGTAGGGTTAGGTTAGTGAGTCTAAAGGTAGGGAGTTAATATTTCCTATCCTATAGGTTACAGGGTGTTTCGTACAAAAGTTGTTTCGTAGCCACGTTTTGTTAGTTGTTTCGTACACTGACTTAGTTTTTTTCGTACATTCGTGATGTCGTTTCGTAACTCTAGTTCAACTCTGAGCTGAGTGTACGAAACGACTATGGTTTCATATAGACTATGAAACAACTTTTTGGTGTACTAATCTACTGGTGTACGAACTGACTGCACCCGCTCCTATACACTCCCCTTCCTACTAAAAGCATCTTATATCTCTGAAAGTAGTGATTTGCGACGGAAACTCATTGAGATAATGTTTCTCAGAATCTATTAGGTAAACAGAAACCATTCATCATTTAACCTAACATCCCCACTTAACACGCTACCAAATATCAGATACTTCCAGTAGTTATATGAATAATTAAATATCGTTCACCACTTAAAGTAATCGTCCAGACCCAATTTTTTTTGCCGAATTATGTTGAATGTACATTCAACACAAACCCAATCCACCAAAATAATTTATTTCCAGGCCTTTTTTCCGTAAAAACACGACTTTTGTAAAAAGCGCGCGAAAAAAAAAAATCTTCCCTCCAACAGGGCTACGACTGTTATTGATGACGTCAGAACAGGGACGCCCGCAGACACTCTATCTGACACCTGTCGGCAAATGTTATGATGAGCGATTGTACTTCGGTGTCAGACAGTGAATCTGTCGCTGTGACAGATCTAGAGTACGATGCTCAATCTGACACCGAAAGAAATGACGCTGGTCGCGTATACTATGAGGAAAACGAACCTCAGATTGTCATGGGATCCTATATGTTTGAGCCCGAGTACGAGGTGGATGAACAGGTGTTAGCAGAGCCTGAGGTTCAGTAGGAGGACCTGGCACTTCTCCAAAACATGGATTGGTAAATAAGGTTAAACCATGTGTGTGTGGGAATCACAATAAAGGTACTTTCGAGAAAATCCTATGGTTAGTTTTGGAGCTACAGTCAAACGTCATTACTCGGAAACCACATACTAGCATTAACTACAGCATAGAGTTGGAAAATATGCGGGCGGGAAGGCAGAAAGTGTGACAGCCACACCACCACAGGGTCTCTCACCACAGGGCACGCCCACTCCACAACTGGTTTACTTGGTTTACTTGGTCTTGTTAAGAGGCAAAGCCTCACAGTCGTGGTGGTCCACCGCTGCTGCCAGTCCTGGCGTCCCTGTCTAACAGGGCCACCTGGTCTGGTATGGTGTTGGACTGAGTCACTGTCTTACGGGGGGGCGCCGTTTCTCAACACAACTGCTCGCCCCAACACACTATAGGTGTGTATCACCCTACATACGCCACTCCTTTCCGTGTGCAAACTTTTCTCGAAAGGCACAGCTGTCTTGCTGCACCCATAAAGGATGCATGCATGTGGCATATAGCAAAAAAAATCTATCAGAAACACCCAAATATCTTCAAGTACTATATTTATCTCTGTGTTTACGTGCCTCTCTGATCAGCGCGGGAAGATGAGCCTCCCTGATGCTACGTCACCGAGCCTGAGCCTGAGCGTCTGCAAACCTTGAGAACGTTTTGAAAACTCGGGGAATTTGTAGATTTTGATTGCGGATTATTTAAAAACGGCTGACTGGATACAAAAAGTGACGACGTATTGTTGATATACTCGTTAATGGCTATGATTTGATTGCATTAAATCAGGAATGATGAAATGGTCTGGACGATTACTTTAACCTAACCTGCAACAATCTATCAGATACTTCCAGTATATATGAATCATTAAATATAGTTCACCACTTAACCTAACATGCTACACACTATCAGATACTTCCAGTAGTGATATGAATATTTAAATATAGTTCACCACTTAACCTAACCTGCAACAATCTATCAGATACTTCCAGTAGTGATGTGAATTAAATATAGTTACACTTAACCTAACTGCTACAACATCATACTTCCAAAGGCAATTGTTATCTCATTCACACTTAACAATACAAGA
>JACEEZ010009458.1:0-16742 GCA_016584305.1 Chionoecetes opilio | reverse complement strand
AAGACACGAACGCGACTCTCAGCTCGTGCTCAAAACGTAATCCTATCACTCCTTCTTAACCTAAATCATTGAGTAAATGTCCCGTCACTGGTTCTCTGTGTAACTTTTCCCGTCACACTGATTCTCTGAGTCAAGTATCAATGCCCACACACTCCAGCTATGAGACTAAGCCTTAGCTGTATCCTGGTGTTCAAACAGAGGCGTTCACAGCTGTTCCCCCCTGCTCATCCCGCCGCTTATGCAGCCGGCTCCCCACTGCTACATTGAAACCTATGAATAACACATTCCATTAGCTTTCATGTTATCACAGATAATTCATCAATCCCATCTACATCCCCACCAACACACTTTCCCGCACGTACCTTATATAGGGTTGAAAACCACACCTCCCCGCACGTCTTACCACAACAGACACGTGGACCCAAAGACATCTAATATGGCGATCTACTTTCCTCCCTGCCTGGCCCGCTGATGTCACCAGCTACCGTCGGGACAAAATATATCAAAATATATTTTTATATAGTGATTCAGAACTGAGGAGTGAAGGAAAATTACGCATTTCATTACACGACATTTATATACTACTTTACCCCCTCCCACTCAACGTAAACTCTTCGTCAATCATGAGTCAAAAGTTTTAACCCATTTTCCCGCGTTAACACAGGAAAGAGTAAAGAAGTGACCCTTCTACGCACTGCGTCTACAACATTTGTTAGTATTTGTTCGTTAGTTCGTACAAGAGAGTCAATATTACTCGTATTACTTCGTACAAGTATTAGTCAAACAGGGAGTGCTTGATTTAACACAGTAAAAGCTCGGTTAAAGCTCAGCTCGGTTTGTATTTCTTTGATGGACTTCCACTTGACTTTCAAGCCTGGCAACATTTCTGCAATTTAAATGGAAGAGTTTATTATTAGAGGAAGCCAAGTAAGTTACTTGATTGTATCTCCCCTAAGTTCTTCCACAACCTCATTCATTGCTGTACCAAATAGCATGCGCGACAGCTGTCCCAATACCGTCAATGAACCCCGTTTTGTGTTGTAGCTACTTTCAACCATCATAGTTTTCTAAGGCCAGGTTGACAGTGTCATTGAGGTATTGCACCCTAGTATAATCAGTAAAAGAAAGACTCTAGTGTACTTTTCCGGAATGTCCTTCCCAACTGGAAGAGTGCTCCGTTCAGTTGTTCCGTTACCCCCCTCAGTCTACCTGGGACCTCCACCAAAGTATCATAGGGGTAACGCACCCACAGAACATCCTCCAACAAGCTAACCCTTCCAAAGTGGGTGGTCAGGGCTACTGGCTTGAGATGAGTAGGTTCTAGAGCCAAAATAGAATGCAGGATTAAGAAGAAGTGGGCAGACATCCTGGAACAAATAAAGCTATAATTTATAAGGGCGTAAATCATAAACATGAGTTTGGTCAGCAGGAAAATTTGATTTGTTAGTATCAAGCCGCGTAGCATCGCAAAGTTTTGCAGTTTTTATTAGGAGTAAGTATGAGTTCCCATCAGGCTTAGCACTGGTCCGTTTAAGTCGATCACTGTGTATCTCTTCTAATAAATTCAACCACGGATCCTATATATCAAATTTATTAACATGAGCTGCTTAACTACCAGGCGCGGACATACAAATCTAGGAGCAAATTTAGAGTTCCTCTCCGGGTCTCGAACCATTACAGAATCACCAATTCGTATTTAAACGGACTAGAGTGCTGGTGTTGTTTGGAGCATATAGCAGTCTTAGAAGCTTGTAATGTATCTCTGACACCGGAAATAAGTCCAAGACCACCTTAAGTTGAACACTTAGCATAATCATTAACATTATACACATGTTTTTGAGGGCTACTAAGCAAGTTCATATGGGAATCTTTTCTCCACACCAAAGATAATAAAATACGGAGTTTGACCTGTTGACTCACATATACTGATATTTATGCTCGCAGCAACATAAGGTAACAAATCCTCCCAACAATCAAGGAAGCCACTAACAACTGGGTGCAAAGCTTCGAGGACCTTTCTGTTCGCGCGCTCAACTAAACACATACTGGCAAGTTGATATTTTACCGTGAATGTTGTTTTATGTTGAACTGCTACAGATTTAAATAGACGCGCATTTTTTTATTTCGTGCCATTGTTACCAATAAAAATCGAGGAGTTGAGTAGTGGACAACATAAATTGGCTATTAGGGCGTGCGCAATCGCTTGGCAGTGTTATCCTCCACAGGGCTAAAACCACGTACCTAGAGAAGTTATCTACACATACTAACAGGTATCTAGACCCTTGACGACTAGAAGGAAGCTGTGATAGATCTATATGAACAATGTCCCAGGGACGCTCAGGAGACGGATATTCTAATATTGGTGCAGCCTTTGGCACCGTACAATTTTGCTCGGCACATTTCACGCACTTAGCCTGTAATGAACAAAAATACCCCAAACCACTTAGTCAAGGGACGCCTTTTAAACTTTGGTTAACGCCCCAAATTGGGGTAAAAATGGGGGATGCGTGGGTTCGAATCCGCGCGAGGCAAGGAAAAAGTAAAGATATTTTTTCCAAATTATGATTTACCAGCCTGAGCCCTTGTCTTTGGAAAGACATACGGAGGGGGATTTCAAAATTTAAAAAACTGTGGCCCGGGGAAAGTAAAGTTTCTGTGGGGCCCGCTACGACTCCCATGGAAGCATTTTTGGGTCCATTATGGGGCCCAACATGCAAGTCCCGTCGACAGGGCATGTTGCCCCATTTGACTAAGATGCCCTTCAGGAACCCCCCTCAGAAATCTAAACAGAAGAAAGAGTAGAGAGAAAAAGAACATAAGAAGTAAGAGAGTAAACAACAGAAGAAAGAAACCCCCCTAGCTCCCCCCCCGACATGGTGTAGCAGCGGTAAGATTTCCCTCCAGTATCCTTGAAGGTTAGCAAAAAAGAAAATAAAAAAGACCATCACACGACTAAACCCAAATTCTCCGAAGAGACAAGCCCTTACCTTCAAGCCACACGCTGCCACGCCAAGATTTCGAATTGGGGAAATAAATCTCAAGGGAAAAAAAAAGCGGGTTTAATGAAAAAATACACCAGAACCATTTTCGGGGGACGTCCTTATTACAAGCGGTTAACCGCCAGTCGGCTTTGGTTTGGGCGCGCCCAAATCTGGGTAGCGTGGTTCGAATCCGTGGGGGGCAAGGAAAAGGAAATTATTTTTTTCCCTTTATGAATTCCCAGCCTGAGCCCTTATCTGTCGGAAAGACATTGGGAATTTAAAAAATTTAATAGGGCCCCGGGCCCAATGTAAGCCTCTGCCGGCCCGCGACGATCCCATGGAAAGCATTTTTAGTCCATATACGGACAAGCAAGTCTCTGCGACAGAGCATGATGGATTAGCCCTTTTCAGAAACTTTTTTTCCTATTTTTACCCCCTGCAAGGTTTTCCCCATCCCTTTTGACCGGAAAAGCCGAAAAAACAAACCCATTTTTGAGCTAAAATGTCAAAAACCTTTGCCTAAATTGGGGACCTAAAGATATTGGCCCCGCGACGTAGAAAAGCGCCTAATTTTGCTTCCGCCAGACTTTTTTTCAGCTGAATTTAAGTTACAATGGGATAGAACAAAAAATTGGGGTATAAAATTAAAGCTTTTTTCATTTATTTTAAAAAAAAAAATCCAAAAACTTTCCCCCCAAAAAAAAGCATCAATCCGGGAAAAAAAAGAAAAATTTTTTCTGAAAATTTATAAAATTTTTATAATATTAAAATCTTGACATCAAAAACATGTGTGACAAAGATCTAAAAACTTTTTTTCAAGGGCAGAAAACCTATTGTCTATGTCAAAAGGGGGACACTTCACAGTATTTTTTTCAGGTTTGTTCTGAACTATCAATCGCCCCGGTTGATTCCACAGTTTGAAGAAGGTACTGTTTTTGTGAGAATCTGGGGAATGATTTTGCGAAACTTCTCTTTTGGACCCCCGCCAGCAATGTCTTTCCTATTTTTACATTGCGACGTATTCGGGGCCTTGCTGTAGTATCACCCTTGGCCATGTCGCCACAGGTTAGAGAAGCCAGCAACTCAAGCCAAGGGGTCAAGCAGAAATGACTCTCTGGACCAACTAGACAGCCAGAGTCGTCTTGGCTGAACCTAGGGAACATGGGTTTTTCCCTTTTTTTAAAGCTACTGGCTTCTCATGGCGGCGCTTGGCGCAAGTCCTGCTTCTCTTTCACTAGCTGCTCCCGAAGAGAGCAAACGGCACCCCTCCTGGTCAGGTACCCTTGGGGTTTTCAAGTTTTTGTAGCACTGCCTGAGCAATCTCTGGATCTGTTCTTTGAACTTCATATGCCCTTTCATGAACTGCAGATCTTTTGCACAGCATCTGCAGCAAGGTAGAGACATCCAAGGGTGTATAGAACAGCCCTAGGAAGAGGTTGAGGCGTTCCAGCTTAAACATTTTTCTTCTCGTACTCCAGCTGCCAGCAAACATGAACATCTTCAAGAATACGGGTTTTCTGGCCATCCCCGGCCTGAGAAGGGCTCCAGGACGACCCCAGGGATTCCGCGGGGGGCGTGCCCTCCAAGGACATCAGGTAAGCTCAGCCACTCAGGGTAGTAGCTCAGGGGGGCTTCTCCGCCTCAGGATTTCCTGTAGTATTTTCCCTTTCACCTTTCTTCCTTTTTTTTAACCATTTTTTTTCGAGGACGGGTTGTAGGGTTGTCGTGGTAAGATCTGCCAAACGTCTTGAAGTGCTTCAACCAAGGTTTTCTGGGCTCTTGACCCTTTCCAAAAAATTTCCCATTTCAGCACCAACCAGCACTTTTAGAATGTGGGGTCTGCAGGCCAGGAGAAAACCCCCCCTGTCAAACTGTTTCCAGAAGCTTTGGGAGCCCCCCGATTACCCACTGTTGTGGCCGTTGTGTCAAAACAAGGGCAGTGATCACTCAGTAACCCCCCTGCCTCAGCAATCCCGGATGCCTCTGCCTGAGCCCTTCCTGTTGAGCTGTTATATGGTACTCCCAGTACTTGCCTTTAGGATACGGGGTCCCGAGACAAGCCAAAACCCGAGTTTGACGGGCCCAGGATTACTTCCCCGGGAAACTCTCAGCATCTTGCCATCCCCGTGGAGAGCAGCTACTTGGGAGGGTCCCTGCTAAATGCTGCCAGTACTCCTGCTGATGGGTACCTTTTTCAGCATCCTGTTCCGTCTGTTGTTGTGTTGAGAGACCAAAATTTTCCCGGTCAGCTCCCCAGCCTTTTAAGGCGAGATAAGGCTGTCATTGATTTTCAACAACCCAGACGATAGCGGTCTGCAGATGTCAACCACTCCATGACCCCCCTGGGAAATTTAGAGTCACGTGCCTTTGGGGAGTGAACATCCGGACGAGGTTGTTGGTAATCCATGTCCCTTTCATTTCCCCTTTACTGCGGTTGGGTCACCCCGGTAACCAAAAGCAGCAGTCCTTCGCTGTGTGGCAGCTGAAAAAATTGTAGAAATTTGTGACAAAAACATATGTTCCCTCTTGCTGCAGTCTTCAGCCCTCTCTCTTGCTGCTGGGACCGTGACTAAAAATTTTTGTCATGACCCGCATTTGGGGGCCTTTTTCTCTGTTTCTGATCCGTGAACCCGAGTCCTTGTCTTCTTCTCCCCCTTTATAGCAGTGGTTTCTCTCTATTTCCTGGATGGGCATCTGAAAGCTTCTATGCGAACAGGCTACTAATTTCCCGGACAAAGGCCTCCCTTTTTCCCCCCAGGGTCATGTTTACCTTTTTTCCTTTTTAGTCTCGTGCTTTTGTGAAGTGTCATGAAAAACCGCTGCATTTTCTTGGTCTGGGCGATCAGCCATCTGCCAGAATGGGATGATAGCCTCCACGGGTTTTTATTGGCGAGGTTTGATGCTTAGGATTTCCCCGTATTTTTGGGGAAACTCTGGAGATGGAGGGGTACTGGAAGGGCGTTTTGTTGGTGGGTAACGGGAGCCACTGATGCTGGAGTGGGTAGCCGTAGGAAGGTTTCTGAGGGGGCAGTAGCAGGCGGGTGGGCCTTGTCTCTGGACTGCAGGTGGAGGGTTTGAGAGTCAATTTGCGTCCTCGGAGCTCCCTTGCTTACTGCCCTAGTGAAATTTTCTTGGAAGTACTCTGGATTTTTTAGCAGGTTTCAACAGATCTGCAACAAAATAACAGACCATTAGATGTCAGCTAAAACCATTGGAATTTTTGACTAGAGTGCAATAAATTTTATTTAGTTTAATTTTTTTTAAAATTTCTAAAAAAATCACATGTAATATTTCCCAAAAAGTTTTATGCATTTTTGTTTTTAGCAGCATCTAATACTTCTTTTAAATGCTTATGCCCATTTATTTATAAAAAAAAGGCGAAAAAAAAACATCAAAATGCTCCGAAACTGGCTTTCGAAAACGTGTATAGAATAGAACTTTAGCTTTGAGGCAAAGGTTTCCCGACATTTGGCTTTAATGGTAGTAAGTTTCGACTTTTCCAGGTCAAAAAGCATTGGAAACCGGCAGGATAGGGTAATAAAAAATAGGAAATAAATTGTTTGCTGATCATGTCTAAATTGCATGGTATTGGTATATAGCCCCTTGGATCTAAACTGGCCCCTTCAGGAATCCGCATTAGAATATCTCACGGTCAGGAAAGTAAGGAGAATAGGGAAGATAAGAAGTAGGAAATGAACATAGGAGGCAAGAAGACCCCTACCTCCCCAAACAAACCACTATCGCGTCGTCTCTAACAGCATTTTTCGGCCAGAAATAACTAGGCGGGCCGCAGAAGAATTACGTTCCTTTCTCTGATGACCGCTATTCAGTATCATGAACTAGTTTGCAGTCCTACAGTAACATATTACTCAAGATATTACAAAATTAGGTTCACCGTGTCGCGTGGGCAGTGTCTGTTTGACGAAAAGCAGTCCCGAAGGGCGGTTTTGTCACAACTTTAACAAAGAATAACCGGGCTGTGGTGCCCCCGAAGCTTCGAAGCAGGCAGTTTCATGAATACCTACCACAATGGGGCACCACCTTCTTCACGGCCACGTCACAGGAGTCACGTGACCGTCGGGTATATAACGGGATGACCGGGACAGCAATGAAGATTCCTGCGACCTGACGGGCACTTAACTCACACAGCACTCACGAGTCTAACCAACTGACTACGTCCTGGTCATCCTCCTCCTCGTCTACTCTCGTATGGGTTACAGGGAGGCTACGGACCTCCACCCTACGCCCTGGCCCTAGCCAGCCTCGTAAAAAAAAAAGTACCTGTATGGGTTCCAGGGAGCTACGGAGCTCCCTAACGCCTGGCCAGCCGCTCGTCTACCTGTATGGTTTACAGGGAGCTACGGACCTCACCTACGCCCTGGCCAGCCGCCTCGTCTACTTGTATGGGTTGACAGGGAGCTACGAACCTCACCTACGCCGCGGCCACCGCCTCGTGCTGACCATGCGTGGGTTACGAGGTTTAGTAACCCTACGGACTCGTCCTCCTGGTTCGGTGCTGCTATCACACGTCCTCCACGTTACGTTGTCTTCAACATTAAAGTGGCACGTATTAATTTTGTTGTGAGCCATGACCTGTGTTTCTTTATTGACATAGTTGGTGACTGCTATTTAATGTTAAGTAAAGGGCCAAGTCTAGGGTAGTGTTTACTTAATTTGAGCCTGTGACAGCGTGTGGTGAATATTATATAATGGGGTGACTCCCGGAGTGCCTGTGAAGTCCCCACGTTGAGATAGTGAACTGTGAAGTGAGTGACTATGGCACTGAGCGGTTGCAGCTACCGTCCTTCGCACCACAATGTACAGAGATTGGCTGCTGCACGTCCAGGGGCTACCTGGCTAACACCGCGGCCAACGACTAACAAAAATTCTAACGCATGTTGTCTGTGCCTTTGCCTACCAGAGTAGCCCCACTCTTAACAAAGCATCAATTAGCCTCGCCCCCGGACTCCAACAGATGAGGCGGCACTCTAAAGAGTGCTCTTGTTCGACGTGTACCGAAGAACCGCAGTACCACACATTTACAGGAGCTGCAAACCAGCACCTTTGGGGGGCATGAGGCCGCTATTATGTGGCACAGATGCAACTAACAATGATACGGTGCACACGTCATTGCCCAACAGCAGTCCTTCGAGCCATGGTTCTTCAGAAGTTTGACTTGGGAGGTAAGGAGTTGCTCTGGTCCTCTTATTGATGATAGCCACATCCTTTACATTCGTCTCTGCAAGCCGATCGAATGAAATTACAAAAATTGTCAGACCTACTCACTTCAAACCGCACTTGCAACCTAATCCAGAATTATCCGAATGGCCATGTAAATACTTTTCTCCCCCGGATCAATCAATTTTCCAAAAATGACCACAGCCAACAGTGATGTCCGCCATCCTGCCCCCAGAGGCTCACACCTTAATAGGGTCGTTAATGTCTGGAGACACTATGGAAGGGATCAAAATGTCTGTGCGCCGGATTACCTAGAGCTGAAACTTCAGGCACTCCGCTTCGGCTCACATCCTTGGCAACGACTAGTACGCATTGAGGAGCGCCATGAATATAAGAGGTGCCGTCGCCCGTTTGTTCCACCTAGAGTCGTAACAGTCTCAAGCGTAAAGGTGGCGTCCCATCCATCTTTTCTACGCTTTACGCAGACGTTTGAATTGTGCTGGTACCATTTCACCTTTGTGCCGAGGGCCAGAGGCCAGTGCCGTCCCTACCATGGCCTTTGGTCGGCGAAACGAGTTCGGCGGGTTGCAAGTGAACTGCGAGCTCACTCCGCAGTTTTGACGCTCCTGTGTCTTTTGCTACATATAAGAGACCGAATGCACTGGGCTAAGAGTTTCTAATGGACACGGAGCCGTCCGTCGCATTCGCTTCTCCCTCCTCCCGCTAGGATGACCGCTAAGTATATATTCGCCACCTGTGTTCGACCTTCTGGCGGCCAACGGAACCAATATGACGACTTATGGCACAGAGAGGATCACGATGGATTTCGGTTTTTGCCCATAGGAAGTTCCTATGGGTGTTTGTAGTTGCAGATATTCTCAGACCCATAATGGGATACCGACTCCTTACTTATTATGAGCTGCTTGTTGACCCTGGTCAACCTACTGCTTACGACAGCAGTCATCTACAGACGCCACTTGGAAGTGACCGTTTCCAGGTGTGGAGAGCCCATGCTATCACCTCATGATCATAATAATACGGACTTTGTAACCTTTCAAGAATTTCCTACTCTCACAGAGCCTCTCAACGGCTAATCAGCTTTACTGTCCAATGACGTGTTTCCATCATGCGATGACGAGCAGAGGCCCACCAAGTGTTACTACTCGACGACTAGCGGCCTTGCATCACGACAGCTCCTCGCGGCGTAAGGCAGAGTTCGAGTGAATAGAAAAAATGCTGAAAGGATGGAACGATACACCTATTCGAAGAGCTGTTGGGCGTCACCTCTCCATATATGGCCTCAAGCCCTTCTGGTGAGGAGTGTCGTGCGTGTGGGGATTAATAGGGCAAGCATTGAACGAATTTACCTAGCCGTATAGGTACCCTATACCCGACATTCAGGATTTCCATCTGAAGTTAAATGTACAAAGTAATCCTTTTCTTAAGATAGACCTAGTGAGAGCTTTCCATCAAATCACAGTTCAAAAACCTGTAGACATACACAAACAGCTATAACTAGCCTTTTGGACTGTACGAATATCAGGTATATAATTTTGGTTTACGGAATACGGCACAACCTTGCACCGCTATATGGCCCATGTCTTGCGCGACCTTGATTTTGCCCATATTGATTATATTCTAGTGGCATCCAAGCAGTAAGGAGGAACATCGCACTCCATCTTCCAGCAGCTTTTGGTACGACTTCGAGACAATAACATCAAATCCCATCCAGCGAAGTGTGTTTTTTTGGGGTGGAACAGGTTGATTTTTTTAGGACATCGGGTGAGTAAAGAAGGTATTTAACTCCATTGCCCGAAAGTAGATGCTATTCGTCAGTTCCCACAACCAACTTCTGGCAGAAAGCTCAGGGAGTTTCTGGGTATTGTAAATTACTACCACCGTTTCCTCCCAAAGCAGCAGATGTTACTCCCCGCTACATGACCTTCTGAAGGTATTCCCCACAGATGACACCCTGCTGAAGTGGTCACAAGAGGCGCAGCTGCTTTCCACTGCTTCACTACCATAAAGGAGGATATAGCTCTGCTTCCTCCTCGTCTTGCTTATCGACCCTGAAGTAACAGTCCTTTCTTACTACCGACGCCTCTTCTAACTGCGGTCGGCGCAGTGCTTCAGCAGATCAGTGCAGGTGAAGTATTGCCTATTGGTTTCTCTACTACAGCGCCTCGATACTAGCCGAGTCAAGTACATACATATGATAAGGGAACTATTGGCGTATACATTGCCGTGCGGCACTTCAAACACCTACTAAGCAGTGTTTCTTAACCTGGGTTCGACCGACCCCAGGGGTCTGCGGTGAGCCAGTCTCAGGGTTCGGCGAGCCCTCCTAAACACATTTTGCTATTTTAATAATGTCCGGAGATTCATCAGCGTTAGATTTACGCAAGATAACATAAATCAAGCAGTGGCGTGAAGGAGAGCTGTGTGTGCATGTGTATGTGGCAGAGGTGGGCACGCGACAAACAAAAACATGTGCGCATATTACAATATACGCAAATGTGTCAGTAAGATGATAGTTGGGTCGTTTTTCTAACATCTTGGGGTTTATATCATATCTTGGTTGAGGGCACACGATAATAGAAGACAGTCCCATATGACTGAGTCGGCGAGGACGCGTGAAGCTAGAGCTGAGGCCCCGCCAACGCCTACATCTGTTTCTAGTATCTACTGACCTTGGATCTCACCTAACAAAGTTTTACATGAACATCTGAGTATTTCACTGATATCATAACTCACACAGATAATGTTTATATGAGTTTCATACCAAAAATATGGTAAAAAGAAGCATCATACCTACAAAGCGAGCGGAAGAAGGGTTTGGAGATCACGTACGTACTTCGTCTATGAATTGTCACTGATAACTGCGGTCAAGGTTTGACTGGTGAAAGCATCCTCCCTTAGCGTAATCCCACTCACCTGGAACGGGCGCATGAGCCGTACAGGAATAGTGTTTCAAACTCAACCACGGCCGCTTGGGAATTTGCGAACCATATTTGCGTGCGGCATACTTCCGCAAACGCAAATTCGCAACTTGTTACTCTTCGCAAATCCGCAAACGATTCGAACTTCCCGCAATTTGCGGACTTTTGCGGTTTGGCGGAAGTAATTACGAAGTGCCCCACCTCTGGTATGTTGTGTGTGTGTGTTCGCACGCCTCTCTTCCTTCCGAGCTAGAGTCGTATATTCCGGGTAATGATAATAATTGGGGTATGGGGGGAACTCGGGCCATGCCCCCTCCTTTTTGTCCCAAAGGCACAAAAATAGGTTTTCCCTCTGCAATATCAGAATTAGTGCAGGTATATCACTTCTGGATGGTCCTTACAATGCCCCTAAAAATGCTTGATTTTCAAAATGGGTCGCTAACTCCCTCCTCAGACCCCACAGCTGAAGAGGTATGCTCGCTCCAGCCCCCCTCCCTTAAAACAATCCTGGATTCACCTCGGTGCCCCCTCCTCTTTCGATGACCTATATACGTCCTGCGTCCGATCCTTCCTTCCTTCTTATTATCCAAATATACTCTTGAATTTTGAAGCAATTCATTTACATTTTTTGTCTTAATCTTGTTTATCCGTCCCCATATTTGAGGGGTTCGCTAGTGTGCAGAAGTTTTCGTTGAGGGTTCGGCGCCTCTGAAAAGGTTAGAACCACTTTACTTAGAGGGTAGGCAGTTTTACATTCTCTGTGATCACACAGCCTTTGCTTTCGCTACATGGCACGCCGTCCGATGCATATACTGCCACGGGTTCATCAAGCGACAGCTCTCCTATATTTCAGAGTCACGACTGACATCGCGCCATGTTTGGGCGAGTTGAGAACCTGGTGGCTGACGCCTCTCGTGCGCCATCTATATGTTTGTCAATACCCAGTGCCTCTTGATTATTCAACAGATCACTATCGCTCAAGAGAGACAGACCGAAGAGCATGGCCGCGTTTCAAGAGAAGATCCATTGTCCTCTTCATTTTGCGTCCCTTTCCAGTGCCTGGGACAACACTTCAGTTGTGTGTGACGTGTCGTGTTGGTGAGGGTGAGGCTAACCTTCCATACCCAAGATCTCAACGACGAATAGTGTTCAATCACTTCCACAACATGAGCCACCCGGGAGTCAAGGCTACCACGGACTTCTTAACTCGGACAGTGGTATGGCCACGTATTCGAGCAGATGCTCGTTCCTGGGTTTCACCAGTGTCTATCGTGTCAGACCATAAAGGTTATCGCCACTGAAGGCTCCGCTGCAACCCTTTTTATTTACCAAGATGGGTTTCCAAACTGTTTCATGTGGGATATTGTAGGACCTTGGTCTCCATCCAGAGGTACAGGTATATCTAAAACGTCTACCCGTCGTTTCACTATATGGACTACAGCAGTGCCAATGCCGGACATCTAAATGCAGGAATCGCGGCTTTGCATTCCCTTCCTCGGATGGGTCTCTCACTTTGGGTGCACCTACCTCCAGTCATACAGACCGCGGGGCCCGTTTGGAATCACATCTGTGTCCCCGGCAAGATTTACTAGCGTTTTCTAGGCACTACTACTCACAATCACACACTGCTTATCATCCCCAGGCTAACGTTTTTTAAACCTGGCCCACAGGTTGAACGTTTTCATCGCCATCTCAAGGACGCCCTTAAGGCTCAACCTCATCCGTACCGCTGGGTGGACTCTTTGCCATTGGTATTGCTCGCCCTTTCGCACTACAACTAAGGAAGATCTCAAACCCAGTCCCGCAAGCTTACTTCGGCCAGACCCTACGCCTACCTTGGGGAGTGTCTCCGCAGGGATTGACAGGATGACGGTATGGCAAGCACTTGTTTTCTCGACTATTCTCCGTCCAGATTCACTTCCAGGTTGTTTCCTATTGCCCTCGCCAGCCTACAAGACTGCTTCTTACGTCCCGCAAAAAAAAAAAAAAAAAAATGATCTGGAGCGTGCCGATATTATGGATACGACATGACGCCCGACGCCGTCCAACTTGATCGCCCGTATGACGGTCCCTTCAAGGTGCTATCTAGGACATGATAAGTACTTTACTGTAGTCGAGGAAGCCGCCAGGACAATGTCTCTGTGGATCGTCTAAAGCCGGCTCATATACAAAATGATGTACCTCATCCTATCCTCACACTCAACACCAGATACTCGTACAATTACCGCTACAGCCTCCTGGCCTGGCTCATCGCCACTCTCTGCCTGTTGCTCCCTATAAACAGACTCTGGTCATGTTATATACTATTAAACCTCGATGATCACACGCTACACACTGACAAAGCGATGATGACTCCTGTCCCCTGAACGTTCTGCGACCAAGAACAGTAACCAGAGTGGGAGCTGTCTCGCACCCAGAGAGGTATGCATCATTCCATCACCACGTCTTCCTCATGACCGTTTCTTTCTCAGATCGGCCATTTCACAACGTGTGGATTGCCTGAGGGGGGGAGTCTGTGGTGCCCCGAAGTTCTCCGAAGCAAGACAGTTCAATGATCACAACCACAAGGGGCACCACTTGCTCATACGGGCCACGTCCACAGGAGTTCACGTAGGACCGTCGGGTAATATAAACGAGGATGGACCGGGACACCGATAGATTCCTCGCCGCACTCCCTCCACACAGACACTCACGGATCACGTACCTGACTATGTCCTGGTCATCCTTCTCCTCGTCCTACCGGGTATGGGTTTACGGGAGCTACGGACCTCACCTACGGGGCCCTGTCAAGTCCGCCTCGTTACCTGTATGGGTTTACAGGGCTACGGACCTCACCTACGCCCTGGCCAGCCGCCTCGTCTACCTGTATGGGTTTACAGGGAGCTACGGACCTCAACCTACGGCCTGGCCACCGCCTCGCGACCTGTATGGTTACAGGACTAACGGGAACCATCACCTACGCCCTGCCAGCCGCCTCGTCTACCTGTATAGGTTACAGGGAGCTACGGACCTCGCCTACGCCTGGCCAGCCGCCTCGTCTACCTCGTGGGTTACGAGGTTTAGAAACCCCTACGACTCGTCCTCCTGGTTCGGTGCTGTTTTCACACGTCCTCCATTTTTACGTTGTCTTCCTTGTGGCAACGTATTTTTTGTTTGTGAGCCAGTGACCTGGTTTCTTTATTGACATATGTTGGTGACGGCTATTTAATGTTAAGTAAAGGGAAAAGTTACTTTGTGTTTACTTAATTTGAGCCTGGGGACAGCGTGAGTAAATAGGGTTTTGAGGGGTATACTTACTAATATTGAC
The DNA here is from genome assembly GCA_016584305.1 of Chionoecetes opilio. Classification (NCBI taxonomy): domain Eukaryota; kingdom Metazoa; phylum Arthropoda; class Malacostraca; order Decapoda; family Majidae; genus Chionoecetes; species Chionoecetes opilio. Next base: position 2,337 of record JACEEZ010009458.1, on the reverse strand, counting down.
TGATCAAAAAAGGGCATGTCCAGGCGTTTTACGACAAAAAAACCGTCTTTATTTATCAACAAAAGGAGGAGGGGCCACGAAGGGGAAAACACTCCCCGGGACGTCGGCGAGAATTCCTATCGGGGGACAGTTAAAACGTATGGTTTTGAGCATATATGATATATGAGGCATTCAATTTCGTAAAGAAATGTTCTGTGAGCAGGAGATGGGGCCTTTAACACCCGTATTTCCATTAACCGTCTTAACCACCCGACATTTCTGTACGAAATTGAATGTCTCATATATCATATATGCTCAAACGGTACCTGGAATGTCGCCGATCGAAACTCTCGCCGCCTTTCGTCGAGTGTTCCAATTCTTGATATTACAGGACACAATATATACTTTTAATCAGTGTTACCCGTTTTTCTGCATTCAGGGATGAAATACTATGTTAGCTTGATCTTTAGGTTAGATTGGGTGCCATTGTCCAGGTTAGGTTAAAATTTCCACGTCGACGAGAGTTCTAGTTTGTTGTTTCGGCGAGAATTCCCATCGGCGACAGTTCCATAAACCCTCGAAACCATACCTATACTGCCCGCCGATGGGAAATTCTCGCCGACATCGGCGAGGGGTTCCACTTCGTGCCCCCCCCCCCCCTCCTTTTGTTGATAAATAAAGACTGGTTTGTTGTCGCAAAACGCTTGGACATGCCTTTGTTGATCAAGTTAATATTAGTAAGTACTCCCCTCAACGCCCGTTTTCTTTTGTTAGTGTGTTGATCAACACGCCTTCGACTGCTTATCGTCAACAGACACTTCCCCACGCGACACCGGGTCTCTCTTATTTGGCCAAAAATCTACAAAGGTCCTTTATCTAGTGACAAAGAAAAATTGTGAAAAGGGAATCGGCATCTGAGGTAAATTTGACTGATCACTCGATTCCTGAGCATATTATATATAACTTTACTCCATACGTCATGTTGCCCGCTGAGCACAGGCTAGATCATGTAGGAAAATTTTTGAACTACAGGGGACTTTTCGTCACCATTCCAATATGTACATTCCTAGAAAGCAACATCAGCCACCACATTGGCTGGGCCCTGCAAGTATTTAAATGTTGGATTGAATTCTTCTATTGTTAAGAACCAAATCGCGAGTCCTCCTGAGAGGTTTCTTCCTTTAAAAAGCTCAGTGACAGTAACAAAAGCTGGTGATCATATATACGGTTATATTTAACATAGGATAATATCTCTAAAATGCTTAAAACCCCAGACAACTACGAGTGTCGCATGATGAGTCTAATTTCTGCAAGAAGAAAAATTCTACCCGCGAACGCAATAGCGCGATTTTTCCGCGTGCGTCCTGTCTGAATTAATACAGCACCTAGCCCAATTCAGAGGCATCCGTGTAAAGAACAAAAGGAAACCCATTACTTCAGGGAATGCCAAGACAAGTGCATTGGTTAGGGCGACTTTTAAATCCTAGAAAAATTTTTTCAAGGACAAAAATTCCAATGAAATCGCACGTCCTTCTTACTAATTTGTCAAGGGCGATGCAATCCCCTGCAAAGCTGGTAATAAAAGATATATAAGGAACCATACAACCCAATGGAAGATCGGGCATTGTCTATTTCTGAGGTCGTGGAATATTTTAACTGCAGTTATTTATTTGACATTTTTATGAATTCTATCACCATCTACCATATGGCCAAATATGATATTTGAGACTTCAGGAATTTACATTTTGTAAGTTTAACCTTGAAACCAGCTTCCTCAACTTCAAAGGGGTACTGCTTCCTAAGCAGCAAAATGAGAAATTTCCCAGTCTTTGCTACAAATTATAAGATCATCAAGGTAAGCATAAACCTTTTTACCTATCGTATCGGAAAATAAAAATTTTTAGTCATCCGTGAAAAAAAATTTGGGGGTACCTCCAAACCAAATGACATTCTGAGCCATTCGTATTGTTCACTGGGAGTGCTGAAGGCTGGGAAAACATCCTTGTGACGCAAGTGCCATGGGCACTTGCCCGTAAGCCCCCCACCAAATCAAAGCTACTGAACATAGTGTTACCCTGCCCTAATGACATGAAAAGGTATTTTCGGACAGGAAAAAGATTATATCCCCCGATGTAATTCCCCCGAGTAGTAGAGTCCAGAGAGACAGGGTAGGAATAAGCCGAGGCCAGCTTCAGTTTTATTGTTTGTCAGTGGCGGCTCGGTCCTGACTGGTGCCGAGTCCGTGAGAGGTACACAACACATTAACCGCGGGGTTAATACACACTTAACATGTATTAACCCCGCGGCGCCAAAATGAAACCCAAACCCGCAAGTGAAGCGCCAACAATCTATAAAAGC
>JACEEZ010009457.1:10000-18935 GCA_016584305.1 Chionoecetes opilio | reverse complement strand
TTGGAAACTCAAGGTAATGCGGCGGTTGTGTCTCCGAACGTTAGTGTACCGGGCGACTCAACGAGAAGAGCCCGTTCACTAGTTATTAACGCATCAGTTACGGCGTTGTCTCTTTTTACTTGTTGCAACTGCATATAGGGAGGCCCTAGTGGGGACCGGTATACCCTTAATTTGTTTTCCTCTCACCTTTATTCATCCCTTGATGATAGAGTATCACTGTGTAACACGATTTTTGTCATTGGGTAGCAACTGTTATTTCCTATTTGCTTAAGCCTAGAATGAAAAATTACTTATTATCCATTTTTCATACATTTACATTTCCTTCAAACTTTGTTTCTGTGGCAAGGATTATGATATTTCTGAAATTTACCAATTCCCATTGGGAAAACTGGTGATTATGAACATTCTCGTTCACGCAAAGTCACAACAAAACGACACATGATTCAAAAGTAGCATTTATTTATTCTAGAATTGTACAAGAGACCACAACAAATTTAAAAGTGAGTAGTTTTTCGCGATATACGCTTAAACTGTAAATTACTTTCACGAATCAGCCCCCAATTGGAGTCTCCCATCATGTTTTCATTATACGATCCTTGGTAGCGGCGTTCAAAGTCCAGTATATCCTGGTGGAAGCGTTCGCCTTGCTCCTCTGAGTATGCTCGCATGTTCTTGAATTTATCAAGATGATCGTCAAGAATATGGACTTTGAGGGACATCCTGCAGCCCATTTTGCCGTAGTTCTTCACCAGGGTCTCAACAAACCACATAGTTTTCGGCCTTGTGATTCCCCAGGAAGCCCCGAACCACTGCGACAAAGCTGTTCCACGCTGCTTCCTCCGTCCTAGTGAGCTTCTTGGGAAATTCCTTGCACTCCATGATCTTCTTTATTTGTGGTCCGACAAAGACACCGGCTTTCACTTTGCCTCACGCAGCTTAGGGAAGAAGTCTCGAAGGTACTTGAAAGCTGCAGACTCCTTATCTAGAGCTGTGACAAATTGTTTCATAAGACCCAATTTCAGGTGCAGTGGTGGGAACAATACCTTCCGGGGGTCTATCAGTGGCTCCCATTTGACGTTGTTCCTCCCCACACTGTACTCGGCCCGCTGTGGCCAGTCCCGCCTGTGGTAGTGTGCATCGCGGTCCCTGCTGTCCCAAAGGCAAAGATAACACGGAACCTTGGTAAAGCCGCCTTGGAGACCCATTAAGAATGTCACCATTTTGAAGTCTCCGATAACCTCCCAACTGTACTTATCAACTGTACTTTCAAGGCGTCTAGCAAGATCTTGACGCTGCTGTATTCCTCTTTGAGCTGCACCGAGTGAGCCAGGGGAAGAGATGAATACATGTTCCCCTCATGAAGCAGCACGGCTTTGAGGCTCCTGGATGAGCTGTCGATGAATAGGCGCCACTCGCTGGGGTTACAGGCGATTCCAATTGCCTCGGACAGACTAGTCACATTGTGGCAGAAGCAAAACTCATCTTGACGGGTGAAAAAGCTTGAAAAAGACTGGTGACACTTTCTCTGATTTGCGACATGCACACTTTCATCTAACAAGTTCCACTGCTTGAGTCTCGACGTCAAAAGCTCGGCATTGGACTTTGTGAGACCAAGGTCCCTGATCAAGTCGTTGAGGTCTTTTTGTTTGGGGTAGTATGGGTTTCTCTCCTCAGCTACACCTCTGTAATCTGGATCAACGATTTCATCTTCTGATTTGCTGCTCTCTTTTGAAGACAGCTGCTCTCTCTTTGGTGGAGTGGGTACAGGGAGCTCAGGGCAGTGTGGCACTGGGGCGATGGATGACGGAAGGTCTGGATATATGATAGCAGGCGCATTCTTGCCAGCTCGACGTTTGGAAGGGTCCACCATGCAGAAGAAGCAACTGCTGAGTGGTCAGTTGCTTCTCTCCAAATTCGTGGGATTGCAAATGTTATGGTTCTATTTTCTCTTCTGTACCATCCTACAAAAGAGCAAATAAAATTATGAGTCTAAAAATTTTGATATATTTTACTCATGACTAATGCATGATTGTTGAAACTCATTTAATATATAATTTTTTTCAATAACACTGGTTTAATAAATACGAAATATTTAAATTTAAAAAAATCCAAAACTTTTACACTTAAAAATTCCACTATCCAAGCAAACAAAACTTTCCATATTAGCTTCTAGAGTTCTTTTGCAGAGTTTGCAGGTGAAATGAGGTGCCCACACTTAATCTTGATCCCCGACAGGCATGCCGAAATATGCTTTGTAGGCCTCACACATTTTAGCAGATGCTGCCACAGAGTACTGTCGGCTCTTGTCTTGATGAATTCGCCACATACATACGAAATGTGTTTGCTGGATGCTTACAACCTCTTGATGCCATCTGTAACAAATGCAGCCAGCAACGACGACATGACACGTATCCACTTCGACAGCTAGAAGTAAACTGAACTGTTGAGCTTACGTCCCCTGTATTTATACTGCCATCTATGTTACCAGAACGTTCTAGAAATTCTTGAAACATTTAGAAATTTCTCATAAGTTCTTGAAACTTCTAGAACATTTTAGAAAAATCTAGAAAAGGTTTTGACACTTCTAGCAAGCTCTAGAAAAGTTCTTGAAACTTCTAGAAAGTTATAGAAAAGTTCTAGAAAGTTCTTGAAAGTTCTAGAAAATTTTACTTCAGGAACTCAACGCTGAATCTGTCTGGAATATACAGGAAAATAGGTCAGTTTTAAAACATCGCTGTCCAGGTCACAAATTTCAGGTCAAAATTTTGTTACATATTGAATTATCAGTATTATCTGTTATTGGTGATTTTTTCAAAGCTTTTGACACGGTTAACCACACGATTCTTCTTGACAAATTATATCATAATGGCATACGTGGAACCATACATTCATGGTTCAAGGACTACTTAGCGAACATAACTCAGTGTACAGTCCTTGATGGTCATAAATCTTCTAAACCAGCGGTTCTCAAATTTTTTCGTGAGCGACCCTAATTGGAACATTTCAATCCTTCGCGACCCATAGTAAACTAAAGAAAAGAAAATGTATAGTGGTATATAAACTTTATTTGTAAAGAAATTTAACGTGTTCACCATTTTTCTTATCTTAACTAAACTAATGGGATCCATGGTGCTGCTTCTCATTCACCAACTTGTCAAATCGTGGGATCAGTGTTGTAAGGCGGCATTTCATATCGTGCTTGAGGTTAAGCCTGTTTCTAGACTTGATTTTAATATGAGTCAGAGCCGAAAAACCATGCTCGCAAAGGTAGGTTGTAACAAACGGTAGCAGCACTTTTACTGCCTCACCTCCTACAATACGTTTCTCTTTTTTTAGCTGAACCCAGAATTCAGAAAGAGATACTTCCTTGAAAAGGTCACTCAACAACATTTCATTCTGAACCTCAATAAGTTGCTCTGGAAGTCGTGGAACATCATCTGACAGGTTTGTTTTCGACATTCATGTCGAAAGGATTTCTCACCCATGATTGGGTTCGACTGTGCTCTTCTGGATTAGCCTGTCGAAATCTGCCATCAGCTCAGTAAAGTCAATAAAACTTTTGGCATCGTCGTAAGATATTGTCTCCTCCCATGATTCTGGAAAATCTGCCACAGTTGGAAAAGCTGCAAATTTCCCTCGCTTCACGTGGCTACGCCACGTGAAGTTTTAGTTTGTATTTAAAAAAAAACATATTTTCTGAAACACCAACAATCGTCTGGTTACGCCCTTGCATACTGATATTTAGACCGTTGAGTGCACCAAAATGTTAGTGAGAAACCCCACTTGTAGGAGCCACATCTTGTTCAACAGTTTGCTCACTTATTCAACAGCTTGCTTACTAAAAAGCTAACGGCTTTTTCCTACATTTATTTTCAAACAGGAAAATTTCCTACTCGTCCCGAAGATCTACTAGTCGTCGTAGTACTTTTCCTCTTGAAAGCCACCTGATGTTTGAGTGGAAGGGAAGAAGTTTGTGTTCCGAGTCGAAATCGACACATAATTGCTCGAACAACCAAGTATTCAATGCACTAGCTTTGTTGTAGTTTACAATTTGAACTGCTTCATTCATTATTTCATTCAGTCCAGGTGACAAGTGTCGACCAACTAGATTTTGACGATGCAGCAGGCAATGAAAAACATTCACTTAGGGATTAACCTGCTTTATACGAGCTGTGAAGCCTTTTCGCACTCCAAGCATCGCTAGTACGCCGTCAGAACAAATGCTGAAGCAGTATGGCCATGAAAGTTCTTCCTCTTTCAAGAACTGCTCAACCATTTGAAAAACAACTTTTCCAGTAGTGATTGTTGGCAGTGCATGACATAAGATAAACTTCTCTTCTAAATCTGTTGGCCCTTCGTACCCCACATATACCTACAGTTCGGCGTTAGTACTTACGTCTGTTGAGTCATCTAGCTGCAAGCTAAATGTTCCTTTGGCCTTGATACGATCTACCACTTGCTGTTTGATATCAAGTGACAGGTCTACGATTCTCCGGTGTACCGTGTCATTTGACAAAGGTATAATTTCCAGTTTTCTTGCCATGTTTTCTCCACACACTGTTTTTACCATGTCATTGGCTGCAGGCTTGACGAGATCTTCTCCAACAGTGTGGGGTGCTTTCTTCTTTGAAATTCTCCATGAAACCTTGTATCATACAAATTTTAAGATTCACCATCCAGCAAACGAGCCCCTTGTTTAGCATAACTGAATAGGAAAAATACAATTGGAAAGAATAGTCAGCAAACACGTACACGTAGAGCGCCATGATTCTCACTGCTAACTGAGGCAGTGGGGCTTAGTGTTGCCACTTCCAGAAATTATGAAAAAAAAACTAGATAGCTACTTGAAAATCCCCGTAGACAGGATAAAAAATTCATAGATAAAAAAAAATACATAAAATTAACAGTATAAGCTTAACATATATTATTATATAGTGCCGTACTAAATACCATCATACACACACACACACACACAAGGGAAACTTGACAAAAACCTAAATACACAGAATCACTGACTAACTGACTAACTGACTGGCTGGCTGTTTGGCTGAAACACATACCACCCCCTATCTCTCCTTCCTCTGCCTAACATTGTCCTACTTATCTATCTACCTGCACACACACACCACACACACGCCGGCTCTACTCACACAAATGACTGGTAACGGGCACAGGCACAACAACTCTTGCCAGCGGTTGGTGGAACTAGAAAACGGACACCGCTAAAGGGCCTGGGCCCACCACCCACCAGTGGCCAGTTCAATATACGCGTGTTGTACATGAATCGTTTCCTGTCAGAGACACCACTAGGTGGGGCTCAGGGAGAGGAAGAATGTGGGGAGAGGATGAATGACCATTACATTAGTAATTTCTGACTGGAATGCCAAGAAATGAACATCAATGAAAAGGAAAATAATGTAATATATGTTATAACATTTGAACCGAAAAATAACATAGGTTAATGGTTGTTGTTGAAGAAAAAACCTACAGTAGACACCAAAGCCGAGGCAAAAAAAACACAGATGTATGTGGAAAAACATAGGAGTGGTATCACTCGTGAGGGTGTGAAACAGGCCCCTGGCGTTGTAAAAAGGATATTTTCAATTTCAGTTAAGTAGATAAAATACATTGAAAGCATAAGCCTTTTTACTATGTGCCTGCGACCCATTAAAATTTATCTTGCGACCCAACTTTGGGTCGCGACCCATAGTTTGAGAGCCACTGGTCTAAACGAATTATTTATACGGGTGTCCCACAAGGAAGCGTCTTAGGGCATACATTGTTCCTTATATATATTAATGATATTCTCTATGTTTTCACCTTTGCTGATACTATCCTCTTTGCTGATGACATGACTTTATATCTCACAGGCTCTATTATGAAAACTTTAATCCATTTGGTCAATCAAGACCTTAGGCGTTTTCTGCGGGGGAGCAAGAGAAATTTATCTTGCAAGAGAAAAAAATTCGCTTGCTCAAATTTCGCTTGCTGTTCAATCATCCAGGGAAGATGATTGCCCGACCCGCAAGAAATTTCTTGCAGGAGCAACCGAAGAAGTGAGTGAAGTGCGGCAGCGTTCGGCTGACGCGGCGACGATTTCTTTCTTCAATAAAAGAATGACAACAGTGTACTTTCGACAAAATCAATTACACTTTCTTATTTTAATGTCTCATCATAAAATTTGAATCAAATAAGGGAGGTTGCGGCGTGTAATTAAGGATAATATAATCGTCACAGCTGTATATATTGCTTTATATGCATTCCAACAGCTGGAGGTAAACACTGGAATGTGCGACTTGTCAACAAAGCCGTGTTGACCAAAAATCAACAACTTCACACACCTCACTCTTACCCGATTTGCTGACAATACCATTGGATATTAAGAAACACTGAGACCACTATCGGCTTCCTAAGGAAATTTTGCATCGCATTAGTATACATTTATAAATAATGTAAGTACAAATATGCAAAACAAGGGTTAAGTAAAACAGTGCACCAACATTTTCTCCCACTTGTTTGGCTTCATCACCTCATTGCTCGGCTATTTATGATCACATTAAATTTATAAGCACGTTTCCTGAATCTGCACACTTTTCTGACTATGACGGTATAGAATACGTCCCAGTGTGAAAATATCTTGAGGGTCAAAATAGTCATTTGATCTTTGTTTTGCTTACATCTCAGCCGCCGCGTCGCCTTCTCTTGGAGCAAGTGACGGTCGAACGTTTTTCTGCGGGAATACAGCAAGAGAGAGGTGACCGCTTGCAAGCGAAATTTCACTTGCTCCCCCGCAGAAAAGGCCTCATGATAACTACATAATTGGTGCTTAAGCAATAGACTTACAATCAATACTAATAAAACCTACTTCATGCTATATTCTAATGAAAAAAATTCGAGTGGCCTGATCTGAAAAATAAACAATAACTTAATTAGTAGATCCAGTAAGGTAACATTTTTAGGAGTCTTGTTTGATGAAAGCCTAACTTTTAAATTCCATATAAGTAATGTTACCCAAAAACTTTCTTGATGCACTGCCATGCTATATTAAAGTAAGAGATTTTATGCCCTGTGAAATACTAAAAACTCTTTATTACGCACACATATACCCACATCTACTTTACTGTAACCGAATCTGGAGCACCATTTATGACACTCATCTGAAATGCCTAAACCTACTACACAAAACGATTAATCGGATCATTACTAATAGTTCTTTTCCTGAACACACTACTCCTCGTTTTAAAAACACTAAAATACTTAAAGTTCAAGATATTACCAAAACTTTCGATTGCAAATTGTATGTATAAGAATCAAATTAACGTCTCTCTTCCCTTTCATCAATACTCCACACGAGCATTGTCTAAGCCTCTTCCGCCAGACTACTATGTACTTGGGACCTTTGATCTGGAATTCTCTCCCTCAGCTTATTAAGATTAGCAGCTTTTTAATCTAATAAAAGAAAACTTAAATATTATTTCCTGGACTTTTATTAGCCAGAGTCTCATACTTTGTGTTATCTTCCCTTAACTTTCTCCAACTTCATCATCTCCCCTCCCCTTCTGTATGTGTACCCTTTATTGCATATTATTGGAGTTTCTTATTGCATTTTTTTTTTTTTTCTACTATTTTGTATTTATATTTCGTATTTTGTATTTTTGTTACTTTGTTATTATTGCTTCCTCATAATCTACTTGTTTTTCTCATAATTTGATTTTGAGTTCGTATGTATTTCGTATGCATTTTACTCTTTGCCTGAAGAGCTCTGCTTATTATAAAGGATGACCTTTTAGGTTATAAACAAACTTTATTGTATTTATGCGGCTATTGTTAAATGTAAAAAAAAAAAAATATTATATATATTATATATATATATATATATATATATATTATATATATATATATATAATATATATATATATATATATATATATATATATATATATATATATATATATATATATATATATATATATATATATATATATATATATATATTATAGGTATATATACATATATTATATATATATATATATATATATATATATATATATATATATATATATATATATATATATATATATATATATATATATATATATATATATATATATATTATATTTAACCTCAGTTATGCGCTCTGCACAAAGAGATGGTTCTCTGACATGGAAGCAGTAATCATTCCATTGAAAATCAGAGTAGTACTGCCTTAGGTCTTCCCACTTAGCTGAGTTGAAATGCCAGAAGCACCTCCGCTTAGGTAGGTCCCGAGGCGGCTCCGGAGCAATAGGAAGAGTTACACAAATAAGATTGTGATCAGAGAAACCCAACGGAGAGAATAGTTTCATAGAGTAAACAGAAGGGTTAGTCGTTAGGAAAATATCAAGAATGTTAGGCGTGTCTCCAAGGCGGTCAGGAATACGGGTAGGGTGCTGCAGCATCTGCTCTAGGTCTTGGAGGATAGAAAATGTGTAGGCTTGTTCACCAGGTTCGTCAGTGAAAGATGATAGTCAATGCTGGTGGTGAACATTAAAATCCCCAAGAATGTGTATGTTCTGTGAATGTATATGTTATATTTATATATATATATATATATATATATATATATATATATATATATATTATATATATATATATATATATATATATATATATATATATATATATCATCTGCAATGCGATCATTGCGTTACTATTAATGAAATATGTCTTGATTAATATAGCATTATCTAAAGGTAAGTGTCCATAAACTTATCTTCTGTGTTATGGTAAAGATGGTGGAGGTGGATGGTAACGGGAAAATGAGTCAGCTGCTGTGGCAGTCGGGACAGTGTCGAGGCTATATCATGCTACTGACTGACCCGTCACCTCTCATGAACATTGCTGACAAAGGTCATCACCAAGACTGGGACTACTCTGGCAGGTAAGTGTGCTTGAA
>JACEEZ010009457.1:0-5000 GCA_016584305.1 Chionoecetes opilio | reverse complement strand
TGATCATGCACCAATATGAGTTCAAAGACTAGGGGGGAAGCTTTTTGATAGTGGTTACAGGCAACATCACAGTGTCAAGCTCCTTTGGCCAGAACTGTCCATCATGCCTTCTGGGACCGAAGGGGAAGGTCTCCGGTGGGGGGCCCCGAGCCCGGATGAACCCGTCTCTGGCCTCCCCCCACCACTGTGCCGCAGCCTCTTTTACTGCTTCGACTTTTTTCGGGCTCTGAGTGGGGATAGGAACCCGGAACCTGTAGGTTTGCCCAGGATTCCTGGGGTTGACCCGGACGGGAAAAAGGTAAATGCCGGCTCGTGCCCCTGGCCAGGCTGCCAGTGATCAGTGTCTGCAAAGTGGTGGCTGCAAGCTCAGCTTGGGTGAGTGAGGTTTTACATGGGGCCCCCATCCCCCTCGCCAGCCCTCAGTTCAAAAATTGGGTCACGGCGAACCGCGGTCGCCCCATTTGACTGCCATCAGCGAGAGGAGGACCATTCGAGTGTGAAAATGATGCTCCTTCCGCACTAGAAGGTCACAGCTGTTTGGACCTTTTTGGGCTGCGACCTCACACTTGAGCTGCGTGAGGTGTGTTTGGGCCCCCGCCCCTCTAGTCTTGGGGAAACCCTTGATGTCGAGTGATTTTGAAGTACCCTGCAGGCAGTATTTGACTAGGATTTCCAGGGGTTCGTTCTTTGCCAGTCAGTCCATGTTTTTGGGTCCACATTACACGAGCGACGGGGCGGGGTGACCCATTGGATGGGACACCTTGCCACATTTGATTCCTGCAGGGGACGGGAAAACCCCCCCCGCTTCACAGCCGGACCAGTGATAGGAGCCCTGTGGTCAGTGGAAGTTGCCCGGTATACTCCGGTATTCCGTGAGATTTTTCACCCCCTGGCATCCTTAACCTGCGTTGTACGCATCCCAACGGGGCAGCAGACGCAAGGGGCCCCCGTGAAAACCAGTGTAAATGAGGTACCCCGTCGAGCTGGTGATAAGGGGGCGCAGGGGAAATCTTTTTGTGTGAAACACGTAATACTCCAGAAGAGCTTGCGCCCCAGTATCTTCCAAATGGGCGTGAGTCCCCCTTCCACCCCGGTTGGCCCTAGTTGGTCCCCCTTGCAGTACGATAGTGAGTCGGTGGGTGTATGTCACCCGCAGATCATAGAGGCTGAGCCCCCTTGAACGAGGCTTCTCAGGTGGCACCCGGGGCCCCTTTGGGACAAAGTGCCAAAGGGACCTCCAGAGGTCCCCTGTCACGGGCACTGCTCCCCTGATCAACCTTTGGGTTTCAGTTTCAAAAAGCTGTCGGGGGACCCTCGCCCCGGTCTTGTCCTTTCCCCCCATCGAGCCCCAAACCAAAATATTGGGACCCTGGTGCTTCCCCCGGTCAAGGCCCCGGCCGATGCCCTGGCATCTGCCGGCCCCCCTCAGCTTGTTTGGGTCGCAGACAGGACGACACTCTGGAGAGAGGTGGGCCCTCAGCGAAAGGTCCCGGAGGAATCCGAAGCAAGGCAGCAACCAGGGCGGAACGTCAACCGGGTGCTTGCCAGCGCCCCGGTTCCGGAGGGGATTGGTTTTTTTTGAGCTGGCCCGTCCAAGTACGCATACAAGGGGGCCAGGGCCCCCCGCCTTCCCCGAGCGTCGGTTACCCGTATGGCACCCCCCCCGTGCTCCGCCCCTTCCTTGAGTGGAGGGGAACGATCCTCGCCCCTCCCAGAATCCTGGTGATCTTTAGCTGGCCCCAGGAACATCTGCTCCTGCAGCTCAAGACGTCTGACCTTTTTACTTCTGTTCTGCTTTTTCAGCTTGCCCCCTCTTCCCAAAGTTTCTCTTTTCTGCTTTTACTTGTCTATGGTTTTCCCTTCTTGTTCCCCCTCATCAAACATTTTCACTTCCTCCCCAAATTTTATCTTCTGGTTTAAAAAGCCACTCCAGGGCTAAAAATAGGGGTTTGTGGCCAGGGGGCAGACAGCACGTGTGCTCTCGGGTGGCAAGCTGGGGGTTGGGGGCAGTGGGATTCTGGCCTTGCAGAGGAAGACGTGTGAGGGAGGGGTTTTTTCAAAACGCCCGTCCATATCTTTTCCACGAATCCTTACTGTTTTGTTGCTCTGTCTTCCCCCACTTCCTAACCTTCTTCCCAAAATTTTTTATCCTTCTGGTACGGACGGTCAAAACAACATGGGGGTGCAAAAATGGGGTTTGATTCTTCCCCTGGGGAAGCACCTGGGGGGGCAATCCTTTGCAATGCTCTCACGGGTCCCCCCCTGCAAACCCCCCCCGGGTGCCCCGAGTTTTTGGAGAAGGATTCCCCCCTTTTCACGCCCCGATAGAGGGTCTCACCAGAAACCTGTCCCCCGCCAAAAAAGGCGGCCAAATTGGGTCCAGAGCTCTGTTTAGTTTTGGGGGTTCGACCCACTTGTTTACAAGGAGAAGCATCCCGAAAAAAAACGATCAAGAAATTGATGATAGGGCAAATGAAGCCGTTTCTTTAGCAGGGTAGCTATGTTTTGCAATAAATATAAAAGTCCATTTTTTAAAAAAAAAAAGTGCTCAAACAAAATGTTGAAAAGGACAAACTACCTTAAAATTCATTTTAATAAAAAAACACCGCCAAATTTGAAAAATCTAATTTCATTTTATGGGCCTACGGGGGACATAAATGTGGTCTTGGTAGAACGACTAGGTCCGGGCTTTTTTTCGCTTTTTGACCCCTTTTCCTACGATGGATGGAGACATTGACACAAATAGCGACTTGAAGAGGGGGAATCGAAGCCTTGGTAATACGTCCCAGATTGTTAAATGTCCTCTTCGGTTGAGATGGTACGTTGTCACGTAAATGGTACCGTTAATATTTTTTGAGCCGCAACGGGTCCGTCCCATCGCGGGAAAGATAAACAACGAAGGATCAATCACGGGCCCAAGTCTTCCCCCCTTCCTTCGCTGGCGCTGGATCTCTCTGTACTTTTCATCCATTTTTAGATAAGGTAAGCAAATTTCCTTAGTTATGCCAACTTTTTAGCTGTTTATTGACGAAATTTACCTTTTGCGTAATAATAGAGTGGTTCGTAGGCTTAATTGCTTAAAGTCTTGTGTGCCAAACACATGCTGGGAAAATATCATTTACTATGGCGAAGCACCAATCTAGCTAGTTCTTGGACCTATGCCTGGCTAATAAAAATCAGCTTAGATGCGTTCCCCGGTTTTTTCCCTTTGCTCATGTGATCACCTGAGACAGTACAATATCCTGACTTAAAACTGCAGGCCGGTATTTCTCATGCACGACAAATTGTAGTTTCTCGTCGCCACGGGCAGGAAAGAAACTCGCGATATAACTTGCCGTCTTGTTTTACAAAGCTCACAATGTTAAACCCCGCGGTGTTTTCGTCTTGGTATCTGCCTCTAAACATTCCCACTGTTTAATGGAAGGATCTGCCTATACCTCATGATGACTTCATCACTATGTTTAAGTCAGCGGGAGAAACAATTTTCCTTATATCAGAAATTAAACCCCCTTTTCAGGAGAGAAAATGGATAATTCCAAGGATAAAAAGCGGTAGGAATTTTTGAGGAAAAACATTTTCCCGTGTTGTTTTTATATGATTTTTAGATGTTCAATCCATATATGTCGCATGCTAAGCTGTACAAGTCTTTGTATCATCACAAATCACACAACAAAAATGTCGGCTGAAATCGTCTCATCTATACATTTCATGCAAAAATCGAGCAGTTTCAATGGGTAATACAGTTTCACTCTTTGCCTAATTGAAGCAAAACTTAATTTGAAAATAAGTAATTTCAAGGTAATTGAGCTTGGTGCGTAATCTATCAAAACGGAAAGCGATTATGTCAATGATTACGATGTACCAGATAAGGAATACATAATTACCCTTCCTTGCATCAACTAGACAAAAAACTGTTACCTGTTTCCATAGTATATGTTTTGTTGTAAGTGTCTGTGGTATCAGCACCGCACAATCCCATAAAGTATATGTAAAAAACAAAAACAAATATGTCAGAAGTATCATACTTCACATGCATGCACTCCACAAAATCCAAAGTGTAGAGCATGAAAAGCTGGAAGCAGCTAGAAATTGTGGTTTCCATATGCAGCTTTCCACGATGGCGTGGACTGGAGTATATTTATTTTATCTTGCTGTCTTGTTTTCACCCCCCAATTTTCCGACATGAAAACATATGGAAGTAAGTAACCAAGCTGCACCAAGTATCAGTGCCTCTTGCCCAGACAAAAAATGTTGCTGTTGCTGCTCTAGTTTTAATGCAATGAAAAAAACGGCATCGTGGCAGCTTCTTCGTTTAGTATCCAAACCGTCAGTGACAAGGCTTGCATCAGAAGACTCGACCCCTTTTTTCAATCACTGAACCCACGGCCCAGCAAACTATGGTCTTGTTGGATGGTGGTTTTAGAATCAGCTATGTGAGAGAAAGCGAAGAGGTCTGCCTTGGTTTCCCCGTGAACAAATAAGTTCTCCCATTTTGCAGGAAGGAGGTGCATCACAACACTCGATTGGTCTCGTGATGGGCCCCTTTAGTCTTCCCATGCCAATTCCGCGTGTACATTGATTTGGGTGCTCATGGTAACGATCGAACAAGACACCAATACGATGGCTTTTCCCTTTAAGATGACCAGGAACTTGGCCATCAATGACCTGCAGTTTTTCATCCTGAAATTATGTGGCTTCAAGGTGGGTGGGACAAGGAATGCCAGCAGTCAAGATCCCAGCAAGAATAGCCTTCCAGCCTGAACAAAGCTGCCGCTTCACTTCTGCAAAAAAAATAGGGGAACAAACAAGCCGTTCGTGCGTCATACTGTTGTTTAAGATTGACTTAGGCGTTTGGCTTCATATGCAGCGATGAGGCGCTGTAGAATGTTCTTGTCTGCTTTCACAGTTTTTGCCTTCCCAGTGTTGTAAATATTTTTTCACTTCATACCGATATGCAGATATTTTCTTTTTCCGCCAGCTTTTCCCAAATGAAAACCCTT
>JACEEZ010009456.1:0-42991 GCA_016584305.1 Chionoecetes opilio | reverse complement strand
GCAAGTACATAAATACATAAAAGGTCTTCACAAATAGTAAATTTTCCTTCATCGAGAAACGCCTTGCAGACATCCACACTGTTTCCTCTTTTCTGTCTTTAGGCATAGTTATGAACCACATTCTCTGGAGTTTTAATTGTGGTGTTTTTGCACATTAGCACAAAACAAGCATAATATGTTCTTTTTGTCTGGTACATGTTAAATGCATAGATAGGTATTGCGGTTTGCTGAGCCAAAACAAGCCTATCAGCTGAGCAGGCGAGATCTGAGTCTGCAGTTACTACGTCACAACCAATCACAGCACGTTCCGCCGTGTTGTGATATTTTGGCCCCAAAAAGGCCATATATTTCATTTATGGTGCATTTCTCAGCAAAAAGAATAGGAGTACTACAATGATATGTAGCCTGTATTGCACCCAAAGCTTTATAATACTCAGTGTTTTAGGTGTGAGTAAATGGGTCCATTATAGCAACACTACTGCTGTGTATGTGCCACTGAAGATGATACACGGTAGTTTATATCATGACTGTATAATCTACCCTGTTTCAGCGTTGTTTTATGCTTTGTATCTGCAAGTATAGACGGTTTACAATTTCACTACTCGTTTTTTTTTCGGGCGACGACGACGGCGGGAGGACACTCAGTAAATAAACACTTGATGGCGACTCTACTGTTGGTAGCCACTTTGTAGATATTTTTGTCATTTATTCATTTATAGCCCTACTTTGACACAGATGAAGACACAAAATGACACAGACTCTCCAGATAGCCCCTTCTAACTGTCCTGAAATCATGGATGTAGAAATGTAACTATTAACGCCACCACACGTCTGTACATAGAAAAAAAAGTTGACCTGGCGACTTCACTGTTATCTACGGTACAAATAAATAAAAAACTACAAAATAGACAAACTTCATTACTCCCATACAGTCCTACCGTACACAACACTATAGTCGCCAGTCACTCGCCACTGCACTAATGTCGCCAGGCACAATATATCACGAATTTTAGCATCACTACAGCCTTGTATGTGCCACTGAAGATGATGCACAGCAGTTTATATTATGTACATCACACAACATGTCTGTAGTGATGCTAAAATTCGTAATATATTGTGCCTGGCGACATTAGTGCAGTGGCGAGTGACTGGCGACTATAGTGTGGTGTACGGTACAACGTTGCCGTGACAACAGTATTTTGTTGACGTCAACATTGGTTCATTTCACTTCGCCCAAAAAACTCCTAAAAACATGATTAAACACGCGTAGTAAATGACACAGATATATTAAACTATTTTTATTACGCATATTATTATTATTTGTGACTACAGAGTGTTGTATTAATGGCTGAAAGGATGCAATAGGGGAGATTTAAAGAGCCCAAAGTATTGCGTCATCGCTGGCTTAATTTTAGTAAACACAGGCACGTTTTGAGGCAACCCTTTGGTACCTTTGAAGGATCTTGGACGTTATCGGCGAAGTTGATGTAGGTCGCCACTCATGCCAGGTATAGTTTGTGTGTGTGTGTGTAGCTGCATGTTCCTTGCCTCCAGGACCTAAATACAGTGTTGTCATGGGAGTTATGTAGCCTAGGCTATCTGGAACTGTCGCCGATAGGAACACTCGCCGACATCGACGAGTTTTCCTATTTTTCACGTCGGCGAGAGTTTTGGATTGGTGTTTCGACGACAGTTCCATAAACCTAGCGTGTACCTGGAACTGTCGCCAATAGGAACACTCGCCGACGTAACGAGTGTTCCTATTTATCACGTCGGCGAGTGTTCCCATTACCCGTGTTTCTGCATTCAGGGATTAAATACCAACAATAGCCTGAATAGTTAGGGTAGTTATGTGGTTAGGTTAGGTTAGATTCCTTTTCATATATTACAAGTTGAACTGTCGCCGAAAATGTACTCGTCGGCGAGTGTTCCAATGTCGGCGAGAGTTCTGGGTTGGTGTTTCGGCGAGAGTTCCTATCGGCGACAGTTCCATAAACCAAAAAACGGTATTATTTTCCACTAGGACCGAAATTGCCTACACAATTGGGCGTGTGGTTTCTGTTCACCTTATTGACTTCTAGGAAACATTCTCTCTATGAACTTCCGTCGCAAATCATTATTTTTGGAGATAATGACATGTTGTTTATAGGGAGGCGAGAGACAAGTGTTTACGTCCGCCACACTCTTCTTCCTCTTGTGACCTGCATCGTGGGTGTGTGTGTGTGTGTGTAGGGAGGTCTATGCTAACTTAGGAGTATGATAGAAGCATTACAAGGTGAAAAATGTGTATGTTGGGTGTGGGTGTGTGTGTGTGTGTGTGTGTGTGTGTAATGCAGTGTTTAAGTAGTAAGATATGAATGGTTTATGAGTTCTGATGTGTCTATGTTGTATTGTAATCTGTAGTGTTGTTGTTATGATAAGTAGTTACGTCGTTAAGTGTCTATTATAAGAGAGACAAGGGTTTAGGTCCGCCACACTCTTCTTCCTCTTGTGACCTGCATCGCCTCTGTTCTTCCCTTGCCCGGGAAGGGATGTGTGTAAACCGTATACGTCCATTTTATGAACAAAAATATGAGTTTAAAAACGGGACATTACATGCTTGGCTCAAATCCTGTACATACGCAATTAGCTAAACACTAAACACACATTGTGAATTGTGAATGTCATTGTGAATTGGCTGAAATAGCGACTTTTAATCATTGTAACTGAAAACTGACTTAAGATTCGTGTTCAGCATGCCCGAAAACTGCTAGGAACAATTTTTTAAGCAAATCTATTTATCAAAAAATATTGCAAATTTAGCAAGGGGTAGGGGCCTTGATTCTTTTTTAAATTACATTTTTTTCAATAATTAAAAAACTATGGCAGATAAATGCAACATGCATTGAGAAAGCAATTTCTGTCATATTTTTATGTCTTGTAGTAAGTTTTGTCTAATTTGTGGTTTTTAAGGAATATCTGGAAGTATCATGTCATTGTGAATTGGCTGAAATAGGGACTTTTAATCATTGTAACTGAAAACTGACTCCAGATTCGTGTTCAGCATGCCCGAAAACGGCTAGGAACTAATTTTCAAGCAAATCTATTTTCTCAAAAAATATTGCAAATTTTGCAAGGACCTACTTGATTTGTTCTTTGATTTTTTTTTTAATTACATTTTTTTCAATAATTACAAAACTATGGCAGATATGTGTAACATGTATAGAGAAGTAAATATGAAGTAGATCAAGGACTATCATTTAGCGCAAAGCAAAAAAATATTGTTTGGTAAATAACCGAGAAAATAGCATATTCGTACATTTATACAAAATATCAATTTTCTCGACAACCATGAGGTGTTTTCACAAGCCGATTACTGCGTCATGTAGAACACCTCAAGATGAACCTTTGTTACTTCCATAAGTTTTCCTACGACACATAGTTTTCCGACAAAATAACAAAAACCTGATTTTCGTCAATTTCAGAATATTTTTGAGCAGCCAGAAATCAGAAAATATTTTTTCTCGAAAGATTTCGAGGAGCGTAACATCAACTGTAATCCCCAGATCCTTATGGCTAGATCAAATCTCCATCCTCATGCCTTGCAAATTGTAGGCACTCAGAGCGCCAGTGTCTTCCCAGCTAACGTCCCCACGTCGGCAAGGCAGCTCAGCGCATTGATCAGCCTTCAGCTTTAGTCCCCGTGATGCCGCTACCCCTACCTAACCCAACCTAACCTAACCCCACACCTTGAGTTGACGTCTCTCTGACACCTCGATCTGTCCTTTTTCCACGACTATACAAGAGTCGTGTCGTGTCTTTAACCCCTTCACGCCCAGAACGTAATTTCCATGGTATTTTGGGTCCTATTAGATTATTTTTAATTAATATCAGCAATATTTTATAGATATGATCTGTTTAGTATCCTTGTCGACTAACTAATTTGGTATATTGAGTTACTTTTCGTAATTTTATAGCTAACAACAGACCATTTTTTATAGCACAGGAAAGCTCTGGGCGTGAAGGGGTTAAGTCAATCTTGAGGACGTCTGCAAACAGGGGGTATTGGATCCAGTGTTGGTGCTGCAGAACGCAAGACTGAAGCATGCTTGAGTGTTAAGGTGAGAGAGAGAGAGAGAGAGAGAGAGAGAGAGAGAGAGAGAGAGGAGAGAGAGAGAGAGGAGAGAGAGAGAGAGAGAGAGAGAGAGAGAAGAGAGAGAGAAGAGAGAGAAGAGAAGAGAGAGAGAGAGAGAGAGAGAGAGAGAGAGAAAAACACCCATTTAGTAAAAAAAATCTGAAAAAAACCATGACATATTCGCCACAATCGCATATGTACACTGTTCAGTTGTCATCACTTTTCCTGCAGCTGTCCAATGATGAAGAGACAGAGTAAGGTTTATGCGATATACACCGAGTGGTCCACTTACGACCGTGATCGGGACCCACCGACCGGTCCTAAGTTGTTCTGGTCGTAAGTCACCCTATGTTATAAGATTGTTTTTTTTACATTTGTGCCTATAGTCCCTGTAGGCAGTGGCTACTAAGGCCCGGATGGCAAGCCCTGGAGGCACACTTGAGGGCTGTGATGGTTGGCCCTGGAGGCACACTTGAGGGCTGTGATGGCAGGCCCTGGAGGCACACTTGAGGGCTGTGATGGTAGGCCCTGGAGGCACACTTGAGGGCTGTGATGGCAGGCCCTGGAGGCACACTTGAGGGCTGTGATGGTTGGCCCTGGAGGCACACTTGAGGGCTGTGATGGCAAGCCCTGGAGGCACACTTGAGGGCTGTGATGGTTGGCCCTGGAGGCACACTTGAGGGCTGTGATGGCAGGCCCTGGAGACACACTTGAGGGCTGTGATGGTAGGCCCTGGAGGCACACTTGAGGGCTGTGATGGCAGGCCCTGGAGGCACACTTGAGGGCTGTGATGGTTGGCCCTCGCCCGTGGTGGCCCAGGCAGAATGATAAAATAATGTGTAATGATATTATAATCCTCTTTCAGTCACATTTGGTCAACATTTTCATTGTTCATTATTGTTATAACATCGTATCACCGAGTTTGATCCCCGATGAGAACCAAAACCTTTCTGCACCGCCTATCGTGGCCTAAGAACACCCACATGCTGCCCATTAACTCTACCTTGGATTGAGAGTGCATGGGAGAACACAGGGGGGCGGCATGAGCCTCTAATCACAGGCGTCACTATAACAATCCTGGGGCTACATTCAGAGAGGCTAACTTCCGGTCTTCACGACCTAGCGACTTCCAACAGCTGTTTTGGGCAACTTTTGGCATTCTGCGGGCAGATTGATGACGTACTTAAAGACGTTGAGCTGTCAAAACCAGGCAACTGCCTCCAGGCAGTTGTAGAGCACGCAATATACATAAAAAATACTCATAAATTGAGTACATATGATGTTTTCTGACTCAAGAACTGAACAGGGCAAGTATACAAATGAAATTAGGCCGTAAAACTATCTCCTACACTCGTGGTGAGTTTATTATGGGGTGATGGGCCGAGTGGTGAACGGCGGCACCTCACCAAGACCCTGACCGAGACCACCTCGCCTCACCACCCCGGCGGGTAGCTGCCACTAACCGCCACGCATCAGACTGAAGGTATAATGGCTCCCTTTTCCTTAATAAAACCCCAAGCCCTTGTCCATCCAGCCGTGATGGGTATTTCCTTCTCCTTCTCCTCCTAGCCTTTTCTTGTAGCAGTTGGTGGTAGTTGTGGTAGTGGCAGCGGTGATAGTGGTAGTGGTGGCAGCAGTAATAAAATATAAGCCGTGTAACACACATTTCAGCAAGTGTTATTGGAGTGGTCTTCGTACTAAGACGATGCTTGGACGACAAAAACACGGCTTATATTTTATTACTGCTGCTTCTGCTGCTGCTACTGCAACTGCTGCCGGCTGCTGTGGGAAGGGGTTGGGAGGAGGAAGAGGGGGAGGAGAAGGAGAGGGAGAAGCTAGGAGGTGGAGGAGGAGGAGGAGGAAGAAGTACCTTTTCTTATAGCAGTTGGTGGTGGTTGTAGTGGTGGCAACGGTGATGGTAGTGGTGGTGGCAGCAGTAATAAAATATAAGCCGTGTAACACACATTTCAGCAAGTGTTATTGGAGTGGTCTTCGTATAAGAAAAGGTTAGGAGGAGGAAGAGGAGGAGGAGAAGCTAGGAGGTGGAGGAGGAGGAGGAGAAAGAAGGGTGGAGCATTTTGGTGTGGATGATGAATTTGTTTATAAACACAGCTGAGAGCGTGGAAGCCTTGTGATTGGCTGAAACTTTTTGAGAAATACTATGTGATTCGCTGGCGAGGCTGTGACGTAATTGTACTCGCTCAGCCAATCAGCTATCGAAGCCCATAGTGACACCGTAGCGCCACTCCCATATCTCGTACCAGAATCCCCGCGACTTTCGGGTTGTACAAATAGAGGAAGTTAGTTAAGCTAAACACCGTGCCCTTTAACTCTCTCTGAATGTCTGCCCAGGGCAGACATTCAGAAAGAGTTAGAGGGCACGATGTTTAGCTTAACTAACTTCCTCGATTTCTACAACCCGGAAGTCGCGGGGATTCTGGTACGAGATATGGCAGTGGTGCTACGGTGTCACTATGGGTGATCTTTTCCGCTTGATAATCTCTCGATTCGTAACTGGTCTTCCTGCCATTTGGGGGAAGCAACCACCCCGGGAGGCGGGTCACAAACCCCGGCTAACACCCGATACCCATCACGGCTGGATGGACAAGGGCTTGGGGTTTTAATAAGGAAAAGGGAGCCATTATACCTTCAGTCTGATGCGGAGCCGTGCGCGTGGCGGTCAGTGGCAGCTACCCGCCGGGGTGGTGAAGCGACTCAAGCGAGGTGGTCTGCGTGTGAGGTGCCGCCGTTCACCACTCGGCCCATCACCCCATAACAAACTCATAATAAACTCATCACGAGGGTAGGAGATTGTTTTATGGCCTAATTTCATTTGTATACTTGCCCTGTTCAGTTCTTGAGTCAGAAAACATCATATATACTCAATTTATGAGTATTTTTATGTATATTGCGTGCTCTACGCCACCCCTACCGTGGTCGCTATGTTTTGACAGCTTAACGTCTTTAAGTACGTCATCAATGTGCCCGCAGAATGCCAAAAGTTGCCCAAAACAGCTGTTGGAAGTCGCTAGGTCGTGAAGACCGGAAGTTAGCCTCTCTGAATGTAGCCCCTGCCTGCCCCACCATGGGCGAGGGCCAACCATCACAGCCCTCAAGTGTGCCTCCAGGGCCAACCATCACAGCCCTCAAGTGTGCCTCCAGGGCCTACCATCACAGCCCTCAAGTGTGCCTCCAGGGCCTACCATCACAGCCCTCAAGTGTGCCTCCAGGGCCTACCATCACAGCCCTCAAGAGTGCCTCCAGGGCCAACCATCACAGCCCTCAAGTGTGCCTCCAGGGCCAACCATCACAGCCCTCAAGTGTGCCTCCAGGGCCTACCATCACAGCCCTCAAGTGTGCCTCCAGGGCCTACCATCACAGCCCTCAAGTGTGCCTCCAGGGCCTACCATCACAGCCCTCAAGAGTGCCTCCAGGGCCCACCATTCGGGCCTTAGTAGTCACTGCCTACAGGCGCTATAGGCACAAAAAAAGAAGAAAAAAAATCACAATTATCAGCATTTATCGCCGGTCGTAAAGTCGAACATTCGTATGTTGCGTAGATCGTAAGTCGGCGAATAGTTGTACATATATGTGACCTGCAGGAAATAGGAGTGTAACTTATGCGTGGAAAGACTGTTTTTTAAGGCAATCAGCAGAGAAACCTTTAAAACCCTGGATACATTTATTGAAAGTCACACCTGCACTGCCAACCCAACAACTGCTGGGGCCATTACTCCCTCACAGAACACAAGGGCACGGCTGCCACCACACATGTAACACACTGCCCACCACCACCCATTGCCACACAGGACACACTCCCACAGGCACGGGTACAACCACACTTGTCCACACAACACACCACCTCAAAAGTGGATCTTCATGTGCTGGGCAATATCAGGCCTTGTCTTGAAACACTTGCTACAAATATCACACTTGAACTCCCGCAAGCCAGTGTGTCTAAAGGTGTGTTTGTTGAGTTCAGAACGGGTATAAAACCTTTTCCCACACTCTAGGCATTCATGATTCTTAACACCACTGTGTGTCAAGGTGTGTGTGGTGAGGTCACTCTTTCTAGCAAATCTTTTCCCACACTCTAAACATTCAAAATTCTTAACACCACTGTGTGTCAGGGTGTGTGTGGTGAGGTCACTCTTTCTAGCAAATCTTTTCCCACACTCTAAACATTCATAATTCTTATCGCCACTGTACGTACAGTGGCGTGACACACACGTGTGTCAGGGTGTGTTTGTGGTGCCAGGGTTTTTCTCTGTCGTTGTTACAATGTGAGTTGGAATGAAATTAATTTGTTTAATTCTCCACTGAAGAAAAATATTTGTTAGTTATAACTTCTAACGATGAAATGATTTTTATTTAGTAGGGAAATGCTGCCACCAGTCCAAGCGGGTGATCCTATGGTCTACCCCTTGAACACGTTTGTGAAATAAGAAGATTATGGTAGTTATGGAGATATTCATGCACCGAATAAGGCTGAAACTCTTTGGGAAGACGTGAATAAGTATTTCCTCAGCAGAGAATAGATCACCTGGGGTGTAGCGAGAAAAACTCCTACTTTGACTCAATTGGTTTATTTGATACGAAACGGATACTCGTCCTTAAGCATATATTTATGTCCTGATTTCTCACGTGAGGAGAGCCAGATTAACCAGATTAGATTCACAGGCCTACCATCTAATCACATATAAGATAAACACCTAAGATATACATTGAAAATATAGGGAAGGGAAGTGTGGGAGTAATGAGACTGTTTTGGGAGCTTGCGACCATGTGGATCACGCGCTCCACTTGATAAGTCCACACGCGTGCCTGTAAGGAAGCAAGGAGACGAATCGCTAACACTTATGACACTCATTTGTGGTTACCTATTCACTTCACGATCACTCAAATATCACCTAGGTATATATATAGAAATAAATATATCCTAACACAAGGGGGAATGGGGGGGACACACACAACCAGATGTCTTACCTGTAAGGAAGCAAGGAGACGAATGAGCTCCCGCGTTTTATGAGACAAGGAGACAGAAGCAGAAAACCCAGACGTCTGAATCTTCGCAAGAGACGTTCACAAAACACAAGGATATTAACCACCAAATGACTTCCACCTGATGGGATAAGATAAGATTTTCATCCTATCTAGACACTTTGCAAGTACCAACTACAAAGTTATTGACTATACAAAGCGCCGCCACGTCAGCACGAACTAGGCGGACTCGAACCGCTGACCGAATGCACAAGGACGCTGCACATTGCGAGCTCACGTCTCTACCAACCTTGCCACCCTGACGGGCGCCACCTGATGGGAAGTGAAGATACTTACTAAAGTAGTGAGTATAACCAAAACCTCTTAATTTTATGAGAACATTTAATTGGCAAGAGCAGATTACGTTATATGTTAAACCTAAGTCCCCTCCACTGGTTTGAACGAGTTTCTCACGGGTTCAAGCCCCATGAGGTGAGGGAAAGATATTTGACTTTTTTAGCGATCCTACAGTAAGGACCTATGTGTCTATGTTTCGGATGGACCCGATACTTATGTTACAATAAATCCATCGGTATCCATCGGTTAATAGGAGACAGGGAGATGAGGGGGAAGAACTTTTACTTTCTCGTGAACTTAAATTCTCACATATCTGATCTCGTGGATTCGCTATGTCTGGGGGGGGGGGGGGGGATAGGGGAGGGAAGAAAGAGAGAAAGATTTATAACACGAACGAAAGAGATAGAAAATGAACACGTGGCTGGTAATTTTCCACTGCTGGGAAATTTCTACTTCCCCGCTGTCTATGCTTCACTTAGCTTAGAGTAAATAAATAAACGGTTATTAAGGCATACTTCCTATAGAGTAATATACTACGGAAGATGTGAGGGGATAATGCTGGCATTACATGTTCGGTGAGGGAACTCTTTCTAGCAAATCTTTTCCCACACTCTAAACATTCATAATTCTTATCACCACTGTGTGTCAGGGTGTGTTCTGTGAGGGAACTCTTTCTAGCAAATCTTTTTCCACACTCTAAACATTCATAATTCTTAACACCACTATGCGTCAAGAAATGTCTCTCAAGCAGACTCTTGCATTTGAATGTTTTGTCACACTGCTGGCACTTCAGCTCACTGTGTGCCTTGTGGCCTGAGCTGCCTGCCTCCAGGTGATTCTTGCCATCACCCCTGTGCCTCCCCACCCCTGAGGCAGACTGATCCTGCTGCTCCCGGCCACTCATGCTGCTGCCCGGCCCCACAGCCTCCACCGCAGCAACACTCTGGCCACCACACGCGACGGCCGGTTGACTGACGATGTACACGACCACAGATGTGATGATACCAAGCAGCCTGGAACGGAGAGATTATTTATTAACTAAAGATCCAGGCGTGGTGTGTCTAACAGACTCCATGCTTAGAAGACCAAGTTGTGGATATATGATATTCATCCCTCCTTATAATTCCTACACATACATGCTGTTGCAACACTGTATTTGAGACATGACAACAGCGCCCGCTGTGACGCCGCTAGTCAGTCGCTGCCCTGGGGCCTGACCGCTAACACCAAGCCCTCCGCTGGTGTGACCTGGCCTATCTCTGCTCTTAGAATAAACTACACCTACGGAAGATTGCTCGCTTCTCTTATAACCTCCCTTCAACCACTCCGGTTCATCTCTGCAAAACCACGAGCACCATGGCGCACTGAGTTACAAGAACTCTAGAGACGGGGAGCGACTCCCGCCATTCCAACGACTCCCGCCTGGACACCACGAGGCATTCTCTTCACCGACCCACGCATCTTCCTGGGAAAAATTGATGGGGTGTTTAGTTTGATGGGAAAAATTGATGGGGTGTTTAGTTTGATGGGAAATTGATGGGGTGTTCTGTTTGATGGGAAATTGATGGGGTGTTTAGTTTGATGGGAAAAATTGATGGGGTGTTAATTTTGATGGGAAAAATTGATGGGGTGTTAATTTTGATTGGAAAAATTGATGGGGTGTTTAGTTTGATTGGAAAAAGTGATGGGGTGTTTAGTTTCATTGGAAAAAGTGATGGGGTGTTTAGTTTGATTGGAAAAATTGATGGGGTGTTTAGTTTGATTGGAAAAATTGATGGGGTGTTTAGTTTGATTGGAAAAAGTGATGGGGTGTTTAGTTTGATTGGAAAAAGTGATGGGGTGTTTAGTTTGATGGGAAAAATTGATGGGGTGTTTAGTTTGATGGGAAAAATTGATGGGGTGTTTAGTGTGATGGGAAAAATTGATGGGGTGTTTAGTTTGATGGAAAATTGATGGGGTGTCACCTATGGGGTGTCACCAAAATAGGTGTCTTGCACTGACGTCACGATCTAGCGTCTTCAAGCCAAATGCCGCCGTCTTCAAGCCTGGCCTCCTTCCTCTCTCTAGGATCAAGTTGGTGGTTCAAGTTATTCCTCCATTACTACCACTCTAAAGCAAATTTTCTAAGGTGGCTATTATACTGCCACGACAACCCGCAAAAGTTGCTTACTTGTAGGGCGTCTTGTTGTACATCAGTGTTCTCTTTACTTTACTTCTTACTATCTGTTACTCTAAACTAATGCTAATTTAACCGTAAGGTACGGCAACCTAACCTTACCGTACCTTTTACATGTGTTGACGTCGATTATAAACTCCCTATTCACACATTCATCATCCATCCACATCCACTCGACATCACTATCCACTTCCACTCTTAAGGCCTCTTCCATTTGCGACATTTCATGAACCAGTTCACGGAACCCAAGAATTCAGGCGTTCCCTTTGCGCACGAAAACCTGGGTCCGAGGCGACCCGCGTAGTGACTCAGCATAACCCGTGAACTTTCTCTACCCACATCTATTGGTGGGTAGAATTTTCAGTTCATCCAGTTCCTAACAGAGAATAGCATGGCAGAAAGTTAAATAAACAGGGGAAGAGTTAACAAGTTTTGTTAACGAAGGAGACGAAGTGGAAGAGGCCCTATGAAGCGATAACAACAACGGTCACAAGAAGAAGAAGAAGAAGAAGAAGGCCGCCGCTTTATATGTCGGTCACAAGAAGAAGAAGAAGAAGGCCGCCGCTTTAAAATATGTCGGTCACAAGAAGAAGAAGAAGAAGGAGGCCGCCGCTTATCAAAGCCAACCATTCACAGTCACAGACTGGGTGATATGATGTAAACTATCGCCATGCTTAATTTGGTATCATTTTACTTCATACCTCACACAATACCTCATCGTATCTGCCAAAGATGCCAGCAGTGGATGGTACTGGTACAGGCCTCTTCCATTTGGGCCCAAGTTGCATGAACCAGTTCTTTCAGTTCAGGGTTGGGTTCTGGGTTCAGGGTTGGGTTCTGGGTTCAGGGTTGGGTTTGCATGTCACAAATGGAACGCAAAAACCCCGTTTTTTTGTTTACAAACAAACCAAGATGGCAAGGCAAGAGGAAGGAGAGCTTATTCCTGCCGTGTCTGGGGCTATTCTCGCAATGATGGACGATTCTAGTGATGAAGAGGAAGATATTATGTACCAGTACCATCCACTGCTGGCATCTTTGGCAGATATGATGAGGTATTGTGTGAGGTAAGAGGTAAAATGGTACCAAATTAAGCATGGGGATAGTTTACATCATATCACCCAGTCTGTGACTGTGAATGGTTGGCTTTGATAAGCGGCGGCCTTCTTCTTCTTCTTCTTCTTGTGACCGACATATAAAGCGGCGGCCTTCTTCTTCTTCTTCTTGTGACCGTTGTTGTTATCGCTTCATAGGTCCTCTTCCACTTCGTCTCCTTCGTTAACAAAACTTGTTAACTCTTCCCCTGTTTATTTAACTTTCTGCCATGCCATTCTCTGTTATGAACTGGATGAACTGAAAATTCTACCCACCAATGGATGTGGGTAGAGAAAGTTCACGGGTTATGCTGAGTCACTACGCGGGTCGCCTCGGACCTAGGTTTTCGTGCGCAAATGGAACGCCTGAATTCTTGGGTTCCGTGAACTGGTTCATGAAATGTCGCAAATGGAAGAGGCCTTACATAATATCTTCCTCTTCATCACTAGAGTCGTCCATCATTGCGAGAATAGCCCCAGACACGGCAGGAATAAGCTCTCCTTCCTCTTGCCTTGCCATCTTGGTTTGTTTGTAAACAAAAAAACGGGGTTTTTGCGTTCCATTTGTGACACGCGAACCCAACCCTGAACCCAGAACCCAACCCTGAACCCAGAACCCAACCCTGAACTGAAAGAACTGGTTCATGCAACTTGGGCACAAATGGAAGAGGCCTTTACCACATCCTACCTTCACTACCCACTTCACCTTCATTGTCAACAACGGGTCTTAGGCGTGCGTGTTTCATGCAGCACCCTGTTCACTTCCGCAGTGGCATGTGCCTGGTCATCACTATTGTCTCTCGGCAAGTCTTATCTAGCGCGTGGGTAAGGGAAAACCATGAAATGGATCCTAAACCGCTACCCTATACACCTATATGTACACCTATACTCTGTACACACCATACTGTACAGAATGTGATCACTGGGTAACTGGCACTTGGCAAAAACTAACAAGGCGTTAGTTAGCACGTGGGTACGCGGATCCATCGAATGGATCCCACCGCTGCCACCATTATGTGTCGCCCACAATGAGTGTGTGCTCCACAATCCTGGTTATTCTGCTGCCAACACCCACATTAAGTGGGAAAAAATATATAAATGAATAAAAATAAAAGATGTGAGAAAATATGTAAGTACTGGTTGGATCTGAATGACAACGCGTTAATATATTTATAGTCGTAATATATTTATCTCTTTACTGTATCATTAGTAATCACTTCCCAACTTGTGTACATTCACAAACGGCCTTAATTCTAATTATTCCTATCCCCTAACGATACGCACACATAGTGCTCAAGTCGTTATTCTATCCTAATGTCTATCACACGTCCAAAGTTCCCTCTCATTCTTTACTGTTTCCCTTCTCACTCCGCTGCCTCACACAGCTTGCTGTCATACGCTGCAGTCTCACACACTGCTGTCTCTCTGCACTGCTACCTTGGGACCGTCTTGGGCCACCATGTCCACAAACAGCTCCTACCTTGGGACCAGCCAACAGGGCTGCCGCCGCCATAACCTCCATCTCCACTGCCCTGCCTTGGGACCCTGGATAACATGTTCCATTAGTCCTTATGTAAACACAAATAACCCATGAATCACACCTACATCTCTAGCTAACAAATATTTTACAACATACCTTTACAAGGGAGGATAAGGTCACCTCCCAGTGGCCTTACCCACTGGGAGTCTGTCCGCGTCTGTCTGCTAAACTGACACGCACCTCCCTTCTCACCTCTCTTTGATACGTGGCTAATTACTACTGGTTTAAAATATAACCCTCTCTTACTAACTACCGTAGATAACAGTGATGTCGCCAGTCGCCAAATATTACGAATTATAGCATCACTACTGATTTTTATGTGCCATTGAAGATGTTACAAAGTAGTTTATATCATGATTGTATAATCTACCCTGTTTCAGCGTTGTTTTATGCTTTGTATCTGCAAATATAACTGTTGCGCATTTTGCTTCTCACGTTTTTCTTCGCGCGATGACAAACAGTAAACAGTAGCTTTTCGGGCGACAGGACGCAGACTTGCCAGATCTTTCAAACTTTAATATAATTTATTTTCACGTTGGCAGAGGAATTTTTATATATCCAAGCATCTTCCGCAGCTAATATATATAGAGACTTGTTTTACTTTACCTCTAATTTCCCTGAATTCCCCAGAGTGGCGACTCAACTGTTAGGTTAAAATACTAGCTGGCGACTTTACTGTAGTAGGTATAGTGAGGTCGCCACTCGGTTTTATTTTTGTCATTTGTTCATTTATAGCCCTAATATGACACAGATGAAGACACAAAATGACACAGACTCTCCAGATAGCCCCTTCTAACTTTCCTGAAATCATGGATGTACAAATGTAAGTATTAACGCCACCACACGTCTGTACATAACAAAGAAACGTAAAACTGGCGACTTCACTGTTATCTACGGTAGTGATTCAGGATTGAGGAGTGAAGGAAAATTACTCGTTTGATTGACAAAATCGACCAACAAAATGTTGGTCGACAAAAAAAAATCGAAGATATGGTTCTGGACTAAATGAAGCTGATTATAGGTAAATTGACCCTGCTGAACTCGAATCTGATGTTCAAGTAACTCTATCACGTCCAGTTTTTGAGAACCAGACGCAATTCATGAAAAAATATGGGTAAAATCAGCAGAAATAGGTTTCACCAATGTTTTCATTTTAAACTCTTAATCTTTTCTTTTCTCGAGCCTATTTAGGGCAGAACAGTGTTTTTGAGTCAGTGTGGTTTGTGCAGTGAGCAGGGGAGGGTGTGCGCGCTGCGTATTGGCGAGGGGTTAGCAGGCTGTGTAGTACATTTTTACCTACTGATCGTACTACAGCTATTGACATATATTTAAACATTTTATTTTTCTTTGCAGATATGATGTGTTTGATTTAGTGGAGTTCTAATTTTAGTTGGTTTACCGTATATAGTACCTTGTACCGGGCTGTGATGAAGCGCCGTAACTGTGTGAATGCATCGGACAGTTTTTGTTACATATGTGGAAATTTTTTACCCCTGACAGTCTGAAGAAACCTCTTACAAAGAATGTTAAAGCAGCTTATCTGCATTACTTCAAGTGCCGTATAGGTGATCAAGATAAGAAGTGGGCCCCTCACGTAGCATGCAACCCCTGTGTGAACCACTTGAATGAATGGATGCGTGGCAAACGGCCATCAGGCATGGCATTCGGCATCCCAATGGTTTGGTGTGAACAAAAGGATCACAGGTACTGACTGCTACTTCTGCCTCACTAACATCAAAGGATATTCAGTAAAAACGCGAGCTAAAATCAGGTATCCTGACGTACCTTCTGCCATCAGGCCTGTGCCACATGGTCCTGATCTCCCAGTTCCAAATGTTTCAATTGCAAGTGCTATACGTGAATCAGATTCGAACGAGGAGGATAATCCCATGGATACAGACTTTCAAGAAATGACAGACAACAGAGAGCCCAAATTCATTAGTCAGGAAATGCTACATGACCTTGCTAGGGACCTAGATCTACCCAAGAAGAAAAGTGAAGTCCTTGGATCTCGTCTCAAGGAATGGAATTTGCTACAAGAAGGAGTTCTCATCACCACGTTTCGTCGTAGACATAAATAACTTTCAAGCTTCTTCAAGATGGGAACACAAGCTCTGTTACTGCTTTGATGTTGACACACTCATGGAACAACTATGTGAGTCTCACACTTATGATAAGAGTGAGTGGCGGCTGTTCATAGATTCAGGAAAAAACACGCTAAAGGCCGTTCTTCTGCATAAAGGAAATAAGCTTCCGAGTGTTCCAATTGCGCATGGCCATGAAATGAGTGAAACTTATGAAACTATGAAGACTTTGTTATCTGCTGTTAAATATGAAGAACATCAGTGGAATCTGTGTGGGGACTTGAAGGTAATCTCCTTGCTTCTAGGACTCCAGTTAGGTTACACTAAGCACATGTGTTTTCTTTGTTTGTGGGACTCTAGAGCGGACAGCAAACATTACAAACAAAAGGAATGGCCAGCACGACCGAAAGACTCACCTGGCAGGTTCAACTGTATGTACAAACCTCTTGTTGACAGTGAAAAGGTGTACTTACCTCCATTGCATCTGAAACTTGGGTTAATGAAACATTTTGTGAAGGCCATGGATCAAAAATGGTGCTGGCTTTCAGTATTTGTTAGCAAAGTTTGAACGCACTGTATCTGAAGCCAAAGTAAAGGCAGGGTGTTTTCAATGGCCCTCAAATTCGTCAACTACTCAATGATGAAAGACTTTGTAAAGAGCCTAACTGCCCTGGAAAAAGCTGCTTGGAAGAGCTTTTTGGCTGTTATAAAGAACTACCTAGGTCATGTTCGAGCATCGCATTATGGAGGGAACTTGTATATGACATGTTGAAGAGTTACCATGCTCCTTGGGGCTCGATAGTCCCTCAAAAGTCCACTTTTTCCGTTCACAATTTGATTTCTTCCTGAACGAACTTGGCAAGCGGCAGTCATTGTGATGAGCAGGGGGGAGAAACGGTTTCCTCCGCACAACACTCGTGCGGGTAGGACACTCATTTGCCCACCTATTACGGCATGGAAAGACCCGGGATTTCAAGATCAAGACATCCCAAATGTTGCTAAATCTGTAAACAAGAGTTATCTCTGTTGTGTATCCCTGAATATCTGGTTTATCCTAATGGCGTGAGTATATCATGGTTCACCAATATACTGTGCCTCGGGACTCCCATTGATGGATTTGATAATGGCGGCAAGAGGGAAATAAGGATATATGGAGGAGAAAATAGGACGGTGGGCGGACCGCTTGTTTGGGGAGGAATAATGTGGCAATATTTACCACACAGAATATTGCATTATATTGGCCCTTGTGTGTGGACTTGGTTATTACAGTGTTCCGGGGCTCGGTAGTGATGCTATCATTCGTATATTTGGGCGGCTGGCGACATTATTGCAGCGCGACTAACTTATCTACGATAAAGGTACGGCGGCGCCAAAATCCAGGCTGGCGCAAAGTTGGTGGCTTTATTACACTGGCCCTAGTCGTCGTCCAGTCCCCAGTTCGTACACAAGTTGTTTCGTACACCTAAGATTCTACACCAAAAAATCGTTTCGTACACCAAAAAGTTGTTTCGTAACCAAAAGTTGTTTCGTACCCAGTAGATTCGTATACCAAAAAATTTTGGTTTCATACACCTCCAAAATCGTTTTCTTAACACCAAAAAGTCGTTTCGTACTCCGTAGATTCGTAATACCTAAAGTTGTTTCGTACACCAGAAAAGGCGTTTGATCGTACACCAGTAGATTCGGTATACCATAAAGTTGTTTCGTACAGGCCAAAAAGTCGTTTCGTACACAAAAGTCGTTCGGACTCCCAGTAGATTCGTATACCTAAAAGTTGTTTTCGTACACCAAAAGTCCTTTTCGTACACCATAGAAATTGTATACCATAATTTTTCGTACACCAAAAGTCGTTTCGTACACCATAGATTCCACACCAAAAGTCGTTTCTTCCCCAGTATATTCGTATACCATAAAGTTTGTTTCGTACACAAAGTCTTTTCGTACACCAGTAGATTCGCATACCAAAAAGTTGTTTCGTACACCAAAAGTCGTTTCGTCCACCAGTTAGATGTGTATACCAAAAGTTGTTTCGTACAGCATTAGATTCGTAACATCAAAAAGTTGTTTCGTGTACCCAGATTCGTATACCAAAAGTTGTTTCGTACACCAATAGATTCGTATCCCAAAA
This sequence comes from Chionoecetes opilio, assembly GCA_016584305.1. Lineage (NCBI taxonomy): Eukaryota > Metazoa > Arthropoda > Malacostraca > Decapoda > Majidae > Chionoecetes > Chionoecetes opilio. The sequence goes on along the minus strand of JACEEZ010009456.1, from coordinate 24,521 downwards.
TTTTTTCTCACCATAGATTCGTATCCAAAAGTTGTTCGTACACCAATAGATTCGTTACCAAAAAGCCGTTTCGTACACCAGTAGATTTCGTACACCGAAAAAGTTGGTTTCGTAGTCTATATGAAACCATCGTCGTTTCGGTACACCTCAGCTCAAGAGTTGCACTTGCCACTAGAGTTACGAAACGACACCAGGTATGTACGAAAATCTCAAAATCAGTGTATGCGAACAACTCACAAACCTGGTACGAAACCACTGTGTACGAACTCCCCGAGTAACCCATAGTCGCAGCGGCCTAAGCTGATCGGAGGGTGGCGGCGCCTGGGGCCTCAGCGGTGCAACAGTTACCTTACCGTTGTACCAAGACGTGGAGATCTCTCTTGGCAAAAATGGACGAGATGGCGCGGCGGTCATTTTTCTGAGACCTGACTATGTTTTCCTGGCCCTAAAATTGTTGCTTTTTCAGATAGAGATATTTTTATTTTCCGGAACCTGTTAAAAAGTTTTATATATTATTATTTCAACAGCCATCCTGTGGTCGCCGTGTCCCTGCAAACAATGTGTCTCCAGCGACCAAACACTAAACTTGTCCAGGACTAATAGTCCAGTGTCTCAGAACCAGGGAAGTGAACGGAAGGGTACCCAAACAGTTGTGGCCCGCCCCGCCCCGCAATTGCCAGCCGCCCGATGGTCCGCCCACGCCCCGGATAGTACCCTAACTCAACACCTCGTACGGATGGGCTCTGGGGATATAATGGACGATGAACTGCGCGGCGTCGGCTAACCTCCGTTCCACTTAGGTTTCTATATTCTTTATAACCTCTTTTTTAAGCTTCCCTAATGACGCCGCACCGCACTAATACCCCGTGACTGGTCATTCCCAATCCTTGTTGTTTCCAATCCTGAGTTTTGATGTTTTGAATTAATTCTGTCAAACGTTTTCTGTCGCAAATTAGATTATTTTATTATTTTTTTTTTTCCTGTTCCAAAAATGAAAATAAATACAAATAGTTGAACCAACGAACCTTGACCTAAAAAACAAAAAAAAAAAAAAAAATTGCGACAAACGGTTGACATATTTGTTCAACAACGTCAAAACTCCACAGAAAAAAATTGTTTCGTCCACCAAAGGAAATTCCGGTGTTCTACCCTGGATAATACATAATGTGGTCTAATCCGGGACCAATCACTATTCCGCTGCCCTGTACGTGTGGAAATATCTCGGCATAAACCTAGTGGCGTAACAGCCTACATAGGCCTGGCTGGGACCCCCCCCCCCCCCTCCGTTACCATCTATACAGTAAGTCAAGGCTGTTTTCTACACTCATCCTAACCTGGCGGTATTAACCTCCTAGCCTTGGAATGACTACCTAAACCTAAATGTTAGCCAACCCAAACCTCCACGTGCACTGATTCTTTTTGTTGTTGTGTTTGTTGGCGAGGGTGCATGCCCTTGGTCCTGTCCGTGTGAGGACGGGGCTGTGTTGTCCATGAGGAATGATGAGTTGCCAGGGAGAAGGAGGGAGAGGAGGCTGCCAAGTGTTGGTGTGAGTGAGGCAGGAAGCAGGGTTGTGGCCCCGCGGCAGGAGCAGAGTGTCAGGGCAGCGCGTGGCTCTCTGTGTGCTGACTGTCACCACTGTTGCGGTGCTGAGGTCACAGTCCAGGCCGGCTGCTCCGCCCGGCACTGACCCGCTCGCTCCGGCATCCCCGAGGTTCCCGCAGGAACCCGGCAGTCCGCGTGTACTGAATGGGTGTTGCTGCTGTGGAGGCTGTGGGGCCGGGCAAGCAGCATGAGTGGCCGGGAGCAGCAGGATCAGGTCTACCTCAGGGTGGGAGGCAACAGGTGTGATGGCAAGAATCCCTGGTACATGGCAGGCAGCTCAGGCCACAAGGCAGACATTGCGCTTGAAGTGCCAGCAGTGTGACAAAACATTCAATGCAAGAGTAAGCCTTGAGAGACGTTCCTTGGACACCAGTGGTGTAGAATTTTTGAATGTTTAGAGTGTGGTAAACAAAGATTTACTACCAAGAGTACCTCACACACACACGACCCTGACACACAAATGGTGATAAGAATTATAATTATGAATGTTTAGAGTGTGGGAAAAGATTCACTCAAAAGAGGTCACCTCACAAAACATAACCCTGACACACAGTGTGTAAGAATTATGAATGTTTGAGTTGTAAAAGATCACCTCAAAGAGTGCACCATCACCACCACACCATGACACACAGTGGGTGTTTAAGAATTATGATGTTTAGAGTGTGGGAAAGATTTACTCAAAGAGTCACCTCACCAACACACAGTGGTGTTAAGAATTATGCAATGTTTTAGAGTGTGGGGAAAAGATTTACTACACAGAAGTGAGCTGCACCAACACACCCTGACACACAGTGGTTGTTAAGAATACAATGAATGTTTAAGTGGTGGGAAAAGATTTTACACAAAGAGTAACCTCACCACCACACCCTGACACAGCAGTGGGGTCAAGAATTATGAATGTCTAGAAGTGTGGGAAAAAGGTTGTTATACCCTTTTCAAACTCAACAACACACACCTTAGGACACACTGGCTTGCGGGAAGTTCACGTGTGATATTTGTAGCAAGTGTTTCATGAACAAGCCTGATATTGCAGGCACGTGAAGACCACTTTTGAGGTGGTGTGTTGTGTGGACAAGTGTGGTTGTACCGTGCCTTGGGAGTGTGTGTCCTGTGTGGCAATGGGTGGTGTGTTGTTTGGACAAGTGTGGTTGTAACCCGTGGCCCGTGGAGTGTGTCCTGTGTGGCAATAGGGCTGATTTTGTAAACATTGACTAGGGAGAGTCTATGTTGATTTATGATCTTATAATGTTGGTGGTTCTGTTATCCACGGCAAGACCACTCTGTGCCTGGGTTGGCAGCCTGAACCAGGAGATGTTTTTGTTGGGGAGGCGAAGCGGCGGAGGCCTTTGTCCCCGCGCCGTGCTGCCCAGAACACAACACACCCATGCATATAAACACCTATTCTCTTCATTTATTTCACTGTTTTACCCACATTTTTCCCTGATCTTCCTAGCTGTCCCCACTTCGGAGTCAAGATGCACACCCTATCACGCCTCCCGGGCAAAGGTCACACACAGAAGACAGACGTGCCATGGAAACGGCAGCCATACATGCCTTGAAACCCATGACTCCATCCAGCCTCCTTGTAAAGCTCGCCTAATGACTCACCACTAACTACCTGTCTACTAGTCCATGCCAATCATTCACCACCCTATTTGTGAACAGTTTTTCCCTATTTCTTCTGTTTTGACCTGTAGGCTTTTGCAGCTTGAAATCCGTGACTTCTTGTTCTAACTAAGCCCTGGTTAAGCTACGTGAAATAAATATAGTCTATAGGAAAAACAATTAGAATAGTAAAGAAAAACGTCCATTGTATACAAAACTTTATACAAAACACATTGTGTAAACAATAATTACACTAAGGATCAAAATGTTTGTATTTTGAGATTGTAAACTTTGGAGAGTTATGTGAGAGGTGTGTACTTGACTCCTGGGTTAGGGCTGAAGGAGGAATCTCTCTCTCCTTATAATTCAGTACATGTTGTCCCTGTTTGTATGTAACATCTGCAGAATGTACTTATAGTTTGTGACTATAAATTTGCCCTCCCAAACAAACAAGGTCTTTCCTCAAGGCCCGTCCACACAGGAAACTGTTTGTAACACTAGCAAGGCTTTTTTGTTTCTCATCCAGATGGCAAACATCAAGAAGCATTATGTGTCTGTGTGTGTGTGTCTGTTGTGCAGTAGGAAGCTACAAGAGGCCGTAGACTACCGTGGTAGTTCCTGTATAATTACTGGCTAGATGATTATATATCTGGCGATGAAATGACAGTACGAGACCAGTAATGACATCAATAATGATGAAAACAATAACAGTAATATTGACGTGGGTGGGCAGGTTAGCTTGCTCTACCCCTACACGTCCTCTCTGCCTTGTTCAGTGAGTGGCCTTGTCACGTAAAACACTGAGCCTGCAGCAAGCATCCCCTCCCACACAAACAGGCCTGACCACAACTGATTGAATTGATTGATTTCATGCTAAAAATGGGAAATGTGCCAGCCATCAGAGGTGAATGGCACTATAGCAAAGCATAATAAAGGGTCAGGGTTTATGAGTGTGGGAAACGGTGAGGGAAGGAGAGCGGGATGTTACAGCAGAGGGTTAGTCAGATGCAGGATGTGATTGTGGGAGGAAGAGGTTTACATTATCCAGGAGAAGGAGGGGGTTCCGGGAATGTCCCGCAAGACGGGAGGTCCGGGAAGTTGGACAAATGAAGGGAAGGAACTGGAACGGCAGGAGTAAGAATGTCATGGTACCATAAACGATTTTAATGACTATAAGCATTATTTTATAGCTATGACCCTGTTTAGTATCCTTGGTCCACTAGCTAATGTGTAATAATTAAGCTACTTTTTGTAATTGTATAGCTAACAGATGATTTTATCTAGCCAGGAAAGATCTGGGCGTGCAGGGGTTTATAGAATTCCTGAATCGGTATCATAATCAATCGCACATGCATTGCAACTGACAAGTGTTCAATGCAGAGTCGTGTCATAGCTGGGCGCGGAATAACGAGAACCTTATCGCGATAACCGATAATCCGATAACTGGTGGGCGAAGTAATTTATCGCCCGATAAGGCATAATCGATCAATCCAAATTCCGATACTAAGCCCGATAACGAGATTGATATTTTAAATAAAATCTTAATGCTATCAGTAAACTGTTGAAAAAACCTTCCTTTACCTTTTGCACACTACTATCTTTCTATTCAATGGTTATCCTGTCTCTTCACTAATGAAAAGTATGGTTTAAGTCCATAACTCCATTTGAAAGTTTGCACTAGTTCGTAAACAGTGTTTTTGCACCGCCACAGTGTAGAGCCTGTTGTTCACCATGTTGCCCTTCATAACATGAGCTGTTGAAGTGTTCATGAGAGCGGGAGCTCCTTTGGCCCTGTTGATGTCCTTGCCAAGGGAGGACAAGCGCTGGGACGGCATCGCCGTGTTGTGCCTCAAGAAGAGGTCCAGGAGCACCTTCTCACTGTTGAAAGGCTGGGTCTGCCAGACTGGCGGGACATTTGGCCGGCAGCCACACCTTCACAATGGCACCAGCCGTGAACTTGCTTCACCTGTCAGGACACAAAAATAAAAATAAAAATAAAATTATTAAATTAAAATAAAAAATAAAATGATGGATTATAATTATCGCTAGTTTGGAACCAAAAGTATCGGCGATACCGATGACTAAATAATGCGGGGGGAAAAAATCGGATAACCGATAACCCGATATCGTTATCGCGAAAATGTATCACCTATGTGAGTGAGTGAGTGAGTAGTCATGAACGTGGCTCTCATCAAACATCATCTGGCACATTTAATAAGTTAATATAATTGATGGTGGGTTTTTTTATTCATTTTTATTTATTGTTAAAATTTGATGGGGTGTTAATTTTGATGGGAAATTGATAGGATGTTTAGTTTGATGGGAAAAATTGATGGGGTGTTAATTTTGATGGGAAATTGATAGGATGTTTAGTTTGATGGGAAAAATTGTGGGGTGTTTAAGTGGAGGGAAGTGGGGAGAGGATGTGTTAGTTTTGATGGGAAAAATTGATGGGGTGTGTTAATTTTGATTAGGTAAATTGTGATAGGATGTTTAGTTTGATGGGAAAAATTGATGGGTGGTTAATTTTGATGGATTGATGGGGTGTTTAGTTTGATGGGAAATTGATGGGGTGTTAATTTTGATGGGAAATTGATGGGATGTAAGTTTTGATGGGAAAAATTGATGGGGTGTTAATTTTGATGGGAAATTAATAGGATGTTTAGTTTGATGGGAAAAATTGATGGGGTGTTAATTTTGATGGGAAATTGATAGGATGTTTAGTTTGATGGGAAAAATTGATGGGGTGTTAATTTTGATGGGAAATTGATGGGGTGTTTAGTTTGATGGGAAATTGATGGGGTGTTAATTTTAATGGGAAATTGGATTGGGATGTTTTAGTTTTGATGGGAATTGATGGGGTGTTAATTTTGATGGGAATTGATACATGTTTAGTTTGGTGGGAAAAATTGATGGGGGTTTAATTTTGATGGGGAATTGATAGGATGTTTATTTTGATGGGAAAAATTTGATGGGTTTTTTAATTTGAGGGGAAATTGATGGGGTGTTTTTTTGATGGGAAATTGATGGGGTTTTAAATTTTTAAGGGATGATTAGTTTAGGGGAAAAAAATTGATGGTTTTAATTTTGAGGGGAAAAATTGATGGGGGTGTTTAGTTTGATGGTAAATAAAGGGGTGTAATTTTGATGGGAAAAAATGAGGGGTGTTAATTTCGTTTGGAAAAAGAGGGGGTTTTTTAGTTGAGGGGAAAATTGAGGGGTGTTAATTTTGTTTGGAAAAATTGAGGGGGGGTGTTAATTTTTGGGAAAAATTGTAGGGTGTTTAGTTTATGGGAAAATTGAGGGGTTTTAAATTTTTGATGGAAATTGTGGGGTTTTTATTTTTGATGGAAAAATTTGAGGGGGTTTTAATTTGTGGGAAAAATTTGAGGGGGGGTTTTAATTTTTGAGGGAAAAATTGATGGGGTGTTTAGTTGATAAAAAAATTGATGGGGTGTTTGTTTGATGGGAAAAATTGAGGGGGCTTATTTTGAGGGGAAAAAATTGAGGGGGTTTATTTTGATGGGAAAAATTGATGGGGTTTTTTATTTTTGAGGGGAAAAAAATTGAGGGGGTGTTTTTTTTTGTGGGAAAAAATTGGGGGAAAAATTTGGGAAATAATGGAATATTGATGGAAATTTTTTTTAACCCCTTCACGCCCAGATCTTTCCTTTGTTATAAAAAAAAAAAAAAAAGGTGTTGCGACCCAAAAAAAAATTACGAAAATTCATGAATATACCACAGTATTAGTGGAAAAGGTACTAAACAGGTCATGCTATAAAATTTGCTTATGTCACAAAAAAACTCTAAGGCACCAAATTACAATGGAAAATTATTTCGGGGCCCAAAGGGGGTTTTTAAACTCATCTGTCGAACAAAATTTTGATAAAAGTAAATTACATTTCCCTTTATAATAAAAAAAATTTTTCCCCAAATCATCTTTGACCATCATTGACCTGACCATGGTTGAAGTTCTCCATGCCCCTGGATATTTTTTCTCTTATTTGGGTTTTTTTTTTAGATTTTGGGGAATTTCATCACCCTTTGGAATTTGTTTCTCTATCTTGGGATTTTTTGAGGATTATTAATTTTTTTAGGTCCCTTAGAGGGCCAAGTAAGGATGGAAAGTCCCACCCAGGGCAAACCCTGGTATACGGGAAAACCCAATACCAATCTGGTTGGAAAACAGGCTACAATGAACTGAAAAAAAAGAAACATACGTCTGGAAAACGCCGTGCCAATCCGACCGGGGGTCAGCTGCCGAAACCCGGGCTCGGAGCCATCATTCTTATTTTGCCTTCTAGCGTAAACACCTGCTGCTCCCGTAACACGGTTGTTTTTCTTCGGGCCCATAGGGTAAGCACCGCTGTTTTTTCGTGTTTACGTGGGTGGTGAAGTTTTACCCATTCATGCTTCGTAACCCTTTCTGTGGGGTTTTCGGGCATGGTGATTTTATTTTTCATCCCCCCGGGGGCAGCTGGTCTTAAATATTTTTTTTCGGTGGTGTCTGTGTCTGGGTGTTAAGCTACGCCCCAGGGCGCGGTTTCACCCTTTCTCCTGGGCATTATTTCCCCCCCAGGGCGCCCCCGGGCCTGACCCGGTCCCACGGTAAGCGAGAGGGGGGAGGGTTTACTAGTTTCCCAGCCAGCCCCTCCCCCCCCCGGCCTCCCATAGGCCGGTGGGGGGGGTTTTGGGGTCCTGGTCTGCCACGCTAAGCTAAATGGGCGGGGGGTTAGTAGTTCTCCCGCCCCCCCCCCCCCCCCCCCGCCCGGACCCTCCCAAGGGCCGGTGCGGGGGTTTTTGTGGTCCCTGGTCGCCACGTGTAAGTGAGAGGGGGATGGTACGTGTTTCCCAGCCACCCCCCCCCCCCGCCCGCCCCCCCCAAAGGGGTGGTGCGGGGGGTTTGGTGGTTCCTGGTTGCCACCCCCCTGGCCTCCCAGTTGGCCGGGGTGGGCGGATGGTTACGTCGCTTTGTGGTGCCCAAACCCTTCCCCCCCTCCCCCCCCCCGGCCCCTCCCAGGGGCCGGGTAGGGGAGTTGAGGGGTCCCGGGCTCCATTCGACCCCCCTTCCCCCCCCATCCACTTACTGGGGGGGGGGCAGTGCGTGTGGCGATGCATGGGGGTTGGGGGGGTTTTGTGTTGCGTCTAGCCCCTTTCCCTCTCACTTTTTTACCCTTTTTTTCCCAAACGGATCAATTGTGAGGCCCGGGGCCTCGGTGCTTTTGGTCCCGAGGCCAAAAAGCTCGCTCCTCGCACGCCCCGTGCCTTCTGTCGGCCCTTTTTTTCGCCCCGCCGTTTCCCGGGGATGTGGAGGGCGCGGCTATCCTCCCGGGGGGGGTGTCCCGCTTTACCGGCGAGGCCTATTACCTAAAGGGAGGGGGGTCAAGGGCTTTGAAGTCTCGCCAACGAACCCACTTCCGTTGTCCTGGGGGACGGCTCGGGGTTCTGGCTGGGCCTCGCCAAGTGCCCATTCCTCCTCGTCTCGCACCCCCGACCCCTGCCTCTGCTTCCATGAGCTGGCGTGATCGGCTGAGGGTGGAGCAAGATCGGGGGTCTCCTCGTCCCTCACCTGACCGCGACTCCCGGTCGAGGACTTGCCGGGGGGTCTGGGCTCCACGCTGGTCGGGTCTCCTGGGCCTTCCCCCCTCACCTCCTGTGCCCCCCGGGGGTTGCGGCTGGATGACTTCATAAAACCCTTTTCATTGCAAGAATGGAGGGCCCCTTAACTTTGGTCCCTTCTCCCAACCGAGGCGTCGCAGGCCCCTTCGCCTGCTGCTTCCCTCTCACCGGTGCCCCTTCTGAGTCTGTGGTAGTCGAGGATGACTACTGGTGTGCCCCCGGGGGGAAAGGATGCTCCCCTACCCGGGCCCCAAAGGGACGACGGTTTGGGGATTTTCCGCCCCCTGCCCCGGGGTCCCCGCCTTTTTTTCTGGGGTGCCCTAGGGCACTTCCCCTCGTCCCCTGCGGGGGATGCCTTGGGACTCCCTCCTTTTTTCCTCCGTCCGTTTACCTGGGCACCGATGCCACCTCGTTTGCGTGAGACGGTTACGGGCGTCTTTTGCCAGGGTCGTCTGGAGGACGGTTTGGGGGCCCGTTCCGGTTTTGGAGGTGCGTCCTCCCGGGAGGAGGGGGAAAGGAGTCCTACCTACCGCCGGTTTCCCCCTTCTCTCGCCTGACGCTCCCTCGAAGCAGCCTCGTTTCTTCGGCGGCCGCTTTGGATGTTTGGGCCCCCTTTACTGGCTGACCCTAGTTTGGTCAGGGAGGGGCTTCCCGTGCGTGGAGGGAAGCCGGGATCCGGGGCTTTTCTGGGGGGCCAAGAACGGTTGCCCTGGATAAAGGGCCCGGCCGGGGCCCCTGCCGAAGTTGGAAGCGGGTACCCCCAGTTGAACCGGGTCTTCTCCGCCGGGGCCCCGACCCCGGTTCTCCCGGCCCTCTGGTGCTTCCACGTGTGTGGCTGATTTCCCCGGGGTCCGGGTTTTTCCCCAAAAGGACCTCCCGGGCGGGCGAACCCGGTGAAGGAGGAGCTTTTCGCCGGGATTTTCAGGAGGGGCAACACCCCTCCCTGTTGCCCTCTTCTGTTCCCTTTTTTAGAGCTGGGGAGTGGCTCCCCTCCCTCGCCGTGGATCCTCTTCTCTTCCCCGGCCTCCCGGTGGATGTCTGGGGCTTTCGACCGCCTGGATGCGTCGGCGCCTCCCCCCCCGAGGGTCCGCCCTCCCATTGACAGGGCCGTCACTGCCCGTTTGGCTCTTCGGCGCGAGGTTTTTCGGGGCCCTGCCGGAGCGACTCGAAGCAATTTGGGATTAGTCCCTTCGATGGGAGGTCTTGTCGGAGCTTCCTTGCAGCTTTTTCTCCCCTAATCCCCCACCGTCCTCTGGTGTCTACCCCGGGCCCCCCGACCGTCTGGGCCCGGGGGGGTTCCGGGGAGGGGTCCACATGTTCGTGGGGGCTCTTCTCGCGGGGGGGGCAGTCCAGGAGTGTCACCCCCCCTTTGGATGGCCCCCAGGATCCTCGTCGTCCCATCGGGGTGGGCCTTCCGGGTTCAGGGGGTCTGGGTCTCGGCCTTTCGTCGGGGCCCGCTACTGTCCACAAGCCTTTTCCTCCAAGGGCGCTCTCGTCCGACCTCCCTCCAGGGGGCCCCCTGGCCGGGTTTCGGGGAGCCTGGCCCCAGAAGGGTTTGGGCCGCCAGGGTGGTCCGAAAAGGCTTTTTGGCCCCGGATTGCCTACCGCCCCTTGGCGACCCCCCCTTTTGGAGCCCGGTTTCCCAGTGCTCGCCCGCCCACGTTCGGACTCCTCCCCGGGTAGTGGAGAAGGCGCGGGGAAGGGTTTCTTCCCCCATTTTCATCGACCCAAAAAGGACTCTCGAAAGGGGGGGTTTTTCTTGGACCTCAGCCGCCTAAACGGATTGTGCGCAAAAAGACCGGTTCCGTATGCTGACTTTGGCCCAGGCCCCCCTTCGGCTGAGGGAAGGGGACTGGATGGGTCCCCCCGATTTAAGGAGCTACTGGGAGTCCCTTTTCCTCGGGTTTGGCGTTTGGCCTTCAGGTGGGGTCGGGCACGGGCATTCACCAGACTGCCCTTCGGCCCCCCATCCTCCCAGGGTTTTTTCCGGGTCACCAAGGTGGTGGCCAGCGGATGGGGTTGCAGGGGCAATGCCTCATGTATTTGGACATTGGCTGGGCCGCCCCCTCTCAGGAGGGAAACGGTTGCATGCTGGAACCCCGGGTTTGGCGGGGGGGGGGGAGAGGGGGTTTTTCCCAGTCAACAAGGGAAAGTCCGTCCTACCCCCTCTCCCCGCATTTCTTTGGGGGGGTGCAATGGGACTCCCGTTCGGCGCGGTCCGCATCTGGGGGAAAAAGCGGCAAGCTTCATAACCCCCTTCGGGCCCCGGTTCCCGTTTTTTGTCAAGGGGCATTGGGGTCCCTTTCGGCTCGCTCAACTTCGCCGCAGATCACTCCCCTGGGGCCCCCTTCGTCTCCGTGCCTTTTCCGGGTGGGAACACAGCCGTTCCGGTGCGGCCCCCCGACTTCCCGGCCCGTCCCTCCCCTGGCCCTCACACTACTGGGCGAGTGGTTGGTGGGGCGGTTTCTCCGCGTGGACCGGGTGTGCCTCCGCCCCCTACGGGCTTCGTGAGTCGGATGCGTCGGACGTGGGGGGGGCTACCAAACCTCCGACGGCCGGAGGGGTTTTGGGGGGGGGTCCGGGGGGAGCGCAGACTCCACATCAACGTAAGGAGCTTTGGGGTTTTTCTTTTTTCCTCCGACGAAAACCCATCCCCGAAGGGAGGCTCTCGCTTTAGATGGACAACAGGTCGCATCCACTGTTCGCCCGCCAAGGACATCCAGATCCGCCCTTCTGTTGTCCCTTTCGGAGAGATCTTGGCCCGGCGGCCCCCTTTCCACCTTTATCTGTCTGCCAGGTTCTGCCGGGGGTGGGGAAGTGTGGGCGGCCCGTCTCGCTTTTCCCGGGGGTGTCGGGGAGTGGCAGCTTTACCGGAGCGCTTTGCGGGGTCTCTTTGGCGGTGGGGGGGACTCCGGAGGGGACCTTTTGCGTCCCGCCGCTCTCCCAACTAAGGCCTTTTTTAGAGGGGGGACCGGGCAGCGGGGGGAGGCCCGGACGCCCTCAGAAGACTGGAAAAAGGTGGCGCCTGTTACCTGTTTCCCCTCCCTGCCCAGTTTCCTCCTGAAGGTTGCAACAAACTGCGTTCCTAAAGGGGAAGGTGACCCTGGGGGCTCCCCCCTGGCCGGCGCAACCTGGTTCTCCCAACTGAAAGGGCCCGGTGTCCCTCCCGTTCCCCTAGGGGCCCTCGCTTTGTTGGAGGGCTCCCGGCCCGGGTTCTTCCACCTTTTAAGCTACACGCCTGGGGGTTTTTCCGTACCTCTCTCGTCGGACGGGCTCGGACGCGGTGCGGAGGCTTTGGCGGCTCTTCGCCCCTCCCTACGAGACAATCAGTCTCACTGGAAGGCCCTTTTAGTCGTTCCCAAACTCAAGGGCCTCCGGCTCTTAAACGGCGTCCTGGATTTCCTCTCCTTCCTGGCCCACACCGGGGGGTCCTCCGTACTCCTCCACTCACCTTTCGGCCCTGGGACCCCCCCAAAAGGGTTGGGGTTTTGGGCCGGACCCGGGTTCTGGACCCGTTTAAGGGGGTTTTTTCCACCAAACCCCCCCCCCGTCGCCTGGGCCCTTCTGGTCCCCGGAGAGGTTCTCCGGTTCCTGCAGGGCGACCCCGTTTGGGTCGGCGTGCCGGGTTCGCCCCTTTAGAAGGCCTTTTTCCCGGGGGCCCTGGCACGGGGTTTTGGGCTTCTCACTGGGCGCTGACCCCTTTCCCCAGTGGACGCCTTCTCGCGGGGCGGGTCCCCGGCTCCCCTCCTCTCGCCCAAGGTGCTGGTAAGAACGAGCGGGGGACCCCGTCTCCAAACCGGGGGGTTTCCCGGGTTTGGTTTGTGGGGACGCCGCAACCCCTTTGCCCCTTTTGGCGCTCCGGGTACCCGGATCTTCGAGCCCCGGGCGTGCGACCGCCGTTTCCCGTTCCGCGATCCTGTCACTGGCGTCCCCTCACCACCAGGGGGATTTCCCCCGGCCCGGGGGTAGAGTCGGCGGATCCGGGGGACGCCCCTGGCCCATGACGCCGGGGGGGTTTCTGCGTCTCTGGCCTTTCCCCCGCACCCATTCCCTTTGGGGAGGGTAGGAAGGGGGACAGTGGAGACGGGCCCCCGTGCTTTGGGGCTTACCTTCCCCTCCGGGACTTCCCCTGGTTGCCCCGGGAAAATCCCCCGTCCGGAGGGGGGGGTGGGGACGCCGGGCCCCCCATTTTAGTTCCGTTTTTCGGGTGATATACTTGGTATCGTTTTTGTTCTTTTGGGATTTTTTTTTTTGCCCCCCGCGGGGGGGGGTTTTTGCCCCCTCTCCCAAATGGCAGGTTTTAGGTGCACTAGCTCTAAGGGGGCCTAAAAGACGGCTTTTAAGATAAAGCCCATTTTTGGGGCCCTGACAGAGCAGTGACGGCCCTTCGGCTCCCACCCTTCTTCCCCCCCAAGTTTTCAGCCCCCTCCCGGGTGTTATTGGGGGGTTATGATGGCTCCGAGCCGGTGGGGAGCAGCCCGGCCCGGTAGGTGCACGGCGTTGCCCCGACGGTTTTTTTTCTTTAAATTTTTAGGTAGCCTGGGTTTCCCTAAAAGAGCGGTATGGTTGCCCGTATACCCAGGGTTTGCCCGGGGGGGCGATTTTTCTAAAGGGAGGGGGAAAATTTTTTCAAGGCCCCAAAAAATAGGCCTTTATATCAAACCGTCATTTTTCCTGTAGTCTCTCAAAAGGAAACTGGACGATTTTTGGGTTTTTTCAATTTCTAATAATGCCCTTGGGGTATTTTTTGTCTATCCTGGGGTTTTTTAATTTTTAAATATTTTCTTAGTCCTCAAGGTGAGGTGTCTGATTTAGGGTTAGTTTCAATGCTATTATATGACCTTGGATATATTGTCATCTGGGATTTTTTTGAGGATCAGTCTTGGGATTTGTATTAAGCTCAAGACAAGACATCCAAAACGTGCTCTGTAAACAGAAAAATATCTACTGTTGTGATCCTGATATCTCGTTATCATAATGGCGTGAGTTATAATGCATGGTTCACCAATACTGACTGCTGCCTGGGGATCCATTGATGGGTTGATAATGGCGGCAAGAAGGGAAAATAAAGGGAGGAAAGAAAAATAGGACGGTGGAGGCGGCCGCTTGTTTGGGGAGGGAATTTTTTTTTTTTTTTTTTTTTTTTTTTTTCTTTGTTTTTTTTCTTTTTCCTTTTTTTTTTTTTTTTCTTTTTTTATTTTATGTATCTTTCTAATGGTGCATAATTTACCACACAGAATATTGCATTATATTGCCCGTGTGTGTGACTTGGGGTCTACAAGGTTCCGGGGCTAGGTAGTGATGCTATCATTCGTAATATTGGCGGCTGGCGACATTATTGCAGCTGGGCGACTAAAGTGTTATCTACGGTAAAGTTACGGCGGCGCCAAAATCCAGGCTGGCGCCAAAGTTGGGACAATGGAGGAGAGTTCGCGGATCGTTTCAGAGACACCAAACTATTTTTGCTTGGCCTACAATGGTGCGTGTTTCTAATGGTGCTAGTTTTCTTTTGCGCAAAACTAAAAAAAAAAAAAAAAAAAAAGAATTCCTGTGTTTTATGGTTAGGTTATGGTTTCATTATTGTTTTTTAGTTTTTATTTTTTTTTTTTTTTTTTTTTTTTTTGGTGGGGGTTGGGTTTGGGTTTGGGTTTGCGCAAAATAAAACAAGGCACCAGTAGAACAAGCACCTATTGTAGTCCAAGAAAAAATAGTGGGTGGTCTTTGAAAACGACCGTTGAAACTATCCTCCATTATAACCCAAAAGTTGTGGCTTATTACACTGGCCATAGTCGGCGTTCCAGTCAGTTCGTACACAAGTTGTTTCGCTACCACCCAGGAGATTCGTACACCAAAAGCGTTTCGTACCCCAGTAGATTATTATACCCATAAAGTTGTTTCGTACACAAAAAAGTCGTTTCGTACACCAAAAAGTCGTTTCGTAAACAGTAGATTAGTATACAATCAATTGTTTCGTCACCAAAAAGTCGTTCGTACCCCAGTAGATTCGTATACCATAAAGTCGTTTCTTACCCAGTAGATTCGTTACCATAAAGTTGTTTGTACACCTAAAAGTCGGTTTCGTACACCCCAGTAGATTCGTACACCAAAAAGTAGTTTTCGTACCCAAGTAGATTCGTACACCAAAAGTCGTTTCGTACCCAAGTGAGTTTCGTACAACATAAGTTGTTTCGTACACCAAAAAGTAGTTTCGTACCCAAGTAGATTCCGTACCAACAAAAGTCGGTTTTCGTACCCAAGTAAGATTCGCTACAACATTAGTTGTTTCGTACACCAAAAAGTCGATTCGTACACCAGAGATCGTAGACGTATCATAAAAGTTGTTTCGGGACACCAAAAAGTCGTTCGTACCTAGTAGTTCGTATACCATAGAGTTGTTTCGTACACCAAAAAGTCGTTTCGTACACAGTAGATTCGTATACCATAAAGTTGTTTCGTTACAACAAAATTCGTTTCGTAACTCAGTTAGATTCGTATCCATTTAAAGTTGTTTCGTAACCAAAAAAGTCGTTTCGTACACCAGTTAAAATTCGCTACACCAAAAATCGTTTCGTAACCCAGTCGATTCGTACACATAAAGTACTTTCGTTACACCAGTAGATTCGTACACCAAAAAGTCGTTTCGTACACCAGTAGATTCGTACACACATAAAGTGTTTCGTACACCAAAAGGTCGTTTCGTACCCCAGTAAATTCGTACACCAAAAAGTTGTTTCGTACACCAAAAAGTCGTTTCGGACACCAAAAAGTCGTTTCGTACCCCAGTAGATCGTATACCCAAAAGTGTTTGTACACCAGTAGATTCGTATACCCAAAAAGTGTTTCGTACACCAAAAAATCGTTTCGTTACACCAAAAAGTTGTTCGTACACAGTAGATTCGTACACCAAAAAGTTGTTTCGTACACAAAAAGTCGTATCGTTACACAGTAGATTCGTGCGCCAAAAAGTCGTTCGTACACCAGAGATTCGTACACAAAAAAACTTGTTCCAGGAATAATAGTCAGTGTATCAGGAAACCAGGGAAGTGACGGAAGGGTACCAACAGTGGCGTAGCTACGGGGGGCCGGGTGGGCAGTGGCCCACCCACGAGAAGCCGGTGCCCGTCCAGTGGCCCAACCCACTGGCCACGGCTGCCGTGTGGGTGTGGAGCCGTGTTCCACTAGGTAGGGCTGAGGGAGGCATGCATGGAGTATTATAGATAATTCTCACTGATGTATTACCCTCGACCTCAAATTCCAATAAATATTTTTCCTCTGCTTGAAAGAAAGAAACATGCATCTGAGTGAGTTAAATTAATATACTTTCTATTGATCACTTTTAATAGCAACGAAAATAACTAAATTACACCAGTACCCTACAAAATGTTCTATAATGCCTTGTGTTTGTACTTAATTGGTACTGTCCTCCCTCTTGTACGGTTTTATACGCGTTCTCTGGAACGACATACCACAAAGTACGTGACCGATCATCGGTGGCCCTTGTACGGATGCTACGGCAGCGGAACCACCACGGCTCTCACGTGAGTCACGTCTCACCAGCCCTGATCTATCATCTTTCACTTTCAGGTACTGAATGTTAAAAATAAACCAATATTTATAGTTGTACCTTTCTAATAAGGTACTATTACAATGGGCGAGAAAATGTCTCGAAGCGAGGGAGTAGTGAACGAGGTGGCACACCCGCAAGTCGCCATGACACTGCTGGCGTTTTCAATGGTTTTCAATTTTACTGGTGTTCACTCTCCGTGCAAAGTGGTTGGATCACTGCTACACTCTTCACCGCCAGAAATGGATTTCATCTGAACTTTCCGAGAACCAATTTTTTCTACTTTTCTGCGGGCCGCACGCTGTGGCTGGGTGTGAGAGGAGATACACGAGGGGAAACAGCGTGACCGACTCACGAAGGGGACACCCACCGCCACCCACGGATAAGCTGCAACCCGCGTCGCCCGCCATTCATGGTTTCAGCGTGTCTGTACCTGCTTCCTGCCACTGTCAGACCCTGATGCTTCTCCAGACTCCTCGAGGTTAGGACTGTAAGAGACAGTGGACTGTATTGTGGTCTGTGTTAAGGTAGAGAACAGTAAACAGGACAGGGAGCCCGAGCGAGGAAACTGTGGCGACGCGTTCCGTTTGTCCTGCGCTGCTATAGTGGACTTGAACTTGTAATTACTGCTAGTGAGTATACGGCAGAAAAAGGGACCCCTGTGTAGCCTAGGCCTTCCCTTGGACTCAGGGGGAAGGCCTAGGCACACACACTCAGGGGCCCTGAGTGTGTGTGAGTAGCCAGGACAATTCCAGCACAGTTAGCACCGAGGAAATTTTGCCACGCGTCCTTAGTCCCCGTCTCCCGGGGCCCCGGTGGGCCGCAACCCCCCATTTTCCTGCCCACCTCTGATGTTCACGAGACCAGCTCAGAGAAGGTGTTAGGGAAGCCCACCTGACGACAGGTAGGGGCGGGGACGATGGCCGTACGTAGGTTTGTTCATTCAACACTTCTCGCCATCCATATCCGTACCAATACTACCATACATATATTATTTATTTGTCTATATAACATGATGGTGTTATCCATAGTATATTTTATTATTTTGTTATATTACACTGTCTGTAATGTTTAGTGTATACAACTCCAATGGGATGGTAGTCATGTTGGCAATACCGAGGGGAACGTTGGAGAAGTGTCCCGCGTTTTAGCTCAGGAAAAAAAAGGTCACGTAATCCTGCCTCACTACATAGTAACTCAAAATTGTCAAAAAACGAAATGCCGGACGTGTACGAGATGTCGACACTTATTTTGTTTTGTTTTTTGGTCACGACTGCCTTAGTGCCTGAGATCTGACTGTTTCACCTGTTTCACCCCCCCCGACTGCAAAAATGACTCCAAAAAGCTTCATCAAGGATTATTTCAAGTTGAACGGGGAGATGAGATGGTGGGAAGAAAGACTGCAGAAAAAATTGGTTCGGAAAAGTTTAGATGATACATTCTGACGGTGAAGAGTGTAGCAGTGATCCAACCACTTGCCCGGAGAGGGACACAAGTAAAAAAAATGAAAAAAACATTGAACACGCCAGCACAAAACCCTAAATCTGATAGAGGCGTGTTCAACATCACGGTACATACTGATATATCACTTCTCCATCGTTGGGCCCGCACAACCTTAAACTTGGACCAAATATCCTCAAACTTATTTGGAAAGAAACAGGTCGCTCTTTTCGCCCAGGATGGTATGAGGCATTTCCCTGGCTGGAATATCTCAAAGTACAGAATAGTATATTTTGTTTTGCTTGCAACATTTTGTATCACCTAGTGTAAATGTTGAGAAAAACTTCACCACTGCAGGGTTCAGAAGGCTGGAAAACATGCAGGTGGAAAGACAGGACGCAATTGTGCAAGCATAATCATGCAGCTACCCATTGGTGATGCAATGGTGCTTGGAGTGAATACAAAACAATGAAACGATCAAAACCACTTCTGTGAGGCAGTTTAATGGCCGATTCATTACAACAAAAATAATACAAGAAAAATCACTACTACAGAAGTTCATTAGGGCAGGTCATTTTGGTGACTTTTACCAGAAACTGGCTCAAAGAGGGCATAGAGAAGGAGAAGAAAGTGACAATCTGGCAATGTTAGGCAGATTTAGAGTTAGTAGCTGCCCATCATACAATTACAAAAGATCGGTTTGAGTGTGGACCAAAAATGCTAAGTTACACATTCCCGAGATACAAAATGAAGTAATTTCCATCTAGCTGAGATGATCAGGACAGAAATTGTGCTGAAGTAAAGGAAGCTAAATTTTCCCTTTATAGTTGATGAAACAAAGGATTTATCCAAGACAGAACAGGTACACTCTATTCAGGTCTTATAAACAAAGATAAGTGTAGGAAAGTTTCTTGGCATTAAGTTGCTTTTAGCTCGATGCCAAAGCACTAAAGATGAAATACTGGTGGTCTGAAAAGTCATGGCATTGATTTAAGGCCAATTTAGGGGTCAAGGCTATGGTGGGGCGTCAGTGAGAGGGCATGGACACACAGGAGTGGCAGCACGCATAAGCAAGAGGCACCATTGCTTTCTATGTACACTTCATGCCCATCGTCTAAACCTTGTTCTTAAGAGTTGTCAAATCTTTACATGATTGTACTGCCAACGTTCTCTCATTATTGGAACAAACTGTATGAATTCACAGGATATTATGTCCATGCAAATATGTTGAATGTGCAAAAGGAAAGGTATCCCAATGAGCAAACGAGAGAGCTACAACGACTTCAGATACCAGATGGCCTGGCAGGGATGATTACTTGCAAAGTAATGAAAGAGAGGACTGAATGCGTTCTGCAGTGTTCTAGAAGGTTTAGTAAATGACTGCAATGCTGACAGAGCTATTGATTGCAAGAGGACTTTTAGGTCAAATAGAGCTGGGTTTGCTATGAAATAGCCATTATGAACATATTCTTGGTAGGAAAAATCAGTTATCAAATTGGCTACAATCAGCCATCTTGACATGGTAAGCCTGTAGAATTAATTAAAAACTGTAAGAGCCCACCTTGAAGAAATGCGGCAGACCAAGCCTCTTTTGATGCTTGTGGGATGAAGTTTAGAGAAAAACTCAGCAGCTCATGGTTTTGACATTCAGAGTGTAGAATGTGTAGATCACAAGGGAACCGGAACCTGTCTACAAAATTGCAGGATTTGTTGTTACTGTTCTATTGGCAAACAGTCCAGGAGCACACACTCTGATTTCAGTGTTACGGATTCAACACGGAAAACTCTTCTATCCTATTCTAGATCATATGTTAACAGAAATGACAAGGCGCTTCAATAATGAGCATGTTGGAACTTATGAAAGCATTACAGGCAACTGAATCACCAAAGTAAGGAGTTTTCTTATCTTCTGAGAAATGTATGGACTTATTCATGGCATTTCGTGCTAATGAGGAAAGATCTTAACCAGCAAGTGCACTCTTTAAAACGCATGTAGAAGGAGCTATAAGGAATGTAAGTGGCAATGAAAAGCCCAAACACTGTTAGATTTAGTGCGAATTTCTTGGTCCATATGAAGGAGGCATTTCCTGAGTTCTACAGAACTGGCCAAATTATGTAGTATTAACTGTGTCATCAGCTTCGCAGAGGGGAAGCTTTTCTGCTTGAAATTAATCAAAACTACACTTGAGAAATACAATGGGCAATGAGAGATTAGGTAATTGCTGTGTTGTCAATTGAAAGCAGGCGAGTTAAAAGCCTTGATTTAGAGAATTGGTGATAAGTTTGCTGAGAAACCACAAGAACAGAAGAATTCTGCTTAAGGGAGCTATTTTCACTTTCTCAGTGGAAAAATTTTTATTTTATTTGCCTGCTGCTTTAAAACTTCTGCATTTTCTTTATTTCAGTATCAATTATGTTATTTTATTTTGTTAAGTGTGTAATATATATATTTCATTTTTGTCAGACTGCTTTATTTCGTTCTCCACAGCAACTGGATGATACCACAGTACTCAACAACACCTACTAGATAAAATCATAATAAACCTTCCCATTATCCATACGACATCAGATAAACTCTTGATATTGGTCACAAATGCAAATATGCAAGGGGGGGGTCTTGGCACTGTAGTGAAAGTAAAGTCCCCAGCCCCACAAACTCCCAGCGTATGGCTGTTCAGCCTCAATCTAGTGCCCACCATAGTCAAGCTGTTGCCCTCCCAGTGTGACCACTAGGGTGCCAATTAAAAAATCAAAAGTTTGAATGTTTCTTTCTACTTGGTGTAATGGTGCATCTATGCAAGAAACCATCGTATGCAAAGTTTGACCCAATCGGTTTGATATTTAGGGGTGGCGGATTACAACTTTGTTATTTACCCCTTATGCACTGGGCCTATGAAGGAGGGGAATGTCATCTCGTTGAAAGCGGACAAGCCGGACATCCCTTCCCCAGCAGGGCTGCTGGTCCCCCTCTTGGTGAGTATTAGCCCTAGGTGGGGGGATATCATGGGGATCCCACCCCACTTCATGGTGCCGGCTTGGCGGGGAAGGGAAGCCTTCGAGGTCCCGGGCTGTGATGGCGATGCCTCACAACTTAGAGGAGGAACTGGCGCTGTTCCTCGTCTTTGGTTCAGCCGGAGGTTGAAGGGACTGGATGAGCGCCACTCCTCGCTCGGCTGTGTCGTTGACGACGCGAAGTCCCTCGATTCGGCGGCAGGCCTGACGTACGATTCCTCTCCTGCCACCTTCCGAAGGTTGGCGGACAGGAAGTCGGTCTTGATATCCAGAGTTCGAAGAGGCGGAGGAATTTTTCGGGCGACGGAGGGCAGTGTTGCCGCAGGAACTTGTGATGATGGGAGGTGGGTATTCGCTGGCGGGTTCCTCGGCTCCTTCATCGTAGAGAATGGCCTGTACATTGTGTACAATGCTTGTTTGTCGGAGACAGGGAGACGTGACAGTCAAACAGTGAACAGGGCCAATGAGATGCTTCGCCTCAAGTACGAAATGGCGACTCAGAGTGGTGAAGCAGCCTTCTCCGAATACTTTCGTCGTGGACTGAAGGATGCCTTAGCGAATACAAGATCGTTGGCGGAGCGTAGGGATGGAAAAACCATCGATTCGAACCATCGCAGAAACGATGAGAACCGCTGGAGGGCTGACATTCGAGGTGTGAGACTCAGTGCAGCTGCTCCCGAACAAGATAATCTTCAAAGCGTAACTGATACGCGCCATCCAACGCGCTCGATGAAGCGCTCGGGGCTAACGGGAAAATCCCTGGTCTTCGGAAGAGCGCCGCCGAGGAAAAGGATGCTCAGCTCACGAGTTCCTTATATTCGTCACGGGGCTGCTTTGTCTGACGCAGAGTTTCAAACCTTGAATGAGATCGTCCCTTTGGAGACCCAGAGTCGCCGGCAGATCTTCCTTTGGTGGAGGGTTTATTGCCGACTGGTTGATGTAAGACCAGTAGGTCCTTGAAGCGAGAGAAGGATGGTGATCTCAGGACCAGAAGATGACCCCAAACACGTAGAAAAGGCCTTCTCAAGGACAAGTTGTGGAGTGATGACGGCAAGCAAGTGAAACGAGGGTCGGCCGATCTTCTGTTGCAAGATGGTGCATGCACCATTGCTGGCTCCAGTGTTGGCCACTGGTTGGTTCGAAGCACATCCGCCACGACTCGTGCCGGACCCCCCAGTCTTCTAGAGCCCGAACACAGCTGTAGCGGCGGCATCACCAGTTCCGGAGTGCAGTTTCGGGACTTCACTAGGAGCTTCTCCATCCTTACTCCTGTGACGAGGATGGCGAGTCTTTCGGCGCGAGTTGCCATCGTCCCTGAGGAAGGATTTTCCCGTCCCAAGAACGGTAAGAGGGGAAGAGGACTGAAAGTCTCTTGATGTCTTCGCCAAAGTGGACCTGTACTTCCCGCCTCTTGCCTGTGAAGGACTAGGGGATCAGCACAAGCTCTGTGGATCGTGGCCCAAGCTACTTGCCGTAGCCGCCACAATTCGAAGGCTGGGCGGCTACTGACCCCAGTTCTGTCAAGGGCTCCGACGAGATCAGGGGATAGGACGGACTTCGTGCCCTGTGTCCTCAATCGCTTGGTGGAGAAGGCGACCCGGCGTCGGAAAGAAGAAGTCGATGTGTCACGGCAGGGTGGCTGGACTTGAGGACTCAGACGAGACGAATCCAGCTCCACCATCTCTTTCCTTTGGCGGCTGTTGACGCTACGTTGAGAGAGGCTTTCACTGTCGGCAAACCGATTCTTTCAGCTCTTGCAGACCAGCCATCGAACCCAGCCTTCCCTTCTCCGCTGGGCAAGAAGGAATTCCTTGTCTTCAGGAATGGTCACAGGTGAGGGCCGTCGAGTGGGCGATGTTCCAAAAGGTTCCTCCCCCCCCCCCCCAGGGAGACTTCTTGGAAGTCTTCTGTTTTTCGGCAGGCGTGGAACTCCAGAGTCTCTTGCTTTTGCTCAGGATCTTACACTCGTCGAAAAGCCCATCTCTTTCCTCACGCTAGTTTCTGCGATTCAGGGGATCCTAGCTCGTGTCCAGAAGTCGAGGACTCCTTTGCAGCCTCAGCTGCACTCTGCTGCACCGTCTTTTCTCTTACTGTGTGCGTGAAAAATCGTCGTAAAAAAATCTCCACGGATGGACGTTTTTTCCTTGTGATAGTAGGAAACTATGGCAAGAAGCAAACTTCAGTTTGTTTCTCGTGGTCATGACCGAGATGGGCGAAAAGAGGAAATGTTCAAGATCGATCGCCACTCTAAATATCAACCGATTAGCCTGAAACTTTGCACACGACAGTTTCTAAGTAAAGGCAGAATACCACAAAAGTACGTGGAAAAAATTTGATTTTGAAAAATTACCCTATGCGCTTTTGGCACCCTAGTGCCCCCCCAATCATAAATACCTAGCTACGCCACTGGGTACCCAAAACAAGTGTGTGCCCGCCCCGCCCCGCATTGTCCAAGCCGCCGATTGGTCCGCCCCCCGCCCCGAGGATTAGTACCCTAACCTCACCTTGTTACGGATGGCCCGGGATTAATGGGACGAAAAAACTGCGCCTCGCTACCTCGTTACACTTAGTTTTCTATATTCTTTAAGCTCTTTTAAAGCCCCCCTAATGACTCCGCCACTACCTCCCCGTGACTGTCCATTCAATCATTTTTTGTTTCCAAATCATGAGTTGATGGTTTTGAAATTAATCGTAAAACATTTGTCGAAATTTTTTTTTTTTTTTTTCTCAAAATAAAATAAAAATACAAATAATTAAAACCCAACCAAACTTTATCAAAAATATTTACAAAAAAAAAAAAAAAAAAAAATGTGGACAGAAAGGTTGACAATTTGTTCAAAACGTCAAAACTCGCCAGAAAAAAATGTTTTGTCCACAAAGGAAATTCGGTGTTCATCTGGAATAATACCTAATGTGGTCTAATCCGGGACAAATCCCTATTTACGCCTGCCCTGTACGTGATGGAAATATAAGGAATAAACCTAAAGTGGCGAACAGCCTATGGCATGGCCTGGACACCCCCCCCCCCCCCCTCCGTTACCCCATCTATAGGTAAGTAAGGCTGTTTCTAAACTCATCCTAACTGGCGTATTAACCCCCTAGCTTTGGGAAAGAATCCCAAACCTAAATGTTTGCTAACCCAAACCTCCCCGTGCACTTATTCTTTTTGTTGTGGTTTTGTGGCGAGGTGCAGGCCTTGGTCCTGGCCGTGGGAGGACGGGGCTGTGGTTGTCCATGAGGAAGGGTGAGGGAGCCAGGGAGAAGGAGGGAGAGGAGGCCTTGCCAAAATGTGGTGTGAGTGAGGCAGGAAGCAGGTGTGGGCCCCGCAGGCAAAGGGGCAGAGTGTCAGGCAGCGCGGGCTTCGTGTCCCGACTGTCACCACTGTTGCAGGTGCTGAGGTCACAGTCCCAAGCCGGCTGCTCCCCCGGCACTGACCCGGCTCGCTCCGGCACCCCGAGGGTTCCCGCAGGACCGGCCGTCGCGTGTACTGAAAGGAGTTTGCTGCGGTGGAGGCTGTGGGGCCGGGCAGCAGCGAGTGGCCGGGAGCAGCAGGATCAGTCTACCTCAGGGGTGGGGGGGCACAGGTGTGATGGCAAGGGAAACACCTGGAGGCAGGCAGCTCAGGCCACAAGGCACACAGTGAGCTGAAGTGCAAACAGTGGACAAACATTCAAAGCA
>JACEEZ010009455.1:0-20306 GCA_016584305.1 Chionoecetes opilio | reverse complement strand
CTCCCCCCTTCCCCCCCCCCACGACCCCCTCATCCCCCGGGAGGAGAATCGAGGCGCTTCCGTGGACCACTTTTCTGTGCTGCCATGGAGAGGTTGGTATAGGAGACCTTTCCCTCCCGAGCGAACCGAGAATGTGATAGTGGGTGCAGTCGAGCCGCTACTTAAGAAGAAGTCTGGCGGCCTCGCGCGTGAGCGGGCGACGCTCATTGGTGGATGGCTTTGCTATCCTTGCTGTGCGTCTCGTGGGTTGAATATCGCAAACCCTTTGTTCTTCTCATGCTTGGGAGAGCTTGTAGGCCGTGTGCTTGTACGTTTAGTTTTGGATTATTTATTTTTTATATACAGTGCTTCTAAATTGGAAGTCACCGTACATTTGCCCACATGTCGACCATTTCTGTATTTTCTTCTAAAAAATGTTATTGTGATGGTGATGCCGTGCTTCTCTAGTAGGTGACTTTTTGGGATCGGAAGTTAAGTGGCAAGTAAGGACGTCGAGACAGCTTCCTTGTCGTCATGCCGATGTAGGAGGAGGGGAGGACTTCACGTTTCCTCGTTTGCACGTGATCCTATATAGGACATGGGACTTCTGGATTGTCTCTTTCGTCTGGCTTAGGCTGTTTCGGATATATTATATAAAATATAATAATATAAATATATAATATATATATATATTTTATATATATATATATATATATATATATATATATATATACATCAACCAGCTATACCCCCTTTCCCTCCGTAACACCCCAAGCCAGACGCCAAGGGGAACAAAACAAAAGTCCCATGTCGTATATAGGATCACATGCCAAAAGAGGAAACTGTGAAGTCCTCCCCCTCATCCTACATCGGCATGACGACAACGAAGCTGTCCAGACGTTTTACTTGCCACCTAACTTCCGGACCCCCAAAAAAAGTCACCTATTTGAACAACTGGCATCATCATCACAAGAAAATTTCTAGAAGAAAAATACAGATTGGTTGACATGTGTGCAGATGCGCGGCGACTTCCCATCCTAGAAGCACTGTACATAAAAGAGATCAATCCCAAGCTTAACGTACAGGCAAACTACCTACAAGCTCTCCCCAGCATAAAAAGAACAAAAGCAAATACAGCCTACTCACAGAAAAGAAAAGCGAAGACCAAACAACCAATAAGCGTCTCCCACTCACGAAGACGAGAAGCAAAAGCTAAACTACCAACAAAAGACGCTAAAAGGCTGCGGGCAGACAGACTTCGGCTATAAATAGCGCTTCACCTCGCATCTAAATCCGGAAAAAGGGTGACGGATTCTCCACACCCCACACACGCATCTAAATCATGCTCACCTTAACACCTGAGGAAAAAAAACATCTTCCACATGCTGCTGAAGAAGGGTTCTTAGACCCGAAATCGCGTACAGCAAACATGACAAGCTACGGCGAAGTCATAAAAGGGGATTACAAAAGGAATAAGACACTTTTTAAGACAGAAGAGAAAATAAACTTTAAAAAAATAATAAACGCTGAAACTAGTATCACTTTTTAACGAGATCTGTCTCAGAGAAAATCCCTGCCCGTATATACTCTCTCTCTCTCTCTCTCTCTCTCTCTCTCTCTCTCCTCTCTCTCCTCTCTTTTCTCTCTCTCTATATATATATATATATATATCTTATATAAAATATGTATAATATATATATATAATATACTAGCCGCAAAGCCGCCCTCCGGGCGGACTTTTTGGCTAGCTCCTGCGGAGGGCTATTGGTGGGCCATCGGCCCACCACCTGTGTTTGGTGGGCCAAAGGCCCACCAAAAAACACAGACTCTCCAGATAGCCCCTTCTAACTTTCATGAAATCATGGATGTAGAAATGTATATTAACTCCAACCCATTCACATCACCCCAATCCATTCACTCACCCATTACCCATCACCCCCCACCCATTCACTCACCCATCACCCCCCACCCATTCACTCATCCATTACCCATCACCCCCACCCATTCACTCACCCATTACCATCACCCCCCACCAATTCGCTCACCCATTACCCATCACCCCTCACCCATTCACTCACCCATTAACCATCACCACACACGCATTCACTCACCCATTACCCATCACCCCCACCTATTGCCTCACCCATCACCCATCACCCCCCACACATCACCCCACACACATTACCCATCACCCTACATCAAGGTTTCCTCAATTCTCGCAACCCACTTTTTTTTCACAATTCTCGCTAATAGGCTACTAAAAAAAAGAAAAAAAAAGTGATCGGATCATCTTGTAAGTGGGCTTAAAACCTTCCCCTGGTCAACCCGATTCCAAAACTGTGTCATATGAGGGGATTCCGCCACAGGGGGCGGCACCCAGAGCGGACAGACAGACAGACAGACAGACACACACACACACTTTCGCTTATATTATTATAAGATATATATATATATACTAGCCGCAAAGCCGCCCTCCGGGCGGACTTTTTGGCTAGCTCCTGCGGAGGGCTATTGGTGGGCCATCGGCCCACCACCTGTGTTTGGTGGGCCAAAGGGCCGTACTTTTAAAATCTTTCGCCAGGGTTGGCGAAAGCGTTCGCCAGGCGCTCAGTGATTTCTTACTTTTAAACTCCACGAGCGCTCCGCCAGGCGCTGCTCCGCCAGGGCTGGCGAAGAAGTATTGGAATAGCCTGGCGAACGAGAGTTCTGGTGAGACGTCCCTCTCACCGGGCGATCAACATTTTTTGCATTCAGTTTATACTTTTTACAATACTACTAAGCATTTCATGAGATAGGAACCTATTGCGACGGTAAATATGTGTATGCAAGTTCTTTCATGAAAATAAGTCATGTATATTATTTTCAAAACACCATCGAGGTTCCAACGCAGCTGACAGCACCAGACACCTCCACCCCCCGAGAGGTGAGTGTATTTTGCCTTTTCGTCCAATATATATTGGTTTAGGGACCATATTGCACAATATAATGTATACATTGGATGTTTTGGTGATGGCATATTTACATTGAGCTATATCAGAGTCCTCTCACCCTCATAAGAATTTCAGTGAGACGTGACTATATCATTGTGCTCCCGCCACTAAAATATTTTATTTCTGTTGTATATCAGATAGAATTGAATGTGTTATTTTGTACAATATCAGGTTATGTTTTGGTGATGGCGTCTTTACATTGAGCTATATCAGAGGCCTCTGACCCTCATACATTACACGTGAGACGTGCTTATAATAGTGTGCTGCCGACACTGTAAATTAGTTTTATTTGGTAAATTTTTACACTAGGACCAGAATTCTCTACACCTTTGGGAGTATGGTTTCTGTTTACCTTAATAGATTTTGAGAAACATTCTCTCAATGAGTTTCCGTCGCAAATCACTACTTTCGGAGATATAAGATGCTTTTAGTAGGAAGGGGTGCAGTCAGTTCGTTCACAAGTTGTTTCGTACACCAGTAGATTAATAGACCAAAAAGTTGTTTCGTAGTCTATATGAAACCATAGTCGTTTCGTACACTCAGCTCAGAGTTGAACTTTACTACTAGAGTTACGAAACGACATCACATATGTACGCAAAACTCAAAATCAGTGTACGAAACAACTAACAAAACCTGTATACGAAACTCCCTGTAACATATAGGAGATATGAAAATTAACTGACCTAACCCTACTGTTACAGGGAGTTTCGTACCCAGGTTTTGTTAGTTGTTTCGTACACTGATTTTGAGTTTTGCGTACATACGTGATGTCGTTTCGTAACTCTAGTAGTAAAGTTCAACTCTGAGCTGAGTGTAACGAAAACGACTATGGTTTCATATAGACTACGAAACAACTTTTTGGTGTACGAATCTACTGGTGTACGAAATGACTTGTGAACGAATTGACTGCATCCCCTCCCATACACTCCCCTTCCTAGGGGAGTGTATACACTCATTAACCTAACCCCATGTTTTAACCTAACTAAAGTCAAATCCTCATTAAAAAGTGTCCGTGGCAAGGGAAGAATAGAGGCGATGCAGGTCACAAGAGGAAGAAGAGAGAGGTGCACATAAACACTTGTCTCTCTCCTCCCGAAAAATAGGATGTTATATTATATCTCCAAAAGTAATGATTTGCGATGGAAGCTCATTGAGAGAAAGTTTCCTAGAATACAATAAGGTAAACAAACCATGCTCCCAATTGTGTAGGGAATTCTGGTCCTAGTGTAAAATATTATACCTTTTATTTATTTGGTTAATCAGATGAAATTGAATGAGTTACAACTTTTGTTACAATTAGAAGGGTAAATATGCAGTTTCAATCAATACTCACTATTGAACAATACCCTACTGATATAACTAGGGGCCTGTGCCCCCCCGGACCCCCCTTGCTAGTTCACTAACCTAACTAAATTTTCATTTATGCGCATTACTGTTTTTGAGGACGACACTTTGTCATGAATAGTTTTAAAATATGTTTGAATTTATCTGATACTTATTTTTGGGTGATTTATTTTCTCTGATTTAAAATCACTTACAGTATATTTAAATGAATGTTAGATTATTATATGTTTCATATATTATTTTCCAGATTATGGACGCACTGCTAGATTTTGAAGATATAGAAGTGCTTGATCCAGCCAAAGCAGAATGGATCAGATTGCCAAGACAAACTGTGAAAGACAGAAAGACAGCCTAGATTTGTTCCTGAGCGAGACTGAGTTGGAATTAAAAGTTGGTTGGTAATAAAACATACTGAAAACATTTCCTAATGTTTAATATCACAAACCTATATATTGTTTTGTCTTTGTACTTGTTAAGTGGTGAATGAGATTAAATGATTAACATCACAATTGCCTTTGGAAGTATGATTGATTGTAGCATGTTAGGTTAAGTGGTGAACTATATTTAATGATTTATATCACTGCTGGAAGTATCTGATAGTGTGTAGCATGTTAGGTTAAGTGGTGAACTATATTTAATGATTTATATCACTGCTGGAAGTATCGATAGTGTGTAGCAGGTTAGGTTAAGTGGTGAACTATATTAATGATTTATATCACTGCTGGAAGTATCTGATAGTGTGTAGCAGGTAGGTTAAGTGGTGAACGATATTTAATTATTCATATAACTACTGGAAATATCTGATAGTGTGTAGCATGTTAGTGGGGTGTTAGGTTAAATGATGAATGGTTTCTGTTACCTAAATAGATCTGAGAAACATTATCTCAATGAGTTTCCGTCGCAAATCACTACTTTCAGAGAGATATAAGATGCTTTTAGTAGGAAGGAGAGTGTATAGGAGCGGGTGCAGTCAGTTCGTACACAAGTTGTTTCGTACACCAGTAGATTAGTACACCAAAAAGTTGTTTCATAGTCTATATGAAACCATAGTCGTTTCGTACACTCAGCTCAGAGTTGAACTAGAGTTACGAAACGACATCACGAATGTACAAAAAAACTAAAAGTCAGTGTACGAACAAACAAAAACCTGCTACGAAACAACTTTTGTACGAAACACCCTGTAACCCTATAGGATAGGAAAATATTAACTCCCACCTTTAGACTCACTAACCTAAACCCTACCTTTAGACTCACTAACTACCCTAATTTTAACCTATCAACTAAGGCCAAATCCCCATTAAAAGTGATGATCTTTAATATCGATACGGAAGTATGATCGATTGCTGCATGTTAGGTTAAGCGGGATAAATTATATTCAATAATACAATTATGGAAGTATATGATCGACTGTTGCATTTTAGGTAAGTGGTGATTGATCTTTAAAATATCACTACTGGAAGTATATGATATAACTATTGTTGCACGTTAGATAAGTAGTGAGCGAGTTATAATTATAAATATCAGAACTATCTTTGGTAAAATTCGGAAGTGGGCATTCACTGATTTCGAGGTCGAAACTTAGTTTTCCTGAATAGTTTTGATTTGTTTTAGAATGAATCTGGCACTCGTTTTTGTCGGAAATTAATGTTTTTACAGGTGTGGGGTGCCCGCCCCGCCCCGCCCGCAAACCTAATTGCTCCGCTTCGCACTGCCATAGTATTGATAATTTCTTTTTTTCTGATATCTGTTACTAAACCAAACTTCCACCTCTAACCTAATCTAATTAACCTACTTAACAGTTTGGCTGAAATAACGGTGATTTCGGTAGTACATGTAACACCATTATTATTCAATTGCACCATGGGAAATGGGGTTCAAAATATTCACAATGAATATTCTACACGATGATGTTTGTTTGTTTGTTTGTTTGTTTAGAGGATAATTCTCAGAGCGTAGTGATCTACCGCTGCAGCAATTAATGTTGGCCGAGCCACCACCCCGAGGGGGGTCACAAACCCCCGGCTAACACCCGGTACCCATTCACTGCTGAGTGGACAGGGGCTCGGTTTTAGAAAGACCACCATTCTATCTTTGCTCCGCCCGGGGATCTAACCCGGATCTCGGTTGAGCCGAGCGTGCTAACCACTATACTACGAAGTACCGTATGTAAATGTAGGTAAGAATCCTAGGACTTTTGGAAGCCACTACCGAACTAATACCCTATCTTTGCACGAGTTAGGTGGTAAATAGCTTAAATGGTTAATATCACAACTGCCTTAGAGAGCATATGACATATTATTGCTCGTTAGTTCAGTGATGAACGAACTTTAATATTAATAACAGTACTGTTTGGAAAAAGAGTAGCTACATGAGCAATCACGGCATATAACTTGGTAGTTTTGTCATTTATGCTTCAATATACTCCTTGGATGAGGTCAATGAGCATCCCCTTATCCCACAGTGGATATAGGAGTTGCCTTAAGAGAGACAACATCGTCACTCGTAGCAGTGGTGTCGACTGTAGATGTAAACAAACTTGAATTTCCCGCGATTTCAAGCGCCATTTCGCAGAGTCGAGCGAGAATAGGAGAAGGTTAGCGCTGGCGAACACTCACGTCCGCCAACCCTGGCGTTCGCCAGGGTTGGCGTAAGCCAGTGTTTAAAAGTAAGGATTTCCTGAGGCTGGCGTTCGCCTGGCGGAACATCGGCAGGCGATCGCCAGCCCGGGCGGAAGGTTTAATAGTACGGCCCAAAGGCCCACCAAAAAACACAGACTCTCCAGATAGCCCCTTCTAACTTTCATGAAATCATGGATGTAGAAATGTATATTAACGCCAACCCATTCACATCACCCCCAATCCATTCACTCACCCATTACCCATCACCCCCCACCCATTCACTCACCCATCACCCCCCACCCATTCACTCATCCATTACCCATCACCCCCCACCCATTCACTCACCCATTACCCATCACCCCCCACCAATTCGCTCACCCATTACCCATCACCCCTCACCCATTCACTCACCCATTAACCATCACCACACACGCATTCACTCACCCATTACCCATCACCCCCCACCTATTGCCTCACCCATCACCCCACACACATTACCCATCACCCTACATCAAGGTTTCCTCAATTCTCGCAACCCACTTTTTTTTCACAATTCTCGCTAATAGGCTACTAAAAAAAAGAAAAAAAAAGTGATCGGATCATCTTGTAAGTGGGCTTAAAACCTTCCCCTGGTCGACCCGATCCAAAACTGTGCCATATGAGGGGATTCCGCCACAGGGGGCGGCACCCAGAGCGGACAGACAGACAGACAGACAGACACACACACACACTTTCGCTTATATTATTATAAGATATATATATATATATACTAGCCGCAAAGCCGCCCTCCGGGCGGACTTTTTGGCTAGCTCCTGCGGAGGGCTATTGGTGGGCCATCGGCCCACCACCTGTGTTTGGTGGGCCAAAGGCCCACCAAAAAACACAGACTCTCCAGATAGCCCCTTCTAACTTTCATGAAATCATGGATGTAGAAATGTATATTAACGCAACCCATTCACATCACCCCAATCCATTCACTCACCCATTACCCATCACCCCCCACCCATTCACTCACCCATCACCCCCACCCATTCACTCATCCATTACCCATCACCCCCCACCCATTCACTCACCCATTACCCATCACCCCCCACCAATTCGCTCACCATTACCCATCACCCCTCACCATTCACTCACCCATTAACCATCACCACACACGCATCACTCACCCATTACCCATCACCCCCACCTATTGCCTCACCCATCACCCATCACCCCCACCCATCACCCCACACACATTACCCATCACCCTACATCAAGGTTTCCTCAATTCTCGCAACCCACTTTTTTTTCACAATTCTCGCTAATAGGCTACTAAAAAAAGAAAAAAAAACAAGTGATCGGATCACTTGTAATTGGGCTTAAAACCTTCCCCTGTCGANTTCACTGATATTCGAGTCAGAATATCTTTGGTAAATTTCGGAAGTGCATTCACTGATTTCAGTCGAATAGTTTTCCTGAATGTTTGATTTGTTTTGAATGAATCTGGCACTCGTTTTTGTCGGAAATTAATGTTTGTTTACAGGTGTGGGGGTGCCCGCCCCGCCCCGCCCCGCAAACCTTAATTGCTCCGCTTCGCACTGCCATAGTATTGATAATTTTCTTTTTTTCTTGATATCTGTTACTAAACCAAACTCCACCTCTAACCTAATCTAATTTAACCTAACTTAACAGTTTATGGCTGAAATAACGGTAGATTTTCGGTAGTACATGTAACACCATTATTATTCAATTGCACCATGGGAAATGGGTTCAAAATATTCACAATGAATAATTCTACACGATGATGTTTGTTTGTTTGTTTGTTTGTTTAGAGGATAATTCCTCAGAGCCGTAGTGATCTACCGCTGCAGCAATTAATGTTGGCCGAAGCCACCACCCCGGGAGGGGGGTCACAAACCCCCGGCTAACACCCGGTACCCATTCACTGCTGAGTGGACAGGGGCTCGGGTTTTAAGAAAGACCACCCATCTATCTTTGCTCCGCCCGGGGATCTAACCCGGGACTTCTCGGTTGTGAGCCGAGCGTGCTAACCACTATACTACGGAGTACCGTATGTAAATGTAGGTAAGAATCCTAGGACTTTTGGAAGCCCACTACCGAACTAATACCCTATCTTTGCACGAGTTAGTGGTAATAAGCTTAAATGGTTAATATCACAACTGCCTTAGAGAGCATATGACATATTATTGCTCGTTAGTTCAGTGATGAACGAACTTTAATTATTAATAACAGTACTGTCTGGAAAAGAGTAGCTACATGAGCAATCACGGCATATAACTTGGTAGTTTTGTCATTTATGCCTTCAATATACTCCTTGATGAGGTCAATGAGCATCCCCTTATCCACAGTGGATATAGGAGTTGCCTTAAGAGAGACAACATCGTCACTCGTAGCAGTGGTGTCGACTGTAGATGTAAACAAACTTGAATTTCCCGCGATTTCAAGCGCCATTTCGCAGAGTCGAGCGAGAATAGGAGAAGGTTAGCGCTGGCGAACACTCACGTCCGCCAACCCTGGCGTTCGCCAGGGTTGGCGTAAGCCGGTGTTTAAAAGTAAGGATTTCCTGAGGCTGGCGTTCGCCTGGCGGAGCATCGGCAGGCGATCGCCAGCCCGGGCGGAAGGTTTAATAGTACGGCCCTTACTGCTTTCACAGGCCTCTCAGGCTGAGGATCGACTTCATCTACTTCACAAAGACTTATAAAGGTACGTAGGAAAGGGTGATGACATCTTAGAGATGATAAATGCTCAAATATACAGACAAGAGTTATAAACAACAAGCCTCAGGCTAGAGTAAACGGAACGGAGCTGCTATTTTGTTTTGTTTTCACAGTTTAATTAGTACATGGTAAAATTCTAGAGTCCTTTCCCGCCCTTATTAGTGCTTTTTTTTCCTTCAGACCTTAACAGATCATTTCAGATACCTCCAACACGTAATTATAAAGTGGGGTGAATGCCACCTTCACCCCCCTGCCCCCCTAAATGACCCCATCGTCTGGATCCCCAAAATAATATTACTAATCTAACCTCACTATAACTACCAAACCTTACCAATAACCTCCTAGCGAGACTAATTGCAGGAAACTAGAATTTTACCAGTTAGGTTTAGGTTATATTGAGGTAAGGTTAGTAATACATTTTTTGGGTCCTTCTAGAGGCTATTAGTGAGGTTAGGCTTGGTTATAGTGAGGTTAGGCTAGGTTATAGTGAGGTTAGAATAGAAATATTTACCATAGTATATTTTTTGAGGGGTTCAGGGGAGTCGTTTGGGTGGTGAGGAGGGTGAAGGGGCAGCTCTCCTCCACTTTATAATTACGTTTTTAGAGATTCCAAGTGATCTGTGAAGGTCTGGGGGAAAAACCCCCCCGCAAATAAGGGCGGGAAAGGACTAGAATTGTACCGCTTCAGGGAGTTAAGTAATAGCTTGTACGGGGGAGAAGATGTTTATTTGGGTGATTGGGTTTTACTGTAATGCAGTTTAAAGCATTACAAGGCACGAGTTTATAACCTTTTCTCAATTATAGAACTGACAATTTGCAGCACTTCTAATCCCTAAAAACCCGACGGAAATGAGATTAACACATGGGGGGTCTGGAGGGGCGAATCCCCCCCTCCTCCCCAGCGAGGTTAAAAATAGGATAGTAATCAGTGCCCAGGCTAGGTTAGTTAACTAGGGGGGGTTTGGGGGCCCTGGATGGGCGCAGCCCCCCATTATGTCAGGAGTAATTTTGGTAAATAAAAGGATATTGTACTAAACTGCAGTTTTACTGGAAATTTTGTGATGAATGGGTGTCTGATGTAGCCTTTGGAAACGCATACTGACCCTACTATAGACTGGGGCTGATATTTAACATGACTGTGTCTGGATTCAAGTATTTTTCCCCTTTCTACTGTTTCTATAGGTGAAAACGAGTATGAAAGTAACAATGAAATGTTGTGGAAAACCCAATTTTTTTCTTAACTAGTTATTTTTAAGGCAAGACATGTTAGGTTAGTTTAAGGGGCAAGGCTAGTTAGTTTAGGGTTTTGAAAGGTAATTATTTGATACTTTTTACAAATGGAGTGTTTTTTCCAGTCAAAACGTCCTAAAAAGTGTATTTTTTAGAAATGTTGTCACAATTTTTTAACTGTCATCTTCATTTAAAGAAGCAACACCTGCCTCGGTTCTACTGCAGTAAAATACATTACAAGGCACGTAGTTATAACCGTCTTCAACTTGTAATCTCACCATTACAGCATTTCTAAGATATTTTGGTACTTTTAAACCTTTAAATTGAGTATGGGGATAAAATTGTTTCTATTCCTATGTATTCTGATGTGTTTAAGAATGATGGTCTTTTTAAAAATTGTCGGAAATGCCTCATTTGCAGTTATCTCCAATTACTCTTGCTTCAGGTTAGTCTAACGAAACCATGTTCCTGTTAGGTTAGTGGAAATATTTACACACTCTGTGCCTGATCTAAATTCTGTAAGATGCATTGCGTTGGATTTGGTAGGGGGTAATTTTAGTTTTGCGACACCCCGAAAGTGCAGAAATAGGTGTGGGAAAAAAATTATAAATGTCGTATATGACCAAGTTTAGGATACTATAAGGATTACTAATAACTTTCTCTCTAAATTTCACAGGATTTGTACAATGAAACTAGTTTAAGAAATCATTAAAATAGTTTAGACAGCTTTTCATCCATTATGATTTGCACCAACATTCTTTGTTTGTGGTCTATTAATGGTCTTTGTATTGTGGTCGTGCGTACCCAGAAAATTGAAAGGGGGGGGGGCAATATATATATATTTAATTATATATTATTATATTATATATATAATATATATATATATCAATTAATATATTTTATAAATATAAGGAAAATTATATAGGTATATATATAGGTATATATAATATATAAAATAATAAAAAATAATAAAAAATCTTAAAATAAAAATATAAAAAAATATAAAAAATATAAAAATATGAAAGAAAAAAAAATAAAATTATATAAAAAAAAAAAATAAAAATCACATTATAAAAATAAAAAAATAAACAATCTCAATATATAATAAAAAAATTAAAAAAAAAAATATATATATATATATATATATATATTATATATTATATATAAAATTATACTTTATATATATATTTTAAATATAATTTATAAAATATAAATAAATATTTAAAAAATTAAAAAAAAAAAATAAAAAAAAATGAAGAAAAAAAAGAAAAAAAAGTATGAAAAACCGAAGAAAAAATCAAAACATAGAAATCCCCCCAAAAGAAACAAATAATTTTTTTTTTAAATAGATGTCTAATTTTGTTTATCTATATCTATCTATCTATCTATCTATCTATTATTATATATATCTATATATTATATCAAATATATAATATATCTAAAATATATATATATATTAGGGTGGTCCTTAGTATGTATGTAAAATTTAATTTTGAGAAACTTATGTTCCAAACCCGAATATGTTCTATTTATGAAAATACTATGTGAGTAAATTTTCAGCCGAATCGTTCACGAAAAATGTTGCACACGCCTCCTCCAATTTCACCCTGGCCCTGGCTCCAGGCCCCCCCTCATTTGAGGTATTAGCCGCTCGAAGGCGGGGTATCGTGCTTGCCGGGCTCCTCACTGTGGCCTGTTGGGCCAGGGTGCGCTTCCGCGGGTCCGGGAAGGCCTTCCCGGGTTTGGTCCGCCACCACTTGAAGGAGGAACTGAAGCTGCCCCTCATCCTTTGTGAGGGATCCGTTGAACTCTTGGATGAGCGCAACTCCTCTTTCACCCCCGCGAGGTTCCGGACGATCTGAGAGGACCGCGGGAACCCCTCGTCCATCTGCCACGAGTCCGGTGGCAAGATCGAGAAGGCCTCATCCAGGTGTAGCTTCCGGAAAAAGTGGAGAGTACGTCCACTGACGAAGTCTTCCAGGTGGAATTTCTCGGACCGACTTTTTTTGGAAGCGTGACTCTTTTGGGAGCCGTGTCCTCTCCGTCAAATTCCTCTCGTCGTAGGGCCGTAACCCATGGCGTTTTTGGTCTCGCAGACAGGGTGGGATTCGAAGAAGGACAGCCCAACCATTTTCTTCTGACACGTACCACAGATGCTTGACAGTTTCGACAGCGCGACGTCTCCGATCTCAAGGTCGATCTTGTCGTAGGTGCCGAGGGCCTTGATGAGTTCGAGGTCGAGTCGAGGGGCTTGAACCGAGAAAAAAGCCTCAATCCAGGCCTTTGCGTAGACTGGGACGACGAAGAGGCACAACCGCTGGAGTCCAGCTTCCTCCTTCTTCGTCAAGCGGCCCTGGCCCCGGAACATCCAAATCTTGAAGGAGTAGAGACTTTTGACATCCATCGGGCCTGGTGCATTGCTCCAGGAGCAAGGAATCAAATTTCCCACCGGAGGGCACCACCGAGGAAAAATGATGACAAGTTTTTGACCAAATTTTCCCGGTAGTCATCGCGAAGGTCCTCACCTCTTGAAGGACTTGAAGAGTCCATCGAAGAGCCTCATCCTTGACGTCCTCTAGAACAGTCGCCACTTCCTCCACCATGATTCCCGTGCCGAAGTCCTCTCGTTCGATGCTCTCCCTGAGGTTTGGAAGCTTTTGAAGAGCAGATGCCGGGCGATGAGGAACCCCAGAACAGGGAAACGAACACCGCATGTACCACCAGCTCCAGGATATGGTGACGACAGGCGAAATGCAGCAGGTCTTTCCCCATTTTTCTGTTTCGATGAGGACACAGGCCCCGTTTCCCTGCGGCCGGGTGTTGGATGCCGTGGTGTCGAAGGACATCCCACTACCTGATCCGCGACTCCCCTTTTCTCCAGGGCCGAGACCACCGCTGCCGCCATGCTCTCTCCCGTGCCACTGCCCAAACTTGGCGAGGGCGAGCAGTTGGGCCGCCTCCAATCCCGGAAATGATGATCGGGAAACGGTCCACATGTTCTTTCGTGGTCAGGTCCATCACGAGCTTGCCATCCATGAACCACCACGGAGTTTCCTGACCGAAACTCCTCTCTGATTTTTGAGGCCATGGCCGCACGATGTTTCAAGCGTTGGCGTCGGATGGATGGGGGTTGATGTTGAGCTCTTCGACGTTCTGGCCTAGGCAACGTGCGGCTTCATCGCACGTATGTCGCCGGAACGATCGGTCAGCTTGGTTCATCCACGTGGCCGCCAGTGCTGGGAGACGATGTTCTTCGTGGCCCTTTCGCCCCGCTTCGCAGACTCGCTCCTCCACTGCTCCGTATTCTTCATCTGAGAAAACAGCTGAAGTGTTGGAGCTGGACGACGGCGAAAACTCGACTGCGCCACAGATGAGGAAGCGGCAGCCTCTTCTTGTTTGCGGGCAGAGAAACGCGGCCTTTTCCAAGCGAAGAGATTGCCTCGTCTCCTGAGCAGCAAGGACGGAATCGACGCCGCCCATCCTTCCTCGACACCGGGCTCCCGTTGGGCGAGGAGGAACCTTTTTTGTCCTCCTGTTGGTCATAAATGGTCAGCGCATTCCCGTGTGCCACTCAAGAGGTTGTCGAGAAGTACCTCAAAACCCTTTTTTCTTTCGAGATTTGAGCCTCCGATCGCCGATAGCGACCTTTCTTGAGGAGCTCGTACTCCCGATGGAGTTTCTCATCTTGGTGACAATGTTGTCTTTTCGGATCATTGGGATCCGCGCCATATCCAAACTGAGCCACCATGGGGGTCACGGCCCGCCCTGACATCACGGAGAGTCATCTTTTGAGCTGTAGACGGTGAGAACGACCCGGGAAAAACCTCTCTGTTTTGGGAAAGGGGGTTTGGAGCCCAATTACCTCCGTTTGGGGGAAACCCCAAGAAAAACTTTGCTCCTAGTCGCCATATCAAACTGAAAAAGAAAGGAGAATATGTTCAGAACTTAATTTGTGACAAGTAGAATCGATTCGGAAGGAAAATATTGTGAAAATAGGAGGAGGAATGGAGATGTTCCAATAACACCATGACCAGTCGAACGAGTCACAGAGGGAAAACTTCGGGTCATGTGGGGCAACATCTTCCTACGAGCCGAATTCCAAAAAAAATTTCAGGGTGATTTCCACTTGAATGGTAACAAATTCCCGGGTTAGGAACAAAACAATTCCAACTTTTGTTTTTAAGGACCACCCTAATATATATCTATCTATCTATCATCTATATATATATATAAAAATATATATTTATTTATATATAAAATATATAATATATATAATATTATATATATATATATTTGGTGCTATCTATATATTTATTGGTTATATTTTTTTTCTTTGTAAAGGGGGAGGGGGCCATGGCCGCATGGCCTCCCCCCTCGGTACGCCACTGAAATTTTGGTCTATATTGTATTGTAAGGTTTTAATTGAGGTGATTGCAGGTTGAAAAATCTCTTTTGTGAAGATTATTGGCCGATAGAACAAATAAGATATCTGCAAAGAGTTATGTCAACTTATACAGTGCATCGGATCATGAAAATCTAAACTTAGTTTTTCTTTTTCAGAGCAACTTGTGATCAAAGCCTTTTTAGATGGTGAAGAAGGTACCAACATGTGAGCATGGGACATATGGTCTTTATCCCAAGATGTTTGTATCTTTTAATGAAACAGAAGAGGACACCAGTGGCCTGCTGTACAGGACCTGTACACCGGTACTGGCCCTGCACATCTGACAGATGGTGGGAATTCTATTATTTATCTGATTTGCTATGGGTTGAGACTTAACACCTCTGGGCGTATATTTTTCATTGGTTTAGGTAAACCTGATAATTTTTCTGATACATTTCGGTTATCTTTTTTCCTTAACCTAACCTAACCTAATTTACATAGATTGTAGACTTTCAGGCTAAATTTTCCCTTTTTCCTTCTGTTTAAAGTCAATTTTCCCATAATGTCTTTATGAAGTTAGACGATTCGATGATACTTATCCAATTTATTCTCGGCGTTCATCATTTGATTTGCAGCATCTCAATATTCATGACTTTGTCACATATAGTAAAATAGTAACATGAATAGTGCGTGAGCAGGATGACAGCTCCCATAAGAGCCATAAGAGTCTTCCCTGTTATAACTATACGTTATGGGTAAAATTGACAATATATATATATATATATATATATTATATATATAAATAATATATATATATATATAATATTTATAGTATATATATATATTATATATATATATTATATATATATATATTATATATTATATATATATATAATATTATATATTATATATATTATATATTTAATATATTTACATCTGTGCCTATAGCGCCTGTAGCAGTGGTGACCCAGGGGTCGGATGGGAGGCTCTGGAGGGTTTACTTGAGGGGTCTGATGGTTTTGGGCCTCGCCCGTGGTGGCGCAGGCAGAATTCTTATGTGACGCCTGTGAGTAGAGGTCATTTCCCCCCCCCTGTGTCCTCCGATGCACTCGCAGTCGAAGGTAGAGTTTATGGGCAGCATGTGGTGTTCTTAGGCCCAAATCGACAGTGCAGAAAGGTTTGGGTTTCTTCGGGATCGAACTCCGGGTCACCGAAACGCCAGTCGGAAACGCTAACCACTCCGCTACCTCCTCCCCCATAATATAAAATTATATATATATATATTAATATATATATATATATATATTTATATATATATTTATATATATTATATATATATATATTATATCATTTGTTTATCTATTTAATTATTTATTTATTCATTCATGTTTTTGTTTATTTATTTCGTTATTTGTTCTGTTCATTAATAGAAATTTTCCCACATTTGTCTGGACTTTTTTTTCCACTTTTGTAACAAAACAGTGATTATATTCTTACGAAATTTTTATTTATTACACAATATTGTTGTTTCATTTACAGTATTTATTCTTGAGCAGCCTGATGGTGTTTAGGGCACACATTGTTAATTGAATTGCTGACTGCCAGTGCCAGAAATGCCTCACCCCCAGGCAAGACTTCAGCCGAGACTGATGATTATGGCTTGATTTGAAGTAATAGTGATAATTTTTATTCTTTGTTGCACTATATTGGTCCTTACTCATACTGTAAGAGTTGAGAACCCATTCAATCCTGGCAACAGGTTATTCCCCTTCACAAACCTGTGTTCATTTAAAAGTGGGGCGGTGTAGCGCGCCGACTAGCTGCCCTGCCCGGAAAAGCTACCCTGCCACACTACGCGGACACGCTGCAGATTACGTCACACAGGAAACATTGGCCACGCCTCCAGACCAGAACATTATCATCAGATTCGCTTATTTAACCTAAATAATCTACAAACTTACCCAAACCTATCTTAAACCTAACCAAACCTAAATCAAATCTAAACTAAGCCTTAACTTAACCTAATCAAACTTAAATAACCTAATATACCTTTTTATTATCATATAAAAATAAATGTTTAAATTTTGGTTAAATTAAGGTTTTGGGTTTAGGTTTGATTTAGGTTTTGGTTAAATTTTGGATAGGTTTGGATTAAGTTTGTAGACATATAAAATATTTAGGTAAAAAACGAATCTACGATAATGTTCTGGTCCAGGAGCGTGGCCAATGTTTTCCCTGTGGTGACGTCATCTGCCGTACGTGCGTAGTCGTGGCAGGGTAGCTATCCGGGCGGGGTACTAATCGGCGTGCTACATCGGGATTAGGAACGGTAAACGATTCAACTGCTTTGTCGGCCTGCTTGAGCACTATTCAGCTGCTATATTGGCCCACTTGTGGCACTATTCAAATGCTAAGTTGGCCTGCTTTTTTGGCAGTATTCAAATGCTAAGTCGGCCTGCTTTGTGCACTATTTTGGATGCTAAATCGGCCTGCCCTTTTGGCACGATTCAGTTGCTGTATAGGCCCTCTTATGGCACTATTTGGATGGGTAAATCGGCCTCTTGTGGCCCCGATTCAGTTTGCTGTGTAGGCCCTCTTATGCACTATTTGGATGCTAAATCGCCTGCTTGTGGCACGTACAGTTTGCTGTGTTGGCCCCCCTTATGGCACGATTTTTGATGCTATTCGGCCCGTTTGTGGCTCAGTATGGCAATAGTTTGGTTACGGATTGCCGACCAGATCTGACACAGAAACGTAACGCAACCGACACAGGCCCGGGTTTCAAACATGAAACGCACAAGTTGTCGGCCGCAGCCAGGCCATAAACTTCATTACGGTTTGCCGACTCAATGCCAATATGTCGTTTTGTGATTTACCGACGCTGATTTGATGCCGGCCCGTAAAGACAATTTTGCTGGACGTCTCACTGAATTTTTTATGAGGGTGAGAGGAACTCTGGATATAGCTCAATGTAAAAATGCCATCACCAAAACATCCAATGTATACTTATATTGGGGCAATATGGTCCTAACCAAAATATATTGGACGAAAAGGCAAAATACACTCACCTCGGGGGGGGGGGGGTCTGGTGCTGTCACTGCGTTGAACCTCGATGGTGTTTTTTAAAATAATATACATGACTTATTTTCCATGAAAGAAACTTGCCATACACATATTTACCGTCGCAATAGGTTTCCTATCTCATGAAATGCTTAGTAGTATTGTAAAAAGTAAAACTGAATGCAAAAAATGGGTTTATCGCCCGGTGAGAGGGACGTCTCACCAGAACTCACGTTCCCAGGGTATTCCAATACTTCTCCTTCGCCAGCCCTTGGCGGAGCAGCGCCTGGAGTTTTAAAAATAAAAATCACTGAGCGCCTGGCGAACGCTTTCGCCCCCTGGCGAAAGATTTTAAAAGTACGGCCCTTAAAACCTTCCCCTGGGCAAACCCCGGTTCCAAAAATTGTGCCATATGAGGTGATTGCGCCCCCGGGGGGGGGAACCTATACCACACACACACACACCACCATACCACACACAGACAGACAGACACACTTTCGCTTATATTATTATAGAAGATAGAAGAAAACAAGAAATGAAGGACGGAACACCTCCATGAAAATTGTGAAAGCATAGACAAGTGATTCATGTGGGGTCCCTCGAAAAGTGGCTGAGGAACTAAATAAATAGTTAGCATCTCAGTCTCTGTCTTAATCTATTGCAACAAAGCCGTCCATTATATAAGGCCTCCTTCCCT
The DNA here is from genome assembly GCA_016584305.1 of Chionoecetes opilio. Taxonomy (NCBI): domain Eukaryota; kingdom Metazoa; phylum Arthropoda; class Malacostraca; order Decapoda; family Majidae; genus Chionoecetes; species Chionoecetes opilio. The sequence goes on along the minus strand of JACEEZ010009455.1, from coordinate 1,284 downwards.
TTGCGACATTTTAAAGAACCAGTTCACGGAACCCAGAGTTCAGCCCGTTCCATTTGCGCACGAAACCGGGGTCCGGGGCAAAGCGCGTAGTGACTCAGCAAAAACCCGTAACTTTCTCTACTCCATTGAGAGGTGGGTAGCTTGGTAGATTTTTTTCAGTTCATAACAAACAATGGTCGCCTTGGGCCCTTTTTTCTCTTATCGTGGGGGTTTTCCGCATGCACGAGTCGGAGAGGATGTCAGACGGCATAAAGAGGCATACATGGCTGGTGGAGCCATGCGTTCCCGCGATCTTAAACTTGATATATCCCCTTCACATAGCAGCTAGCTGAGTTATATCTCGTTATCTCTCTCTTGTTTTCTCTCTCGTTATCTCTCTCTCTCGTTATCTCTCTCTCTCGTTACCCCTCTTCGTTCTTCTCTTATCTCTCTCGTTATCTCCTCTCGTTTTTTCTCTTCTCTCTCGTTTATTCCCCTCTCTCTCTTTTTCTCTTTCTCTCCTCGTTTACTCTTCTCTCTCCTCTCCTCTCTCTCTCTCTCTCTCTCTCTCTCTCTCTCTCTCTCTCTCTCTCATCTCTCTCTCTCTCCTCCTCTCTCTCTCTCTCTCTCTCTCTCTCTTAAATTGCCTCGCCACTAATATGTTTGTAACAAAAAACGGGGGTTTTTTGCTTCCATTTGTGACACGCGAACCCAACCCTGCAACCCTGAACCCAGAACCAACCCTGAAATGAAAGACTGGTTCATGCAACTTGGGCACAAATGGGAAGAGGCCTTATGTTTTGATATTTGTGGCTTAAAGGTCCTGTGTCTTGGGGTTGATATTTATAGGTTATGTTCATATTTAAATTTATATTGAAAATAAGAATATTATTGTTATTATTATTATTGTTATTATTATATTCCTGCCTTTGGTAAGGGGTTTACATGCAAAGAGGGAGCGAGAAGCCTGGAACCCCCTTCCCCCTGTATTTACCTCCTACAACGAGACAGGCGTAGACAAGACTGGGATGGGAAAGTTTTCACTCCCCGAATCCTGTATAAATTCTTTGTCTCGGCTACCACCCTTGGGTTTTAGGGACACAATCTAGTATATGGATGGAAGGATATACTGTATAATGTATATATGTCAGAAGAACTACTACTCTGTACCATATTTTTTTTTAGCAGAGGTGGGCTCGCAATTTTTTTTTCCAATTCCGCAATCGCAATTCCGCAATTCCGACCTGCACCAGTCCCAATCGCAATTCCGCAATTTTTTTTCAGATAACCTTTTTGTCGCAATTC
>JACEEZ010009454.1:0-20000 GCA_016584305.1 Chionoecetes opilio | reverse complement strand
CTCTACAGCCATTTTTATCTACTCTATAGCCACTTTATCTACTCTATGCCATTTTTACCTACTCACAGCCATCTTTACCTACTTATGGGCCATTTTTATTGGGTTTACAGCCATCTTTACCTACTCTATGGGCCAATCTTTCCCTTTTAACTCATAGCCAGCTTTATTACTCTCTACCCAAATTTTTTATCTACTCTATAGCCATTTTTTACCTACCCCCCCCAACCCATTTTTACCTACTCTATAGCCATCTTTATCTAGTTTACAGCCACTTTCCCTACTCATAGAATTTTAAAACCTACGCTAAAAGCCATTTTTACCTACTCTAAAAGCCATCTTTTTTTAATCTTAGCCATTTTTCCCTACGCTTAGCCATCTTTCCCCTACTCTAAACCCATTTTGGGGAGGGGGTAGCAGAGTGGTTAGGTCTCCGAGTTGCGTCTCGGTGACCGGGGTTCGACCCGAAGAAAACCCAAATCTTTTGCACCGTCGAGGGGCCAAAAAAAAACCCACATGCTGCCCTTTAAACTTCCCTTTCGATTCCCGAGTCCCTCGGAGGACCCCGGGGGGCGGCATGAGCCTCAAATTCACAGGCGTCACTATAAAACCCTTGCCGGGCGATTTAGGGGCCCGAGGGCCAACCCAAATCACAGCCCCCCGGGGGAAACCTTAGACCTACCATCCGAGCCCTGGGGTCCCCACTCCCTCAGGCGCTATAGGCATAGATGAAAAAAAAAAAGACTTCCCTTATTTTACAGCCATTTTTACCTGCTGTATAGTCATCTTTCCCTACTCTATAGCATTTTTACCATTTTATACCATTTTTCCCTTTACTCTATATTTTACCCTTCTTACCTGGGGAAATATCAACACTTTGGGCCACGTTATTGAAGGGTTCCACTTGAAAAAGGGGGTAAGGGGTGAGGTTTTTAAGTCACAGGGGATGAGAACCCCCCAATTTTTTGGGCCGCCCCGGGTACCCCTTTTGCCCCCGTGCCCCCCGGGGGGCCGTCTGTAGGGGGAATAGGGGGAAGGAAAAAAAAGAATATGGGGAGAGAGGAGGAGAGAGAGAGGGGAAGAAAAGGGAGAGGGAGGGGAAAAGGAGGAGAAGAGAGAAAAAGGGGAAAAGAGAGAGAGGAGAGAGAGAGGAGAGGGAGAGAAAGGGGAAAAGGGGGCCGAGGGGAAGGAGAGAGACGGAGAGAAAGGGGAGAGGAGAGAGAGAGAGAGACAAAAGAGAGAGGGGGGGCCCCCATTTTGGTTAATAATAGTACCCCCATAAAATTTTTCATTCTCTCGGTATCCCAATTTTAAAGAAAATGCTCCAGCAAAAGATTAGCACCCAAACCCTTTTTTATTTTTTTTGGGGCCCCCGCCCACCAGGATCGGCCCCCCCCCATCAAAAAAAAAGGCCTATTTTCTCCGCTGGGTCATGAGGATTCCAAATTTTGTGCGTATGGGGGGTTTTGGCCATCTGTAGGCCGAGCCACAGCCGTTTTTGATTGTTTTTGCGGGGCCACCCCACCGGGGGCCAAGCCCCCCCCCCATCAAAACATACCCTATTTTCCCGCGGGTTATGGGGTTTCCCCAAAAAAATTTTGCGGCATTTTGGGTTTTTGGCCATCTGTAGCCGAGCCCACAGCCTTTTTTAGGTTGTTTTTGTGGTCACGCCCCCCAAAGGGTTCGGCCACCCCCCATCAAAAAAAGCCTATTTTCCCCGCTGGGAATGAGGTTTCCCAAAATATGTGCGGATGTGGGGTTTTGGGGGCCCAATCTGTAGCGGGGTTTTCAACGAACAGACAAACGACAAAACCAGACGGGACAGACAGACAGATGAAAGACAGACAGACAGACGGGACAGACAGCCCCAGAAAAAATTTGAGTTTTTATTAATATATATATTTTTTTATAAATAAAATATATATATAATATTTTAATTTTATATAAGAGAGAGAGAGGAGGGGAGAGAGAAAAAAGAGAGAGAAGAGAGAGAGGAGAGGGGGAGAGAGAGAGAGAGGAGAGAGAGAGAGGTTGAGAGAGAGAGAGAGGGAGAGGAGAGAGCAAAGCGAGCGAGCGAGCGATAGCGAGCGAGCGAGCGAGCGAGCGGGGAGGGGAGAGAGAGAAAAGAGAGAAGAGAGAGGGAGAGACGAGAGAGAGGAGAGAGGAAAAAGAGAGAAAAGAGAGAGAGAGAGATGGGGAGAAGAGAGAGGAGAGAGAGAGGGGAAAGGAGTTTTGAGAGAGAGAGAGAGAGAGAGGGGAGGGGAAGAGAGAGAGGGGAGAGGGAGAGGGGAGAGGGGAGAGAGAGAGAGAGAGAGAGAGAGAGAGGGGAAGAGTAGGAGAGAGAGAAGGAGAGAGGAGAGAGAGGGAAGAGAGAGAGAGGAGAGGAGAGAGGGAGAGAGAGAGAAGAGGAGGGGAGAGAAGAGAGAGAAGAGAGGAGAGGAGAGAGAGAGGGGGAAAAAAGGAGAGGAGAGGAGAGGAGAGAGAGAGAAAAAGAGAGAGAGGAGAGAGAGAGAGAGAGAGAGAGAGGGGAGAGGGGGAGAGAGAGAGAGAGGAGAGGGGAGAGAGAGTGAGAGAGGAGAAAAGGGGGATGGGGAGAGAGAGAGAGAGAGAGAGAGAGGAGGAGAGGGAGAGAGAGAGAGAGAGGAGAGAAAAGGAGAGAGGAGGGGAGAGGGAGAGAGAGGGGAAGAGAGAAAGAAGAGGAGATGAGAGAAAAGAGGAGAGAGAAAAGGGGGAGAGTGAGGGGAGAAGAAAAGGAGAGAGAGAGAGAAAACGAGGAGAGAAAAGAGGGGAGAGGAGAGAGAGAGAGAGAGAGAGAGAGAGAACTTTTACCCTCCCCTTCACCCCGCTCTGCATCACCAACCCCCCCCCCACCCCCTACACCTCAAAAAAAAACCCCCCCCCGTTTAAGTTACACCCCCATCCCCCCAAAACAAAATTTTCTCCCCCAAACCCCAACAACCCCTTCCCCACCCCCCTTTTAAACCCACCAACACCAACCCCCCCTTTTTTATCACAATCCCCCCCCTTTTCCCCTTTAATCCCCAAACACCCCCCCGTTTCCCCCAATTTAAATTTTCAAACCCCCCCCTTTTTTTTCCATCCCCAACCCACCCCCCCCGTGTCAAAATCTAAATCGTACTTTTGATTGGGAGGGAGTGTATGGTACTCCCCCTCACCCTCCGCCTCTCTTCATCCCCCCGCCCCCGCGAAAAAAATTTAAGTGGCTTCGGTTTGGCAGAGGTGCGGGGGGGGGGGGAGGGGAGGAGGAGAAGGACGAGGGGGGAAGGAGGAGTGCTGTGGAAAACGTATGGGGAAAGGGTTTTTTTTTTAGGGAGGGCGAGAAGAAAAACATGAATTTGTCAGGGGACATGACAAGTAGTGGCAGGGGGGGAAAAGGGACCTCACCCAACACCCCGGAAAAATTTAAACCGCCAACAAATTTTTATTTTCCCCTTACTGCTTTTTTCCTCGAGGTGGGCCCAAGGGTAACCCCCCCCTCTGCGGGGATTCATTAACACCTGCACAAAATTTTGTTGGGGCCCGTGTTTTTCTCCACACTTCATAAACTAAAAAGAAACTGGCGACGCGAGTTTTTGCGTTCCCGCCCAAAAAAAAATGTTTTTCGAGCCCCTTTGCCGTGGTTTACAACTTTACCCGGTGAAATGTAGGGGGGGAAGGGGGGGTATTTGTATATGGGGGAAGAGGGGGGAGGGGGTTGGGAGGGTAGGGGGGAAAAAAAGGGCGCGGGTCCGGCCGGGGGGAAACAATTACTTTTTTTGGGGGTTTTTGTTTTTTTTGAGAAATAGATGACAAGCGAGTATACACACACAAACACACACACAAACACACACACAACACCCACACACACACAAAACACAACCCCACAAAACACACACCCAAAACCCCACACACACCCCCACACACACCCCAAAAAAACAAACACACACACACACACACACACACACACACACCCACATAAAACACACACAAAACACACAAACGCCCCACACCCCACACACAAAACCCCACACAAACAACACACCCCCCACACAACACACACCACAAAAACACCCCACACCACACACAACACACAACCCACACACACACAAACATTTCGATGTCCCGAAAGAAACCCATAAAAAATAATTTAATCTACCTGTCAAAAAGAATACGGGGTCGACGACAAATTTGCTTTTGCTACCCCATTAAAAAGTTGGCATTTTTATGTTTTTATAGCAATAAATATTTTAAATTTTTACATACACACACAAACCACACCCCCACCCCAACACATTTCCCACACACACACACACACACAACCACCCCCCACACACACACACACACACTCCGTATACTCGGGTAAGGGTTTTTAATCCGTATGTTTTTGAGGAATTTACGCTCGGCTTCCAAACCGAGAAGTCCCGGGTTCGATCCCGGGCGGAGGGGGAAAAAATTGGGCTGTTTTTCCCTTTAAAACCCCAGCCCCTGTCCACCCCGCAGGGAATGGGTTTAAACCCGGGGGTTTGGGGGTTTTTGACCCGCTTTTCCGGGGGGGGGCTTGGCCCCAAAAAAAAAAGGCACTAAGGATGAATGATAAAAAAAGTTGAATGGGGGACGGGGGGCCCTTTGAGCGTTTCTTGGCCTTGTTAAAAAAATTTAAATAGAGGAAAACACACGCCCCACCCCATAACCCCAAAACACACACATACACACACACACACACACCCCAAAACCCTCATACATACACACACACCACACACACCAAAACACACACACACACAAACAACACAAAACACATCCCCTTTTCCCTGTCTCTTTGTACTTTGTCAAAGAAAAAATATTTTTTACCAAAGAAACCCCCCCCCCCACAAAGCCTAGCAAGATTTTTCCCCCCTTTTTTTAACATCAACCCACAAATTTCTCTAAGGGGCAGTGCCCCTTGAAACCCCCCAGGGCCAGGTCGCAGGTACCTCAAGGCTTACAAGAAAAAACAATAAAAAAAAAATCGCCCCTTTAAGAAAAAAGGGTAACGACGAAGACACAAAAGGGCAACGACATTTTTTTGAAATTCACTCGGATAAGATTACTTCCCCCTTAAAAATTTACCCTTTTTCCTTTTTACGCCCCGAAACTTTTTTTGCTATAAAAAAACCGTTCTGTTTGGGGGTACAATTCCCCCGGGAAATAACTTTAAAATACTAAATTTGTTTGGGGACAAGGATACTAAACGGGCAATTTATAAAATATTGCCCTTTTTATTATTAAACCCTGAGAGCCAGAAAAGGAATTTCCATTGTTATTTGCCCAACCTTAGGCGATTTTTTTGTGAATATAAGCAATATTTTAAAAAAGAGACCATTTAGTATTCTTGTCGACTAAAAATAATTTTATATTCAGTTACTTTTCGTAAAATTTTTTGGTTAACAATAGATGATTTTTTTTTTTTATAAAGGAAAAATCAGGGCGTGAAAGGGGTTTTAAAGGGCTATTTTACTGGTATACTCCTTTACTTACCAGGGACAAATTAAACCTTTTAAAAGTTTTAAAATTCACCCTTAACCCCTTCACGATCAGATCTTTCCTTGGGTTTTTTAAATCTTTGCTGTTTGCTAACCCCCTTACGGGAAAAAGTAACTTTAAAAAAACCCAAAATTAAAATAGTGGGCAAGGATGCTAAACAGGTCACATCTAAAAATATTAAATTTTAGGCACTAAAAATCGTCTTTAAAAGTGCTCCCAAAAAACAATGGAAATTACCCTTCTGGGCCTCCAAAGGGGGGTTTAAAAGTTAAAATTCTCCCTTTAAAAGATATATTTGTACTTACATTAACGGCAGCACGAGGGGTTTGGAAGGGGCCGTCGCCCTCTATTTGTGGCCACCAAATTTGTAGGTTTCCCCGAGGCGTCCCTGGTAAAATTTTTGAAAAAACAAGTGACTGATTGTGGGTGATGATTCCTGCTGTAAAAGGTTTTGTTCCAGTTTTTCCCCCGAGACGAAAAAAGAAGGGAAAGGTTATGGTAAGGGTTGGGAGAGACCCTTTGAATTTGGGTTTTTTCTCGAAACAGCTTTCATTTCCTTGGGGTGGAGAGGTTAAAGTTTAAAAATTTTGTCCCCTTTACGCCCAGATCTTTTTCCTTTTCTAAAAAAACAAAAGTTTTTTGTTAGCTTTAAAAAAACGAAAAAAATAACTTAAAAATTCCAAATTTGTTAGTCGACAAGGATACTAAACAGACAATCTTTAAAACATTTCTTTTTAGTACTAAAAATCCCCCAATGGTACCCCAAAAAACAAGGGAAATTTCGGGTTTGGGGTTCAAAAAGGGGGAAACTGCCAAAAAAGTCGTGAAAGGGCGAGGATATAGCAGAGTGGGGGTTTTTTTTTCTTTTTTTGTGTTTAAGGTTTTTGTTCAGGTTTTGTTGCTAGGGAAGAGGATTGTCGAAGGAAGTCTGACCACGTCCCGAAGTACCCCAAATTACAAACCCCAAGTTTTTTTTTTTTTTTTCACCACCACCACAAAAATTTAACCCCCCCCGGGCCCCCACGTCTGTCCGCCCTTGCCCCCCACCCGCCCCCCCCCACACGAAATAAAACTCTTTTTACCCCAAACCTAAAACCCAACCCTTTTTCCCATTAAATTTAAAGCCTCCCCTCCTATGCATTTTCCAGTTTTATCACCACAATAGGGCACACATCTTCCCCTCTCTCTCCCCTCTTCTCTCCTCTCCTCTCTCTCTCCTTTTCTCCCCTCTCTCTTCTCTGTTGCCTGCCTGTCTCTCTCTTCCTTTTTTCCCTTCCCCCTTTACAAACCCCCTTTTTCTCTTTTTTTACCGCTTTTCCAAAACATACACACACACCAAAAACACAAAACACAAAAACCCACACACAACACACACACACACAAAACACAAACAACCCCACCACCACACAAACACACACAACCCCACACACACACACACAGACACAAAAACCACACACACCACAACACACACACAACCACACCCCACACACCCACACAACACTCACCAAAAATTTTCCCCCAATAAAGAATCCCTTTATACCTCATCCCCCAGGGTCCTCATAAGACCCATTTAGCCAGAACCCCCTCAAACCCCCCACCAAAAAATCAATATCCTTCAGGAACAAAGTATGCGTCACCCCCTTTTTCCCCTCCTCCTCGCCCACCACAGTAAAAATGTTGTCTCTGTACCTCATGGAAGCCACGAAATGGGGGCAAGGCTGGGGGGGCCTTTATGGAACCCCTCGAAGTAAACATCGTCCCCTTCCCCGATGTGCCTTTTGGTTGAGAGAACGACCCGGGCTAAGCCCCGTCCCCCTACATCGTGTGAGGATCGAGGTGGGGGTTTGAGGGGGTGAGAGCGGGGGGATTTAAAGGGATAGGAGGTGAAGGGGGGAAAAAATAAGGGGGAAGGGGTTTTGTGGTGAAGGAGTTAGGGGCTTGAATTTAAGGGGGAAAGGGTTTGGGAAGGTTATAAGATTAGGTGCGGAAGAGAGGCATATAAAGGAATGGTAGAAAAAGGAGGGGGGCCCCATAGGCGTGACTGGGGGTAAGGGGAAGGGTTTGGTGGGGGTGAGGGAGTTAGGGCTTGGAAAAAAGGGGAAGGGGGGAAAGGTTTAGGGAACAGGAGGGGAAAAAAAGGGAGAGGCCCAGGCGCGGAAAAAAGTGAGGTCATTCGGTAGGGGCCCGGGGGCCCTTCAACAATTGGGAGAAAGGCTGGTGGTATAGAAAACCCCCTCCCTTTCCCCGGGTCTGCCACTTTGCTGGGTATGCACCAAACTTTTACCCCACCCTGGCTGCTCCCCTTTTCCTTTATTCATTCGAAGGAGAATGCAAATTTTTATGGGAAAATTTAATGGGGACTGAAATGATGACGTAAATCTCCCCATAGCTAATGAGGGGTCAACATTCATGGGTGTATTTTAATGGCATGTTTGGGAATTGGGGTATATCCCAATTGTGGGCTTGGTTTCTGCGGAGAGAGCTAATTAAATCACGAAAGGTTTTAAAAAAAGCTGATTCGCCCGGGGTCACAGTTATTTCTTTAACTTGGTTTTGGGGGCGCAAATCCAAAATAAACCATGAATTAGTAAACTTGGGGGTAGTTTTACATTTGGGCCCCTATTTTAATCAGCTTTTAAAAACCCCGGACAGGAAACCCGGTGTTTGCTTCAGCTCTTTTTCAATGTTGAAAATTTTTGAGGAACTGTTTTTGGGAAAGAAAAAATTTGGGCGATGAGAGTGGAAAAATTAGTTTAAGTGGGACTTTATTGAAAGGTTTCATGAACTTCAAAAAACCACGAGTAGCTTCATTTAGGAAATATACTGAGATGGGAAAATGTTGCGTGGAGAAGAAGAAAAGTTAGGTTTAAAAAAACAGCACAGTACTCGTGAATCAGTTGCTAATTTTATAGAGATTTTGTTTTTGCAGGAAAAAAAATAGTCCCCTTTGAGGTGGTTTAAGTACTATTAAAAATTTTAATTTTATGTTCAACACTTTTTTGACATAATGAATTCCCGGAATTTGAATGCAAGTGGCAAAAAAAGTCCCAATTCAAAAGGCAAATTCAGATAATGTAAAAAATTTTTTGGTGGAAAGCAGAAACGTATATTGATCACTTAAAAATTTTCTGATGGATTGGGGATTGTTAAGTAAAAACGAAAAAACAAACTTTTATGGGGTTCTTTTTGTATACGGAGGGTTTTTTGATCCTACATGAAAACTTTTTGATCTAATGGTTTTTCATTTTTAAAGAGTTATAACTTAGGTCAAGACCATATATAACAGTTTTTTTTGGGGGAAAATAAGGAAAATTTGGGGGATCCCAAAAATAATCCCAAAAGTCAGGGCAGTTTCTGCTTTCCCATAAGAAGGTTTCCCTTTTACGTAATGATAGGCTTTGGGTATTTTCGCGGGGGGGTAAGTTCCCCCTAGAAATTTTTTACCAAATACAAAATGTACCTAGCCAATGTAATGATTTGGGGGGGGACTCAACGTTCAGTAACGATTTATAAAAAACTTCTCTTGTTAAAAGCAGAGTTTAAAAATGAAACCACTAAAAACAATAATATAGAGGGAAAAAGATTAAAAGTATATTTTCCCCCCTTCCAACCTATCAAAAATGCTCCAAACAAAATTTGGGGGTATTTTTTTTCGGGTTCGTGGTGCCCCAGTTTTTGGGAAAAACTTTTTATTTCGAGGCTTTTATGAGCTTTGACCTTTAGAGGGGCCCTGCCTCCCCATCCACTCCCCTTTTCAACCTTTAAAACCCAAAAGGGGGGGTTTAAAATACCGACAGACGATGTAAAAAGAATTTTGTGTAAAAAAGGGGAAAAATTTTTTAGATAAAACATGGCCGCACAAAAAAGTAAAAAATTTTTCACTGGGGGAAATGAAAATTCCATAAGGTGGTAAGTGCTGTTCCCTTTCAGCCCTTTGTCAGAAAAAATATATTTCCCTTTAATTTTTTAGTGAAACATAGTTTTACACAGAAACCCCATGTAAAACATTAAAACTTCCCAACTAAGGAGTTAAGGGCCCAAACATATTTGCAGGTGAGGGTCACTATAAAGGGGAAAAAGATAACTGCCAAGTTGCAGGACAAAGTTAGAGTAGGAGTCCCCCAAATATTTAAAACAAAATCATTTTACTTTACTGGCCCGTAGCGTTTCACACACTTTTCTCTTCCCCTCTCCATGTACAAACATATAGTATTTAAGTATTAAAATTTTTGTACTGATATTTCCCTTTTTATGTATTTCTTTATTATGTCTGAAATAAAAGCCCGTTAAATAATAAAAACGTGCGTAATACCCATTCCCCCCCCATGGAAAAATTTCCGCAAAAGCGCGTTGTGACAAGCGATTTTTGCCAGTCGTGGGCCGGGGGTTCAGCCCCACAGCCCGGGCCCCCAAATTTATGGGGAAGCGCGGGGCTGGCAAAGGGGCCCCCCCTTTTTTATCCTAACCCCTGTTAGGGGAAAGGGGTTATAAGAGTGAGGTAGCGGAAGAGAGGATTACCAAGGGATGGATAGCAAGGTATTGGGGTGAATGGGGGGAAGGATAAGGGTTGGGGCACTTGGGTGGTGGTGAGGGAGTTAAGACTATAAGGGAATGAGGGATACTATAAGATACTTTGATCCTATCTAGACACTTTGCAAGTACCAACTACAAGGTTATTGACTATACAAAGCGCCACCATGCCAGGACGATACTGGTGGGCTCGAGCCGCTGACCGAATGCAAGGACGCTGCACGCGAGCCCACAGCTCTACCAACCGAGCCACACTGACGGGTTAAGGGAATGAGGGAAGGTTAGGGAAGGTTATACGAGTGAGGTAGCGGAAGAGAGGTATGGTAAAGGGGAGGATGGAAAGGTAGCAGTGGGAGGGTGAGGCAGTTGAGTCAGTATGAATAAAGGTAGGGAAGTGTATGAGAAATGTTAGGAAAGAATGAGGTAAAGGATGAAAGGTATGCCAGAGGGAAGGATGCAAAGGGAACGGAGGGAGAGAAACAGAAAACATATAGAAATGGTCTTCGAGAGATCTCCCGGAGGAGCTTTCTTTACTTTCTCCCGCTGGTCGTGTTCCTTCTGAAGAAAAAAACAAAAAATACAAAAAACACCTTCCCTCATTTTTCTTTTAGCATCTTCCTTGTTTCTATCTTCTTCAATTCTTCCTTCATCTGTGTCTCCCTTTTCCCCTCTCCTTCTGTGTCTCCCTCTTCCCCTTTCTTCTGTGTCTCCCTCTTCCCCTCCTCTTCCTCCCAAAGTCCCCGGCGCACCTTAAGCACCACAGAGGTTGTGGTCTCTTCACCGCAAACCTTTTTCAGAAATATGATCACCGATTATCTTTCTTCATGTCAAGAGATATAATATAGGAACGTTTCCTCCACGACTACCAGCTTACAAAATGAAAAGAGACGATGAGTTGGCCATACGTATCAAAGAATCCTATGCTGCTGCAATACTCGCCTCGCCTTTGACAAGAAAACAGGAAAAAGAGAAAAGTGTTGGGTGGGTGAAATGCGTCCACCAGCCTCGGACTTGATGCTCAAACCTCGGTGCAAATCAAGGAAAAAAAAAAAAAAAAAACCGCAGATGAATTACACCCAGAAAAAAGTACACAATTCAGAGGCTTGGAACTTTTAGGCCCCCCCCCAAAAAAAAAAAGCAGGAAAAAATTTTTGTTCGTTTGTGCGTTTACTGCGTTTACTTACGTTGCGTGCGTTGCGTGATGCTTCTAAATTTTCTAAAGCGAGGATTATGTATGAGTCTTGCCATTGAGTTCCTGTCGCCACTCCTTCCTCTCGTTCAGCGTTCAGACTTTGGGCCCCCGTCCTCCAGGCAACGAACCCAAGACCACCCCTCGCCACTCCAGCTTTTGCGGTAACCAAAGTGCGTGGACGAGATTTCTAGGCCACCTGCAAGCCGTGCCAGCATAGGAAGGGAATGTACTGCCTGCTATGAGGTATAAGTGGAATCTGCAAGGCATGAATCCTTAACTTAGAGTCTACAAATGTTCTTTCACCCCCCCCCCATGATTTTTGACCCGTCTCATCATTACCACTATAATATACTTACTATTACTACTACTACATACTACTACTACTACTACTACTACTTTCTACTACTACTACTACTACTACTACTACTACTACCATCCCACCACCAACTAACTACTACTACTACTTATACTACTACTATTACTACATACTACTACTACTACTACTACTACTACTACTACTACTACTACTACTACTACTACTACTATACTACTACTATACTACTACCATCCCCCCACCACTACTACTACTACTACTTATACTACTACTATTACTACTACTACTACTACTACTACTACTACTACAACTACTACTACTACTGCTTTCTGCTACTACTACTACTACTACTACTACTACTACTACTACTACTACTACTACTATTACTACTACTATACTACTACCATCTCAAAACCACAAACAACTACTACTACTACTACTACTAATAATACTACTACTACTACTACTACTTACTACTATACTACTACTATACTACTATATACTACTACTACTACAATACTACTACTACTACTACTACTATTTCCGATCTCTTGACTGTGTGCCTGAAGAACATAACAGAATTGCGTTTGGGGGAGGCGACGTCAGTTTAGTGTTAATTTTACACTGATGTTGAATACTCATTGGCGTTTAATTAGCCATTAACCACGTGCTTTTGTTTATAAGCCTGGCAATGAATCTTTGTTATTGGTGAACATCGGTATGGTAATAACGACGCTCTCTCATGATGAACATTCTATTACATGTTACATCTAGTTCTTGATATGTTTTGTTGTTATGTTCTGGATGTTCTGTAAAAAGTTTGGGTTGATGCATAAGGAGAGTGTTGTTTTTGTTGTTTTTTGGTCAGTGTTCGGTTTTGTTTGATTTTGGGTGAAGTGTTGGGTTTTGTGTTTGATTTGGGTGAGTGTTGGGTTTTTGTTTGATGAACTGGATGAGGATGTGTACGGTGGTGGGTGATTATGTTAACCCCTTGAAACCCATAACGTAATTTCCATTGTAATTTAGGTATCATTAGACGATTTTTAGTGCATATAAGCAATATTTTTAGATATGACCTGTTTATCCTTGTCGACTAACTAATTGGTTAGATTCAGTACTTATCGTAATTTTTTGGTTATCAACAGATATTATTTTATAGCAAAGGAAAGATCTGGGCGGAAAGGGGTTAAGGTATAGTTTAAGATAGCGTGTTCAGATGGAATCGTGCGTGTGCGGTTGAACGTTTTGTGTATTTAAGTACCTTTTCCGCTGCTACTCTGCGTGACTCAAGTTAGTAATGTATATTGATGTAGATAGGTAAGGTGGATGCTATTTCTTCCTCTGTAAATACGGGAATGACAGTATTAATTGTTGTAGTAGCAGTAGTGATGGTAGCTGAATAATAGTAGTAGTAGTAGTGATGGTAGTGATGGTAGCTGAAGTAAAAGTAGTTAGTAGTAGTGATGGTGGTGGTGATAGTAGCTGAATTGATAGTAGTAGTAGTAGTATTTGTCGTGGGGATAGTAGCTGTAGTAAGAATAGTAGTAATGTTTGTCGTGGTGATAGTAGCTGAAATAATAGTAGTAGTAGTAGTGTTTGTCGTGGTGATTGTAGTAGATGCAGTAATAATAGGAACGGTAGAGTGGTAGTATTGATGGTGGTTTCATTATTGCTTTGCTATGCAAATTTATATGCAAACTCAACTATGGTTGTCAAATTGTCAACGTGTCATATCTCCATTGTCACGTGGTCATTCCTACCCTGTGTGACTCTTTCCCTGGAGGTCATAGGCCCCTGACCTGACCTACCGTGGCATGTTTGACCTCCTTCCCCCCCACAAAAAAACCACAAAAAAAATAACAGGTGTTCTTCGGGTCTTAGGAACGAAAAAAGATGTCATCAACCAGTGGAAGGATCGGTCAAAACTATATTCCCTTTATTATTCCCTATTATCTATTCCCTATTTATTGTTCCTTTTTATTATTCCATTTCCTATTTATATCAGCTAGTTCCATTTGTGTCGTCTAGTAAACGCTCGGTTCTATTTCAACCCTGCAGGATTTACAGACATATTTCTAGGTCTCGGCCGCCGCTACCCGAAACAAGCTGTGTTTTACATGCGGGCAATATCAGTTTTCTCGCATATATGCAGCTGTTTAGCAGTCTTATTCAGCCTGCAGCCTTTACGAGGAGTTTGCCAGCTGTACCTCGATACCTCCATTCCATGCGAGAAGGACGCGAAATCAGCCATAAGTGATTAGTTTTTTTGTGTTGGGGGGGGGGGGGGGTTCTTCTTTCCTTCAATATTTTTTTGTTTTGTTTTTCTTCCTTCAATATTTTTTTGTGAGTCAATGATGCCGTTGTTTAGGAATTTGGGTATTGGTTATTATTAAATGATCATCTAATTATTATTATATGTTTATTTGATTTTTGTGCTTTATTAATTTACTATGAATTGTTTTCCTTCACAGAATTATACCGTCCCTCCTTAAGACTCAAATGACTATAATAAAAAAAAATGAAAATATAAAATGTTTGTCCGCCAGTAAGCAAGTTATTATATTAAAAATGAGATAAAAAAGAACAAAATAGATAAAAGAACATTATTAATTATAAATAAAACCGAAATAATTACCATAAATACAAATGTGAATGAACATTTCTACACTGTTAAGTATTCTCTATGCCTGATTACAACATTAAAAGGACAGCTAACAATACTATTAACAGGAAAAATATATTTAAAACATTGATATCCAAACTATGAATTTATTAAATAAGGCATTAGAAACCTTTGCTATTTTCCCCTCTATCGATAGAGGAAAGAACGCAACACAAGGCGCGTTTCCATTGAAAGTGTCTATAAAAGTTAACTGCGTCGTTTCTATAAATATATGAAAAAAGGAACTTGAAATTTACTCGAAGCCGTGCGAGATACAAAATGACAGTTATGGACCGTTTTCTTTTTACCTGCCTCTTAGCCCCTTTTTTAATGCTGCCACGGGAAGGAAAATATCAATAGTTTTCCTGAATGTGTGTGTGGTGTGATGGTGTTTGTGTGGTGTGTGTGTGTGTGTGTGTGTGTGTGTGGGGTGTTGTGTGGTGTGTGTGGTGTGTGTGTGTGTGTGGTGTGGTGTGTGTGCGCGTGTGTGTGTGTGGGGTGACTGGTGTGGTGTGTGGTGTGTGTGTGTTTTGGTGTGTGTGTGGTTGTGTGTGTGTGTGTGTTGGTGTTGTGTTGTGTGTTGGTGTGTGTGTGTGTGTGTGTGTGTGTGTGTGTGTGTGTGTGTGTGTGTGTGTGGTGTGTGTGGTGTGGTGTGTGTGTGGTGTTTGTGGGTGTGTGTGTGTGTGGGGGTGTGTGTGTGTTGTGTGTGGTGTGTGTGTGTGTGTGTGTGCGTGTTGTTTTGCAGGACTTATTTTCCCTATTTCTTTAATTTTTTTCGTAAAGAAGAAAGATAGAAGTAATTTGGTGTGTATCCGTTAAAAAATGCTTCCTTTTATTTTAAATCGTTTTGGCAATCAAGGAAACTTAACACAAAAAGACAATCAATTTCCATCTATAAACAAAGAATAAAACATTTCAGCTTATCATAAAAAAAAACCCACACATTAACAACACATATGAACATAGATATTGTGTAGTTACAACGACAAAATAAAGAACAACAACGATGATAATGATAAAGATAACAACCATAATGAGTGGACATATCGAAAGAGAACTATATTTAAAAAAAAATTCGCCCAACTGGCTTCTTAAGAGTAATGCAATATTATTTCCCCTACGTATTCCTCAATGTATTCCTGAAAGTATTCCTCTGAAGAAACCAGTTTGGGGGAAAATAGTTATGAATAAAGTTTCAATTTCCCGCCGTGTCTCCTTCATACCTCTTCTATACTTGTTGATATGTCCACACTTTATTTTATTATTTCTATCATTTTTTAATTTTTATGCTGTTATAGTTGTGTTATACTGTCACTGTCTCCTTATTCATATGTGATTTAAATGTATTTTTATTGTCTATGATTAGTTGATATATTTTATTCTTTTTTTAGGATAAAAAATAGGTTGTCTCTTTATGTTAAGTCCTTGATTGCTAATAATTGTTTTAATGCTAATAATAAAGATACTGATAAGGATAGCAGTAATAACAATAATGATAACAGCAATCGCAACATGTAGTCAACACGTAACACATAGAAGCAGCAAACAGAGCCACTGCGATAACAGGGCGGACGAGAGTATGAACAACACTATAACACAGGCGACAATACCATCTCAGTCGATAATGCAGTAGCCCAATGAACGTAAGTAATGACAGTGGAGTAACAACGTAATTTAGCAGATTACAGCAATACCAAAACGTCCCCTGTACACAGTAACGCCCTGTGTTACGATGCGGTTAAGGTTGTTAATGTAATCCCAATGTTACGTATCAGGTAATCTCCAGGTGAATCTCATGTAGTCTTTGTGTGTGTGTGTGAGTCATTAGGATTGAGTGAATGGTGAGGCGAGTTAAGCTTTATAATCCAAGGAAGAATGGTAGCCAATGGTAGGTTAAGTTACACCCCCTCTTCCTCCTCCTCCTAGACCGTAATCTCGTGACCGAGTTAACGGTCAATACTAAAAAACTTTTGACCTGGGGACGGACTGTGGTTCAGTAAGGGCCCTGACAGTTAGTGACCACCATCGGATTTATGTACCAGGGATCACTGCTGCAGGGGGCATTCAAGTGTACGGCGTCCTACTTGGAAAGTGCACAACCGCAGTGGTTTGAACGGACCCGGGGCCTGATTGACTGCTGCCTCCCAAGAAAACGCCAGGCCAAGGCTGCCGCACCACCCTTTAACCTCCACACTGTGTTCCCACCATTACAAAAACACACATAACTGACCCTATTATCAAGCACAAAAACCAAACCCCACAAACATAGTAGTAGTAGCTATAGTTTACAGCCTAAACCTTCCTCACAAATTCCATGCAGTTTTTCTATATGCATGGTATCACTTCATTTCCGGCCAGCTTCGGCTGGAGGGATGGGTGGGGGGGAGGGTCTTCTATTTCCTTTCCTTTCTCTCTTATTATCTAGTTAGTGTAGGTAGTTAAATCAAACAGCCAGTAAGGACCTAATGGTCTGTTGCTGTTGTTTTTTCTTTTGCATTCCTCCCCCTCCTCTAGATTAAACAAGAGAACCTTTTCGACCTTTCTCCTCCTGTGACAACAAGAAACAATGGTATAAAATTGAATAGTCAGCGTTTCATTACTGATCTCCGAAAGAAATATGTCAATGTCAGAGTTGTTAATCGATGGAACAAATTACCAGCTAATGTTGTCAAAGCCAGAATAATAAACTAAATTAAAAAAACTGACTAGAAGCGTACTTTAAAGTAATGGGTTATGTATTGCCCGATAATTATCTTTTCAATCCCGGATAATAGTGTTGGAGGTAATTTTTATTTGACATACGTCATTTCTCCAATTCTTCACTACGAAATTTCCATGTTTTTATCCTCGTAGATGCATGATATATTTTTATTTCCAACTGTTTTCTGATCTCTTATTTTGGATAGGTAGTAGTATGTAGTTTGCAGTACGTACCCTCGTTATAGACCAAAGGATCTAAGATTTGTTCTTCCTATGTATTCCTGTGTATTCCGGGTATTTTCCCTCCCCCTCAGCGTCACCTTTAAACCTACCTGTCACCTGCCAACTTCGTAATTGGATAGGCAAGGGTTCAGATGTGGTGCACTGACTTTATTGTATTATTATTATTATTGTCATTACTATTTTGATTATTAAAGTAGTAATTTTTGTAGAAGTGGTAGTAGTAGTAGGAAGGAGAAAAAAAGAGGAAGAATAAAAAATTGGAAGAAGAGAAGGAGGTGTACAATAAAATAATAGTAGTAGTAGTAGTAGTAGTAGTAGTAAAGGGGAGGCAAGTTGGGCGTCTCCGAATGGCGTTCTCGGTGACCCGAGTTCGATCGCGACGAAAACCAAAATCTTTCTGCACCGCGAGTGGCCTAAAGGAACACCCACATGCTGCCCATTAACTTCCCTTCGATTCGAGTGCATCGGAGGACACAGGGGTACGGCATGAGCCTCTAATCACATGGGTCACTATAGAAATCCTGGCTTGCGCCACCACGGGCGAGGGTTAACCATCACAGCCCTCAAGGGAACCTCCAGGGCCTCCCATACGACCCCTGGTCACCACTGCCTACAGGCGCTATAGGCACAAATTAAAAAAAAGAAAAAAAAGTATTTAGTAGTATAGTAGCAGCAGTGGTAGAATGCTGGTATTGCAGTGTACATACAGCATTATCAATTATATTTTTAGTAAGTAATAGTATTTCTTTCACTGTGTGTGGGGGGGGGTGTACGTGTGTACGTGTGGGTGTGTTTTGTGTGTGTGTGTGTGTGTGCGTGGGTGTGCGTCTCGTCTCCGGTTCACGTACATGATCTCTGGCAGGGTTTTTCGGCAATGGTTTAACCATTTTTCAATAGTTCCCTTAGAGGGGAAAATCGGCCGCGTGCGGTGTAATTCTCGATAATTGCGAACTCTATCTTGCAAAAGCAGTGTTCCTGTATCGCAGCTTTATGGAATTCAATTTTGAGTTTGGGAAGTTTATGCAAAAGAAGTTTTTTTTTCTTTCTAAAGTTTGTAAGCTGTGTTTTTGTTCCTCGTTTGCTTTCTTACTTCTCCATTCATTTCCTTTACTTCCCTTTCCTTACTTTCTTCCTTCCTTGCCTTTCTTTCTTTCTTTCCCTTTCCTTTCTTCCCGTCCTTATTTTCTCCTTTACTCCTTGCCTTACTTTCTTCTTCCTTGCCCTTTTTCCAGTCCTTACTTTTTTTCCCTTTTCTTCCTTGCCTTACTCTTCCTCCCTTCCTTGCCTTTCTTCCTTCAGTTCCTTCCTTGCCTTTCTTTCTTTCTTGTCTGACTTTTTTTTGACTCCTAGCCTTACTTTCTTCCTTCCCTTTTTTTCTTTACCCATGAATTTAATCCTTTCTTAGTAGCTTATTTTTTACCATATTTCCAATGTTTGTTTATAAATTACTTTCCTTCTTTATTTCCTCTTTTTCATTGTTTATTTCCTTTCTTTTATATTGTCTTTTCCCTTTTTTTATAAGTTAAGTTTTACATGGAGGTAACAAAATTTTATCTATATTTTGTATACATTCTGGCAACTATTTATTTTTAAGATTCACAAGATAAAAACGTTGTTTTCTCTCTAGTTACGCGGGAAAACAGGAGAGAGAGAGAAGAGAGAGAGAGAGAGGGGAGAGAGAGGGAGAGAGAGACAGAGAGGAGAGAGACAGAGAGGTAGAGAGAGAGAGGAGAGAAGAGAGAGAGAGACGAGAGAGAGAGAGAGAGAGAGGAGAGAGAGCGAGAGAGAGAG
Organism: Chionoecetes opilio; assembly: GCA_016584305.1. Classification (NCBI taxonomy): domain Eukaryota; kingdom Metazoa; phylum Arthropoda; class Malacostraca; order Decapoda; family Majidae; genus Chionoecetes; species Chionoecetes opilio. The sequence continues at coordinate 1,031 of JACEEZ010009454.1, read as the reverse complement.
AGAGCAGAGAGAGAGAGAGAGAGAGAGATGAGAGAGAGAGAGAGAGAGAGGGAAGAGAGAGAGAGAGATGAGCGAGAGAAGAGACGAGAGAGAGGAGAGAGGAGAGAGAGAGAGAGAGGACGAGAGAGAGGAGAGAGAGGAGAGAGAGAAAAGGGGGAGAGAGAGAGAGAGGGAGAGAGAGAGAGAGAGAGAGAGAGAGAGACGGAGAGAAGAGAGAGAGAGAGAGACGAGAGAGGGGAGAGAGAGAGAGAGGAGAGAGAGAGAGAGAGACGAGAGAGAGAAGAGAGAGAGAGAGAGAGAGAGAGAGAAGAGAGGAGAGAGGAGAGAGAGAGAAGAGAGAAGAGAGAGAGGAGAGGGGAGAGAGGAGAAGAGAGAGAGAGAGGAGAGAGGAGAGAGAGAGAGAGAAAAGAGAGAAAAGAGAGGAGAGAAGAGAGGGGAGAGAGAGGTTCGGGAGTAGAGGTGGAACGAGAGCTAAGGTTGACGGCCACATCAAACACATTGCAAAAAAGGCCTCTCACAGGGTCTCTGCCCTGCGAAGGGTAGCCCCGATTCCTCGACAGGGGGAGGGAAGCTCTTGCTCTATAAGGCCCAGATACGGCCTTACTTAGAGTACGCCGCCCTCTCCCGGAGTCGTGCGCAGCCTCGCACACTCGGAGGCTGGACAGCATCCAGCGTTTGAGCCCTGCGATGGTGGATGCTGCAGGGCCCCCCAGACCCACCAGCCCTGTTCGAGCCCGGGGAGTCCTCTCGACTCACTGGAACACCGCAGGGGTGTCGCGGCGCTTGTGGTATCCACAAGGCACAGGTACAGGGTGAGTGCCACAAATGGCTGGGTTACGGGCAGCCTCCCAGGGGTCGCCACGCGGAGCACGAGAACGGTGCTTTCCAGTGGTGATGCAGTGGGGTGCCGCGTTCCCGTGCCAGCCAGCAACCCAAAGCCCCCTTGTGGGCCGCGCTCCAGGATGTGAACATTTTCACGGCCGCTGTCCCTCAATCGGAGAGAAACACAAAGTTAAAGGGGGCCAAATGCG
>JACEEZ010009453.1:0-5000 GCA_016584305.1 Chionoecetes opilio | reverse complement strand
TAGACTATAGATAATTGAATGGTTAGCTCGCAGGGAAACTACTATTCCGTTCAATTTATAACGAGGCTGTATCCTAATCGAGGTCCACCGTTTCGAAATCAAGGTATTAGCCACTTAACTTCACATTAACCCGCTAAACGCTAATGATATAACGATGTTTGGTGTTAATACGATAATTCACGATAATTCCTCGATACATTCCACTTAATTTCGTTCTGTCTATAAAATGTTGAATGCTGAAAAAATCGAGTCACTGAAGAGAATACGAGATAAAATGATGGCAAATGAGTCTATAAAATGTTGAATGCTGAAAAAATCGAGTCACTGAAGAGAATCCAAGAGACAAATGATGCCAAATAAGTTTATGAGATCTTGAATGCAGAAAAAATCGAGTGTTTGAGGAGATATGAAGAGAGAAAGGCAGTGTACATTCCACGTAATTTGTTTTACGTTGGAGCCTATAGCGACTGTAGGCAATTTTTTTCTTTTGATTGTTAGTATAAGAATGATTTAGTAGTTAGTTTAGTTAGTTAGTATAAGAATAAGTATAGAATCACAGTTCCTACGTTAAGTGGTCAATAAATCAAACTTGTTATTTTACGAAAGCACTCAAAATGGTGTGTAACACATAGGATTGAGGAACGTTTCCACAGCTTGATACTTGTTACAAACGGAGTAAATTAGCAGTCTATGTGTTATTGTAAACGAAATTCATTGTTCAAGTTAATGAAACCTTGTCCTGAATATTTGTAGGAAAACAATAGCGAGAGTAATTAAATCTGATTATAGCATGATAGAGAGAGAGAGGGGGAGAGAGAGAGAGGGACGAGAGAGAGAGAGAGAGAGAGGGAGAACGAAGGAAGAGAGGGAGAGAGGAGGGACGAGAGGAGAAGAGAGAGAGAAGAGAGAACCAAAGGGGAAAAAGACGGATGGAGAGAAAAGAGAAGGGACGGAAGGAAGATTAGGGAAGAAGAGAAAAAAAAAGGAGTAAAGGGGAGAGAGAGAGAGGAAGAGAGAGGGAGAGAGAGAGGGGAGAGAGAGGAGAGAGAGGAGATGAGGGGAGGAGAGAGAGAAAGAGAGAGAGAGAGGGAGAGAGAGAAGAGCGTGGCGGAGAGAGAAAAGGAAGGGAAGTAACTGGAAGCAAGGGAGAGAGAGAGAGAGGGAAGTTTTGAGAGAGAAGAGAGAGATGAGGGGAAGAGAGATAGAGAGAGAAGATGAGAAGAGAGCGAAGAGAGAAAAAAGGAGGGAAAGAACTAGTAGATTGGAGAGAGAGAGAGAGAGAGAGAGAGAAAGGGATGAGAGGAGAGAGAGAAGAGAGAGAGAGAGAGAGACGAATAGAGGAGAAGAGAGAGAGAGAGAGAGAGTAGAGAGTGAGAGTGAGAGGGAGAGAGAGAGAGAGAGAGGAAGAGAGAGAGAGAGAAGAGAGACAGAGACAGAAAACAGAGACAGAGACAGAGACAGAGACAGACAGACAGACACAGGAGAGAGAGAGAGGAGAGAGAGAGAGCGAGAGCAGAGAGCGAGACGAGAGGAGAGAGAAAAGAGAGAGAGAGAGAGAGGAGAGCGAGAGCGGAGCGAGAAGCGAGAGCGAGAGCAAAGAGAGAGAGAGAGAGAGAGTTTTTAAACGCCATAAACAAATAAAACGGATGACCCAAGCTGAACCCATCCAGTCCATAAAGTGGGGGTTAGGGGAAGGGAGGAAGGGAGGAAGGGAGGGGGGATAAGGGAAGGGGGGTAGGGGAAGGGGTGAAGGGGGGGAGGGGGTGAAGGGGGGCAGGGGGGAAGAGGGGGTGGCCACATGGAACAGCAATTCGGATGAACTATTTACTGATTACAAATCGGAACATGAGTGGTGGGATGTGAGTTACCCGCCCCCCCTTCCCCCTTACCTCCTTGTTCCCCTCTCTCACCCTCTCCCCCCCCTCCACCCCCCCCCCACCGCCCCCCCCCCTCCCTGCGGGCCCCCCTCCATCACCATTACCACCAAATCCAGCGATACAACAGCGTTATATTCACTCGATGACTATTTAACATGTGCCCCTTCTCCTCTCTTTGTGTCTGTGTGTTTGTATGTATGTATGTATTTGTCTATGTATCTCAGTATGTGTGTATGTATTTGTCTATGTGTCTAGTATGTATGTATGTATTTGTCTATGTATCTCAGTATGTATGTATGTATTTATGTATGTATGTATGTATGTATGTATTTGTCTATGTATCTCAGTATGTATTTGTCTATGTGTCTATGTATGTATGTATGTATTTGTCTATGTATCTCAGTATGTATGTATGCATGTCTATGTATGTATGTATGTATGTATCTCTGAATGTATGTATGTATGTATAAATGCATATCTCTCTCATTCAAAGGACTGCGGTGAAGTAACTATGCCTATTAGAAAGTTAGCGTTGGACATCCTCTCTTCCCTCTTCTTCTGGCTCTTTTTCTCTCTCTCTCTCTTTTCTCTTCTTACCTTCTTCTCTATCTTCTCTTCTCTCTCATACGTTTATAGTACAGGACTTTGATGCACTAATCCATATTTTCTAATAAAAAGTTGCCAGAACGTCCTCTCTCTTCTCTCCCTCTCTCTCTCTCTCTCTCTCTCTCTCTCTTTTTTCTTCTCTCTCATTTGTACGTGGGTAGAGAGTGATGTAGAGTTTGTCATTATGTCCAAAGGGAATTTTTCATCGCATTTTTTATTATCGTGGAAATCAAACACCTGGATTCTAATTACGTGACTGAGTGGACATCGGAGCTTGGAGGTGATGATTGATTGTATCTTTAGAAGGTATACATTATTGTTACAAAGCTCCATTACAAAGCTCCATTACAAAGCTCCATTACAAAGCTCCATTACAAAGGTCGTTTTTACAAAGTCATTACAAAGGTCGATTAAAAGTCATTACAAAGCTCCATTACAAAGCTCATTACAAGCTCATTACAAGCTCCATTACAAAGGTCGGTTACAAAGCTCCATTACAAAGCTCCATTACAAAGGTCGGTTACAAAGCTCCATTACAAAGCTCCATTACAAAGCTCCATTACAAAGGTCGGTTACAAAGCTCCATTACAAAGGTCGATTACAAAGCTCCATTACAAAGCTCCATTACAAAGCTCCATTACAAAGCTCGATTACAAAGCTCCATTACAAAGCTCGATTACAAAGCTCGATTACAAAGTCCATTAACAAGCTCGATTACAAAGCTCTTTACAAGGTGATACAAAGCTCCATTACAAAGGCGATTACAAAGCCCCCCTTACAAAGCACCATTTACAAAGTTTCCAACAAAGCTCCTTTACAATTTCCATTCAAAGCTCCTTTACAAAGCTCCATTACAGACTCCATACAAAGCTCCATTACAAAGCCATTACCAAAGCTCCATTACAAAGCTCGTTACAAACTCCATTCAAAGCCCCATTACAAAGCTCCATCCCAAAGCCCCGATTACAAAGCTCCATTACAAGCTCCATTACAAAGTCCATTACAAAGCTCATTACAAAGCTCCATTACAAAGTCCATACAAAGCCCATTACAAAGCTCCATTACAAAGCTCGATTACAAAGCTCCATTACAAAGCTCCATTACAAAGCTCGATTACAAAGGTCGATTACAAAGCTCCATTACAAAGCTCCATTACAAAGCTCCATTACAAAGGTCCATTACAAAGCTCGATTACAAAGGTCGATTACAAAGGTCGATTACAAAGCTCCATTACAAAGCTCCATTACAAAGCTCCATTACAAAGCTCGATTACAAAGCTCCATTACAAAGCTCCATTACAAAGCTCGATTACAAAGCTCCATTACAAAGCTCCATTACAAAGCTCCATTACAAAGCTCCATTACAAAGCTCGATTACAAAGGTCGATTACAAAGCTCGATTACAAAGCTCCATTACAAAGCTCCATTACAAAGCTCCATTACAAAGGTCCATTAAAAAGCTCCATTACAAAGCTTCATTACAAAGGTCGATTACAAAGGTCGATTACAAAGGTCAATCAACAGTTTTCAGGCATTCGATAGCAGAAGATAACTGGGGATTCTCGTTTTCTTAATCATTTCTTTACTAGTTTAAGATTTAATAATATGAAAACTTTTAAATGGATATGATAACTAAGGCTTTTGATGCTTCTTTGAGTTATATTTTTACTAGAGTTTGAGATTTGATAATATATAAACTGTTAAGATGGATTAAAATGATGATAATGATTTTTTTATTATCTCAAGACTCCTTTTTATTCTTCCTTTTTTTAATAGTGAAATTATTTTTATTATAAATATTCATGATTTAGGTGAGAATACAGATAACTTTAATACAAATATACAATACTTGACAATACAAAATACAAATACTCTCTCTCTCTCTCTCTCTCTCTCTCTCTCTCTCTCTCTCTCTCTCTCTCTCTCTCTCTCTCTCTCTCTCTCTCTCTCTCTCTCTCTCTCAAAATACAAAACTTTCTCCTCTAAAAAATATCCATGCTAATTAATCCCTTCGTATAACCTAATTGTATTTCTCTGTACAGTAATCACGTCTTGAATTACTATGCGATAATTGGAGTCAAATAAAACCTTAACAAATCATTTAAGTACATTTCTAGAGCACTTGATTAACCTGTGCACTGGGAACGTCCTTTGTACAATGAGATCTAACTAATTCACTGTAAGTCAATATTCCCAGAGCGATTTGTAACAGATGAAAGGAATCTAAAACAGTCTATCCTTCGCTGCACAGTTTATAATTCCACAAAATCTCTCTCAATGAGTTTCAAGCCAATATGTATGCCAAACAAGCGTCGTAAAATCTGTCTAAGCACCTAAATAGAAGGAATACGAGGTTATTATTCGTAAAGGTTACATTTTGAGGCCAATAAAGAAGGACGTAAACAGCTACCTCTTTTGTTTGTTTTTTATGAAACATTTAAGTTCCCCTAAAGCCCGAAAGAGTTTTGTTAGCTTTTATTTTAGCTTTTAAAAAAAAAAGGGAAAAGGGGAGAAGAGA
>JACEEZ010009452.1:40000-45000 GCA_016584305.1 Chionoecetes opilio | reverse complement strand
CAAGGAAGTGCCCGCAGTATTTCACAACGTAACGAGGCCCGAAGTGATTACTTGCAGGCTTCTCAGTAATACAGGAAGGTCATTAAATATAAGCCCTTTACTCTGAGGCCAAGGTAAAGAGCTTACACGTAATCATGTTAAGGCACTACTAAATAACTTCCTTTTCTTTTCTGACATTGTTACTGCTTATTTAAGTCTACGGGACGAAAGCCAAGCGGTACAAGCTGCTGTAGAATAAAGTACCCTAAGCCCTAAGGGGGGGGGGGGGGCTACGACAAGGACGTGGAGAGGAGTAATTCATTATTTTTTATCAAAGCAATCAACCGGAATTATTGATCCCTTAAAGATCAATAGCGCCATTCTCATCTTGTTACCGTTACTGCAAGGGTGTGTTTTTATTCTCAAAAGTTCTTCCTTCCCCTCATGTGCATTGTATTTCTATTTTTCATTTTTTTATAGTTGACATCAATTTTTGCGGCGACTTTGACGGCCTGAAGAAAAAAAACTTGTAAATTCATAATCATATTATTTTTATATCATATATTATTCAAGAGTATTACTAGTTTTGGCCTAGTTGGTGCGGCCTGCGAAAAAAGCAGTTTATGAGAGTGGTGTTTGCTGGTTTGTGTTAGGTTTTGTCTGGGTTAGTGCGCTAAGTCTTCGGTTTACAAGACGAAGACTTTCGTCTCATCTTGTGGTTTCCCTGGTGGGCAGCGGCAAGTGTGTTGGGTTCCAATTTTCTTACTCTCATTACTTGAAGTTTTTTTTTTCTCTTTTTTTTTTGGAAGGAGAGCAATGCGCAGGCAACAACCAGCCAGCACAGCCTTGCACGCGAGCGGGAGTGCAGCAGTACTGAAAAACATGCCCGGGGAAGCCAGGCCAGGACGTGAATTCGCACGCACAAGTAGCCAAATGGAACCGTGTCATGCCTTTGTTCGCCTCACGCCATATCTTGTATCTGACGACCACTTCCATCCTTTATCGGAATGAGACAATCACCTGCCTTTTTCACAGAGAGTTAGGGAACTATGTCGTACAACATCTAAGCAAATGAACTCATAAGGCATATGATAAAAATGTAGCATTCTCATCATTCGCTATCATGAGAACAGTATAGATATAATCATTGTTGAAGCCAAATCATAAAACTTTTTCTTCTGAGACATAACAGGGAAAGATGCCTGAAGAGACAGCATCATAAGGACCCTCCAGCAGAGTACCTGTGTCATCAAAGCGGCTTAGCGACGAGGAAGAGAGTGCAAGGGAGGAGAGTATCTGGAGTGAAAGTGACAATGAAAAACATGCAGGAGGAAAGTTTTTGGAGTCAGAGGAGGGCGGTCTCCTTTAACCAACACCTGACCCGGCTTAAAACCGTCCCTACGCGCCATCCTTGCCGTCTTCATCGAGGCTGATGGAGAAGGGAAGGAGACACGAGAAGATACTTAACGTGGAAGCCTGAAAGATGCGTTGAAGAAAAAAAAACTTATTGGGAAAGAGAGCCTATCCAATGGTCACTCTTTTTTAACGGTAATGGACGAGAAAATTAATCTTATCCAAAGTGCATGACCGTCACCGCCCGCATCGCTCGCCGGTCTCCTGATCCGAATATATTTTTGGCTGCCTTTCCCTCCAGTCTTATCTTTTCTCTTCCAAAAAATAGAAGGAAAAAGAAGCCTAATTGCATCCGAACCAAAGAAAAAGAAGCCAACGTACAAAAAAAAATACCGTCCGAAAAAGTGTTCAGCGTCCGTTCAGTGGGGACTAAAGCCACGCTGAGGACATAATATAAGGGTGTAAAAGATAATCGAGAGGCACATCGAGGGAGCAGCTCGCCGCCAGATGACAGCACCGGCCGCACAGGGGTGAAAGCATGCGCATGGGAGTCCCGAGGCAGCTCAGCTTTATGTCTCTGGTCCGGAACATTACACAGGAAAAATAGCCCATTGACCAGTATCCCCAGAGGCTTGAACAGCATCACTTGGTCAGCAGCTGCAGCAATAACGCTTCGAGGAACATCTAACGAGGGGAACACACAGCCCAAAGTGGAACATACACACACACACTTACACATCCGAGGAAACAGAGGAGTGTATGAAATTGTCTAATAATATTCAGAAGAAAAGTTGACTCGTTTTCTTCTGTAGTTTGGGATGGCATTCCCTCGTAAAGGGGAAAAGGTATGCCCTGCTCCTGCCACCTGACTGCAGTGCCTAGGGCTGTGTATGTGTGTGTGTGTGTGTGTGTGTGTGTGTGTGTGTGTGTGTGTGTGTGTGTGTGTGTGTGTGTGTATGTGTGCGTGTGCGTGTGCATGTGCGTGTGTGTGTGTGTTCTCCATTCATTCATTGGCGGGTAACGAGGCGCAAAGATCACCTGTGCGTCCCAATTAAGGCTGATTACTGAGAGCAAATGTTGATACGAGAAACTAGCAAAAATTATCTTTTAATTACCATGAAGTTTTACTAATATTTTACACACACACACACACACACACACACACACACACAACACACACACACACACCACACACCACACACGCACGCACGCACGCACGCACGCACGCACGCACGCACGCACGCACGCATACACACATACACACACACACACACACACACACACACACACACACACACACACACACACACACACACACACACACACACACACACACACACACACACACACACACACACACACACACACACACATAACACCCTATATTTCATGTTAACAGGCGTAAGAATGAGTCGCAGATAGACACTACAAAAATACTGTACAATGATACCAGCAACGCAAATGCTTTTCATCGTCTAATTATGGATGCGGATTCAACAGGATTCTTGCTAAAAAAAATAGATAGAAACTGATAAAAAAAATTAAGACCCGGATCATAATTAATTAATTAAACAGAAAAAAATTGCTCAGGTTATTTAGCAACTGGACGCATCCGCAGTGTATATGTGTACCGTGTGTGTGTGTGTGTGTGTGTGTGTGTGTGTGTGTGTGTGTGTGTGTGTGTGTGTGTGTGTGTGTGTGTGTGTGTGTGTGTGTGTGTGTGTGTGTGTGTGTGTGTGTGTGTGTGTGTGTGTGTGTGTATGTGTGTGTGTGTGTACGCAGGTTGTGTGCACGCTCACCTCTATAAACACACTAACGAGAGGGTTTGTCAGTTGCAAGCCATTATCCTGGTACTTGCCCGTCTGTCCTTGCTTGCTTCACACCACACTATTTTGAAACCTAAATAAATCCCTCTACCCACACCCAGCACACTGTAGGTCACACATGTACAGTAGAAACTGGTGATCCTGAAATAACCCTGTAGGTCAAAGGCTATGCTCTGGACCCTCGTGAACCTAAAGTGAGAGTCACCTTTGCTTTCATTACATAATTATCTTGGTCTTGGTTTTTGGTGTTAGTAAAGGGCTGTGAAGATCTATCTGACCCTATTCGCCCTGGTTTCATTACACGATTATTAATATTACAATACAGTCTGCCAGTGACGTGCAAGCAAACCAAGGTCATGCTACGCCCTCCGCTCCGCCGGCAGTATCAGCCCCTGGCGTTAATTACTGCATTATCTTCCTACGTTATTACTTGTGAGTGGACCGAGATGCACCAGTGTATGAAGTTGCCTAAAGCTCTTGGTTACAGTAGTCGCGTGGGGAGTGAAATTAATCTTCAGACTGTTGTGCATGCAAGACGTACATTTTCTTAACTGTTGCGTGTGGCATGTGGCGCGGACGTACACACACACACACACACACACACACACACACACACACACACACACACACACACACACACACACACACACACACACACACACACACACAGACACACACACACACACACACACACACACACACACACACAAATAACATACACACACAGTCACAGACACATACAGCCCCCCCCCCCAACACACACACACTATGACCTATTGTTCCCTGCTTAGTATATTGCCCAGCTCCCCTACCTGTTCCCCTTGTTCCTCCTCACACCAGTCCCTCCCTATTCTTTCCACACCTCCTTCCACTCCTTCCTCAAGACCCCCTTGCAATCTACCTCCATACCAACTGCTCCCTCCAAAATTCTCATAGGTATTTTTCCTCCCCATACCTTCACTCCCCATTTTCCTCACACTTTACCAATTTTTCTCCTACCCAACACATTTTTCATTTTTGCTGATTCTTTTTTCTCCAGTCTCCTTTACTTCCCCTTTCTCCTTATTACCACATGCCTTTCCCTGCCCCACTTCACTCCACATGAAATTGCTTTGGTTCGTGAGGCTAAAACGTTCTCCCCGGTGGGTCACGAGTGCCTTAAGGTCCGCTATTAAATTTTGCTTCCATTACAGCGACTTTCGGTCCGCCTCTTTATGGGGTGAATGTCGTCTCCACCGTGTCAAAGGACTTTTTTTTTGGAGCTAAAATTTTTGCCGCACGCGAGATATGAAAATGACAGGTGGTAAGGGCGGTGGAGGGCAGGGGGAAGGATGGAGGGAAGGGGACGGCTGGATTACGGGGTAGAAGGGGTAAGTGTTGGGTGGGGGTTAGAGGCATGGATTGAGGGGGGGGATAAGAACCTCCACCTGGTGACGAAGGATTAATCGAAAGTGAGTCCCTTGAGCTAAAACTTTTCCTGAAAATTATTTAATAGCTTTTTGAAGTGTGAAATCTAACGTGACTTTCGACCAGCTGTTGTGTCCACTCCTTTATGTTTAGGAAGTAAAGGTTCCTGGGTTTCCTTATCTTTTGAGCCAATTTCCCTCTGCGAGAAACTATTTACAAATCCAGTCATGTAATTTTCTTCATTCTGTTCAATTTGTCTTTACACTTCATCATATTTTCGTTACCCGATGAATTGTTTCTCCATCTCATTCAAGAGTGTATTGAAGTTTCCATATGGCCCACACAGACGGTTTTACCAATACTGCATGACGATCCCTACATTTACACACCCATCATTCCCTCCATTCTAGTCTCACGCTTGCCAACTATAGTTTC
>JACEEZ010009452.1:22500-32500 GCA_016584305.1 Chionoecetes opilio | reverse complement strand
AAATAAGTTGCCGGGCAATCCCTCCTTCCCTTCCCTAGCACCGAGTAATCCAGGGTGCAGGGGCCAGGATTTAATGTGCTAATCCTAAGTGATTGGTGAGTGATAAAAGGTGGGTGTAAATAATATTGTTACCAGTGTTTTTTCCACCATTTTTCATCGCAGAGTCTTTGTCTTAAGATTGAAATACTGGCGGATGGTAACAGACTGTATGTAGCATTGCAGTGGTTCGATCCCCGCTACTCTTTTTAGTTTAGTATGCTGCGCCCCTTTGCGTGCCTCTACTCGACCGTAAGACACCATTACATGAACCTCGACAAATGGAATGTGCACGAGGAATAACTATGTTTAAGTAACAGCCGAGTCATTATTTACCTGACCTTCATTCGTAATAGCTTGTAATTTTGATCTATTATTACAGTCATGAATAGTGCATGACTATGATTAACAACCATATTAAGTACGTCATCATGGCAGAAAATTCGACGTTATTAATGTTAGCATAATAATCTACTTTTGGCACAGAAATCAGACTATTTAAGGGGCTGCTCGGCTATGTGGAGGGGTCTGTGGGTCGCTATAAGTCTGCTGGTCTGTACCTCACCTGGTAACCGGACGTCTAGGGCCACGGACGTTTAGGCCGTTAGGTTAGGTTAGGCTGAGGATAGGTTAGGTCAGGTAAGGTTAGGTTTTTTAGAGACTTAGGATTAGTGAGACGGTTTGTTTTTGTCCGTTTAGGTTAGGCTGAGGTTATATTAGGTCAGGTCAGGTCAGGTTAGGTTTTTTAGAGACCTAGGATTAGTGCGACAGTTAGTTTTTGCCCGTGACCAAAACGTCGGTGTCCAAAAGGTCCTACATTCGCCTCGCCTCCCTGGCCGCAGCAAGGTCGATGGGAGGGCAATGACACTCTCCTCCATCCTACACATTTTTTCTTTCCTCCTGCCGTTCATTTTGCTTCCCACCGCTCCCTACCTCCATTCATGTCTGTCTTAGTGCTTCCCTCCATCATTCCTTCTCCCTTGCCTCTTTCCCTCCCTGCCTCTGCATGTCTCCTGCCGTCTTATTTACCGCCCAACATTGTCCTCCCGAGGAACTAATTTACATAGATAAAAAGAAGGAGGTGGATATCATTCCAACGCGTGTTAGTAGTATTTGCATAATTCTCAGAATCTGCATAATTTGGTTATTTAGAATTTCATTTCGTTACGAATATATAAAATAAAGCTAAGACGGGGAAAATAGTTCCATAATAGCGTTTGCTCTTGTGTGTTCGCGTTCTTGCTACATTTTCTGACTGTGTGTTTTGTGAGAGGCAAAAAAAAGTGTTATGACATTGATTATCATATTTTATGGTAATACATCTACTATGTGGACACTAAAGCATGAATCAGCAAATGTATATTCATGAAAATACATCTGCGTGCGTGATTTGCCCTTGTGTGGGCTGCATTATGGGATGGAATGCAAAGAGAGAAAAAAACATGTATCGCACAACAAAAAACAAACCAGGTCACTGTGCCACTTTTTCCAGGCCAGTTGAGGAGTCAGCATAACAAGAGTGTGACTCGGGTGCAAAGGAAAGCTATGCATATCCTACCATTGGTGTTGTTGTTATTGTAGGTGGTGGTGGTGGTGGTGGTGGTGGTGTTGATGCAAAGAGTTCTAGAGGAGGTGGTGGTAACCTTGAAAGTGGTATCCATGGTGATGGTGGTAATTATGGTTCTGTTATTGGTAGGGGTGGTAGTGGTGGTGGTGGTGGTGGTGGTGGTGGTGGTAGCAGTGGTATTGGTTGTGGTTGGTGGTGGTGGTGGTGGTGGTGTGGTGGTGGTCGTGTGGTGGTGGTCGTGGTGGTGGTGGTGGTGGTGGTGGTAGTGGTGGTGGTGGTGGTGGTAGTGGTGGTTTAAAAAAATATCCCGCCTGAACCAGCTGATCCTCTGTTCCATAAATTGAGCAAAACCAGCCAACTAACCAAAACCATCTGGTCTCAAAATAGTGCGGGGAAAAAGTTAAATTCCGTTATCAGCAAAACGGAGTCGCCAGGAACGTGAGTGAGCAAGTGAGCATATATTTACATGGACACGGCAGAGAACAGTGACAACAAACCGATGTTTGGTGACTTGGTCGATTTACAACACTTTCCATTGAAACTACACATGTTGTTTACTGGTACGCCTGTGTCCCGCCCTCTTGTAAATATTTCTTTATGTAATTTTCCTCCTGAGACTCCCCACTGAGAGGACAAACTGAGTATGAGCGAGGGATGACACGGAATATAGTAGATACAATGGAAAATGTGTCCCACCTCCTATCAGTATAGCTCACAAGAAAATAATGAACGCGATAAATGCTTCAACCTGTCATATTTGGATTAAGTAATATTGCAGCATGGTCTTGATAGATGAGCTCAGACTCATTTTGGAGGGCCTCAGCTACGCGCTCACGGTGGTAATACTGTTATGTTTTTCCCCCCCACAGAGAAGCATCCCGCGGCCATGCAAGGTGAACCGAACGGGTCCGGGGCACCAGACGCCAGGGTCCACGTCCCCTTCCTGGTGTTGCTGCTCCTCTTCGTCTTCACTGCCTCACTGAGCATGCGGGAGGAAAGCTGCAAGTCAAACCCAAAAAAGCGAAAAATAGGAAATCCTGTAGGTGTTATTTCGCTCCCTGCCACTTCTTCCCGTTGTCTCTCTCCTACCACTGCTCTCTCACCTTCCTCTCCCCTCCACTTTATCGACGGAATTACAGATACATCCAGCCAAGGAAGGCAAGAAGCTTTTGATATATTCTGGAAACTCCTGAAAATCGACGCTCTTCATTGTGCTCAGGAAGTCTGTCCCGCCAAGAAGGACGAGGAAAACTCTGTGACCAGTGGCGGAAACCTTTTCAGGGACATGTCACAGGCTGCAAGGGCTGAGGAGGCTGAGCTAAACGTGGAAGGCTGTCTTCCAACCTTCTTGAAGCGACGAACCCCTCACGATCTGACCTTTGATGAAGCTCAGGTACCACTTTCTGGGTCAGGAATTGAGGGGCCACAAGACGCACCAGCCAACAGGACTCTAGTCGCAGGTCCTCAGTCCCGCCAGGCTCCGTCAATGTCACATTTAAAGGGTTTTCGGGGTGTTGGTCGAGGGCTAGGTGTTGCCTCCTGTCGGTGATCAGTCCGGCCGCCCTTGAATTATCCTTGTGTATATATCGTGTACATAGACAAGTATATATGATTTATATGTGTACAGATAGAGTTGTACAAATCGTTCTCAAGATAGCGATTAGTATTGGGAAGTTAACAAACATAAAAATAAAGAACCGTTTTATAGGAATTTCTAAAGTCAAAGGAAATAACCAGATCTTGCGTGAAAGAAGCGTCTAAAACATGTGCTTCTTGTATATATCTTTGATTCTTGCGTGTGTATACCTAAAAGAAGTTTGACTTGATTTATTTCAAGTTTGTAGTACATTCCTACACACTACGTTGCGGCTCTTTGCAATGAGGTTTTCTTATCATTTTATTTAATTTACGCCGTATACATATTTCTTGAAACTGAATTCAATTGACTATTTATCGATCGTTTAGAAGAATGTATACGACTTGAGTGTTCCATGTCATTAAAAAATATTCCTTGGAACTAAGAAACCCAACTGTTCTGTGTCAGCCAGTTAGGAAACCTGAAGCACACTGGAGTGAAGAAGTACTGTTTTACCATCAACACCTGGAATCAATACTTCCATGTTCGTCATCAGATACTCCTCGATGCTTCTTATCGAAGGCCGCAAATTCACAAAGTCTTAAAGAATGACTAAGACTCAGAGTTTCTAGTTCAGAATGACTCAGAGTTTCTAGTTAGACGTTTGGTGACTCTATGGAGGCATCAACGAGTGGTCCAGCTGTGGTGCACGTTAAGAGCTACATACTTGCCGGCCCCAAACATCCCACAAGAACATAAGAATATAAGAAAATAAGGAAGCTACAAGAGGCCGCGAGACCTAAACGTAGCAGTTCCTTTCAAGAGGCCGGGAAGGAGTGCTACATGTGTCGTGTTAGCCATTCCCTCCATTGAGTCTCTGTCATGACTCCAGCGGAACCACAGCGGCGCCACACGGAACACTTGGGTGTATCGTTCGCCTTCAATGTTTCGTAAAGGAATCAATCGATGAGTTATATCCCTCTGTGTTCCGTGTATTCACTGTTTACTACTTTCAACAAGCATTACAGACATTTATTGATCTGTGACCTAAGAGCACTACAACATTCAGCTTTCTGTGTAGTATATGTAGATGTTTGAAGAAATGTGTGTTTCTTGAAGCCATAGAGAGACAATGGAACGTCTGGAATCAGTGCAGCCAAACATTAACACAAACTATAACGCCTCACCAAACAGCAAGCACGAGTGAACGAACACTGAAATAATGACAATTGATGTTCCATTACTGACAAAAGCAGAAAAAAAAGGCAGTTGCTGGTCTATTCAGTGTATGTGCCGAAGTAACTAGCAGAACACAGGCCTAGGATGGTAGTAACAGTTGGCCAGTTCCCACACCACAGCACATGAGATACATCCTCAGGTAACTCGGACACCAGGTTGTGTGCCAGAGTGGCCAGACCCCTGGATCGGTTTTGGTTTCTTGTCCTGATTAATTTATATCCGTATACTTTTATTTGATAGGGTTATAGTTTTGACTGCACACACACACACACACACACACACACACACACACACACACACACACACACACACACAGTGGATAGATTATGGCGCGCCAATATGTGATTAGCCGGTTCGAATCCCCGCTGGCTCCTGGGAATTTTTCACTGACAAATTCGAGCAGTTACTGTTCCCCTTTAGCATGGAGAGCAAAGGGGGTAAGGTCCTAACTTACCCAAAGATCGGTCTATATGAGCTCTAAGCTTTTTCTGGGAGAGTAACAGCTGGTGATCGCGTGTCCAGCGTGTGATCAGGGAGTGCATGAATTACACACAAATAAACAAACACATACAGACATACATACATACACACAAGTAAAAAAAACACAAACACACACACACATACATATACACACACACAAACACTCTACAAGCACACCCTGCCTGCGTGAATCATTGGTAAGAGCTTTGGTACACCACTCTGTGGTTCCACGCTCAATCCCCGCTCAGGGATTTTTCAATGACAAATACAGGCAATTACTGTCCCCCTTTAGCAAGGGGACGAGATGAGTGTCGTGTGTGAGGTACCAGCTACACACACACACACACACACACACACACACACACACACACACACACACACACACACACACACACACACACACACACACGCACACACGCACACACGCACACACGCACACACACACTGACACACACACACACACACACACAACACACACACATACACAATGTGTTTATAAAAATTATATATATATATATATATATTATATATATATATATATATATATATATATATATATATATATATAATATATATATATATATATATATATATATATATATATATATATATATATATATATATATATATATATATATATATATACATATACTGTACATGGTAATTAATGCACCCATATAATGAAACTAACTCATGCTGCAATTAACTTTAGTTATAAACTGGAATTCAGATTCGTGGAGGACCAACTTTTTTTACCCCTGCTTCCACAAAACAGACTAGTGGGGGCAAAGACCAAACCCCTACCACCCTGCTCCCTCGTTCCCTCCCTTCCTTCCTCCCTCATTTTGTTCCCTTCTGTGGCACCGAAGTATTGGTGAGAAAATTAGCAACATGGAGGCGTAACTTTACTTGCCCTATCATCACCCCGGGGGAGATGGTGCTCGGTGACGCAGTGTGGGTGTTCAAGGCAAGAGAAGAGGATCAGGGAAGACATTGAGTTTCATGCTTAAAAAAACATTGTAATTTATGGTTGCAATTTACACTGTAGGTTTGATTGGTGCGTCTTGTGGCTGTGATGTGAGGGTCCAGCACAGCGGAGTTTAAAGCAGCAGCGTACATGCTTGCCGCTTTAAGAGACTCATGAACACACTTTTAAATATTGTGTAGTTGCCACAGAGCAAAGGCAGCACCTCCACAAGTGTAAACTCACAACAAACACCAAGGCACGAAAGGCACACACGCAACGTATCAATATTTAGCAATGTCAAATCATGCATATAAATGAGTGAAGCAGAATATCGTTCGATAAACAGTTGTGATGTGAGTCATATAGTTTGTTTTAGAAAAATAAATGATAGGTGTTTGTGAGGATAAACATTCAAGTGTTCTCAGGAAACAGGAAAGCATACATGAAAGAGGCAAACTATTGTGTTGGGAGAAAGGGGAAAGAAAACGAGACTTTCCACAAGTGTCAAGATCGAATCCCTCAAGAAACAAGGCGAGTGTATGTAAACTCGAGTGTACATAATACATATATCAGTTGGGGAAGCCGTGCAGGACTGACCTTTATGATGATCTTATAGGTAAAAGGTCTAGCCGGCGTCTGTAAAACTGTTAAGGCAAATAAAAAAGAAATGTTCATTATATTATGGATTATATGTTTTGTATATAAGAAATGTTTGTAATAAATGGAACCCATAAAGCAAAAACGAGTTTACTTTTCAAAGAAGAATACATTAATCTGAAAGTTTATGAAAAGTGTTGACAGTTTAACACACAGCTTCACATTACATAAAACTGCTATACCATCGACATCCATCTAGTTTTGTAAAATGTGAGAGTCGTCAGAATAACAGCCGGCCAGAAGAGCTGCAGAGACAGGAACAACATCTACAGGCCGTAAGGGGATGGTTTTCAGGTAAGTAAAAATAAGCAAAATACAGCTCATACTGTTTTTTTACATTTGAATTAAAGGTACTAAAAAGCTGACTTGAAGGCAAGACGCTAACCCCCCCAAAAAAAAATGAAACCAAATCCTTCATCAATTGTTTAACTTATTTATGAATTTGGAAGGCAGTTAGGCTGAAATTTAGAGAGAAAAGAGAAAATTTGTTCCTGCTCTAGAAGTTTCCAAAGACGCTTATACGGACAATTGAAACTATAACAGGGAGAACTGACAGAAAAGAAAAGATATCAACGCATTTATACATCAATATAGAAATCAAAGAATGAAAGTAGTGATGATGGTGATAAAGGATGAAATATAAGGTCAAATCATATCATATTGTGAATTTATAACATCGCATGAATAGTGTAAAGTATCATCGGTATAGTTGAAGCTTATGTTGATAAAAGTTCTTATCCCAGCCTTTCCTGTCTCAGCCTCAGGTGTCTGCATGGTGCGGCGAGTGACGGACGTGGCGGGAACGGACACTTTGCCTCGTTATTCACACCTTTCCTCAGGGCCAGGAGTCACCCGCCAACACACACACCTCCACCCCTCCCAGACCCCCTCAGCACCCTCCCTAACTCTTTGTTTCCCTCTCTTCCACTGCCTTCGCACTATCTTCCTCTCCTCCTTACATCCATTAGAAGAACATAAGAGCATAAGAAAATAAGGAAGTTACAAGAGGCCGTGAGACCTACACGTGGTAGTTCTTGTAATTCCATTAGCTCTCCTGCTTTGTGTCCTGCTCCTTCATAATGTTCTTCTCGCCTCGGACCCGCATATTCAACGTGCATATTCAATCTTCTTCCATGACGATAATTTGTTAGAGGAAAACACTTCTGTGACACTTTTTTTTTTAGTATAGTTAATTTCCCTTATATGCATTATTCACTTCATATTACTCATCAATTTCCGCTTTTGTCACTTTTCATCAGGGTTTCCGTGATGCCGTCACTCACACCCGCACACTCCAATTATAGACAATATCAATCAACATTGTATATGTATGCACGCACGCACGCATGCATACATACATATAAACGCACACATGCATGTATGCACACACACACACACACACACACACACACACACACACACACACACACACACACACACACACACACACACACACACACACACACACACACACACACACACACACACACACACACACACACACACACACACACACACACACACACACACACACACACACACACACACACACACACACACACTGATTCTTACACCTAAGGGAATCTCCGGTCATTACTGATTAACATGACTTTTCAGCTCCATACTTTCAATTCACTGAACAAACAATATACTTCATGAAAGTGAAGACAGACAAGGTTACTACTTCACCTTTACTGGTCACGAGCATCACTTAGAAAAAATGACATTTAATTTTACTTGATAAACTTTACTTTTACTTTAACACTGAGACGACTTGGTGACAGTGCAACAACGCATTTCTGCACTGTAGGTGACGCCCCGCAGAGCCACCACTAGGGCAAGGGTCCATCCATCCATCCCTTCACGCCCCGGCGATCTCCCTAACCCAACTGAGGGTCCTTAAACGTCCGTCCTCCAGGCAGGAATAGTCACCGTGGGAACTGTTGCATACTGCTTGCCTTCCTGCGGTCAGTCTTCATTTTATGCCCAACAAGTCTCCTGCAACGTCAAACACTTCTACCAATAACACAAACCTATATACTTCAAATGCCAAGTAGGAAAAGACAACGTACTAGGAGAGGCAGAAAAAAAATTGGACATCATGGTAAACAATAATAATACATGCTGAGGAAGATACATACTCACGCTGCGTCAAGCACTCAATTTTCATCTTGACGAGGAATGCAAATATTCTGGCCTTACTTGATTCGCAACTGTCAGGACAAGTTTCACACACATTATATTAAATTTAAAGCTGAGTGCTGGGAAGGAAGAACAAGCTCCACTCTGAGCTACGCGTCCACTGTCAGAATGATCCTTCCCATCCCTTCCTTCCCATACCTTTCCATTCCTTCCTTCCATTTCTTCCCATCCCTTCCTTCCATTCCTTCCCATCCCACGACGCACACCATCATAACAAACCTCTCCGTCCCTGTCCTTCTCATCCCTTTATAAGCCTCTCCTTCTCCCTTGCCTCTTAATACGCCTATCTACTGAACTACCCACCGTTTCAGTGTCTTATCCTCAAGAATGTATCATCCTTCTCGACCCCTTGTACCACCTCTAAAGACATGAAAAAAGTGTGTGTGTGTGTGTGTGTGTGTGTGTGTGTGTGTGTGTGTGTGTGTGTGTGTGTGTGTGTGTGTGTGTGTGTGTGTGTGTGTGTGTGTGTTGTGTTGTGTGTGTGTGTTTTGTGTGTGTGTGTGTGTGTGTGTGTGTGTGTGTGTGTGTGTGTGTGTGTGTGTGTGTGTGTGTGTGTGTGTGTGTGTGTGTGTGTGTGTGTGTGTGTGTGTGTGTGTGTGTGGTGTTTTGTGTGTGTTTGTGTGTGTGTGTGTGTGGTGTGTGTGTGTGTGTGTGGTGTGTGTGTGTGTGTGTGTGTGTGTGTGTGTGTGTGTGTGTGTGTGTGTGTGTGTGTGTGTGTGTGTGTATATATATATACTAGTGACTCATTTCTCTTGTGTGCTAGAAAAAGAATCCACTAATCTTTCTAGGATACAATGGCAGTGTAATATACAGAACTCACGCATAGTTGAAGTAAGATAACATAAGAACGTAAAAAGTGTACAAAAAGACAGTCCGTATATACACTCGGCAGCTCTTCCTTATCATCTCACAGTCCCATCCATGAGTTTATCCAATCTTCTCTTCAAACTTTCAATAACATTCACTAACTAACTCCTAAACATGTTCCACTCATCCAACATTTGATTACTTTAGTGTCCTGCCCATGTTCTTCATTCTGAATCTATCTATCTTGAACCCATTGGTGCCTGTCCTATACCTGTTCCTTTACTACTACATCACTACCTTTATCTTTTGTCAACCCCTTGTACTTATTTTCAAACCTCGATCAGGACTGGACGCCTTATTCCCCTTCCAATTCATAGCAGTGTAAATTAACGTGTCTTAATTTATTCCGGCTTTATAAACGTCTTAACCTATGAATCATACAAGTCATTCTTCTCTCTCCTCCTTCTAG
>JACEEZ010009452.1:0-17500 GCA_016584305.1 Chionoecetes opilio | reverse complement strand
TCACCTGTCTCACTCCCTCATCACCACTGCCCCGGCCTGCTCACCTGTCTCACTCCCTCATCACCACTGCCTCGGCCTGCTCACCTGTCTCACTCCCTCATCACCAGCTCCTCCGTCGCTTAGCCTCTCTCATGTGCTTGTGAGAGGAACCCTGGTATATTTACACGACCCCTACCCCCTACGATGCTGCTGTCCTATTAATCCTTATAAATATTAATTATAAAGCAGCAAAAATTATCCAAGGAGTAAGGTTAATGCGAACCTCTACCCATAAGACGCTGCTCTCCTATTAAACACTATAAATATTAACTACAAAGCAGCAAAAATGATCCAACAATTAAGATTAATGCTCCCGGGGTCGTGTTTACTGCTCGTTGTAGTTCTCCAGAGCATCTCGCTGATATGTTACTAGTCTATTTTTTTTACGAGGCGAAAATTCCATTATGGTATCATGCTTAAAATTATGCCTATGTTTATCTGATAATATGGTTAACTATGATAAATACAGCTGTAATTTTGAAGAAACGTAGTATTCCCTTCTCCTAGCATCAAATATCAGTCAGTAAGCAGCAAGGGGTCAGGATTTTTCACCTCGTTAAAAAAAAACAGAGTATAGAAACAGACTACAGTAAACAGAGTCGCCGTAGTGTTTATGTTCCTGCAGTTGAGGTGTTCTCGCCGTTCAGCTTGAAAAAGTGGCGACCTCCTCCTCATTCCAGCATCCCAAGGGAGGCGCGTCAGGAATGTGTCTAAAGTTTCCTTGCACTTTATATTTTCCACCGTTTTAAAGCCTCCCGTGATATGCGTTAAAACTTTCAAATATTGTATAGAAAAAAGTTATAATATTAATAGTGTACCATGGCAGTACTCGTAGTGGTTGTGGTGTTATTATTATTATTAATACCGTTATTATTGTTATTGATATTAGGACTATGATTGATAGTGCAAGTAATATAGTAGTATGGTTGTTGTGGGAGCAGGCACATAGTGGTATTACTGATAACGATACAATAATATAGATAATACTATGAACCAAAATTATAAGGATGTTAATACTAATGATTTTAATGACGACACTATTAATAACTGCAATGTCGATAATGAATGAACGAATATAAATGAGAAAATGAAAATGGATATAAAAAAAAAGAACACCTCAATTTTCTTTGCCAGGTAGTATACATTTTTAGCTCGGTTAATGACGTCTCTCGCTGTGCATTCAGTCTCATCGCCTCCCCGTGGATGCAAAGATACATTATAAGCCTGCCTTCATGCTAGAGCCACCGAGGCGCTGGCCCAGGTACGTCAACTTCAAGGTAAACGAAAAATACAGGAATGTATTTTTTTTTACCTAAACTTTACGATCATATCAACTTTTTCTCGTAGAATTCATGTCTATTTTCGAGTGAGTTTTCTTCCTCGGACCAGCTCTATGTACCGCCCAGACTACTACTTCTGAGTCTACGAATGGGTGAAGCTGATATAGTATCTAAAACAACCGACGTAAACGATTGAATTCAATTTCTTAACGCAGTTCCTATTTGCACTTTTTCTAAGTCTCAAGATGTCCCTTCGGCGTCCAGACAACCGGTGAGTTTAACAGGATTCTTGTGAACATAGATAAGGATGAAAAGACCCTAAGGTAAGAACGAGTTCAGGAGATATGGTGAATGCATGCGCGCGCGCACACACACACACACACACACACACACACACACACACACACACACACACACACACACACACACACACACACACACACACACACACACACACACACACACACACACACACACACACACACACACACACACACACACACAACACACCTACACACACAACACACCACACACACACACACACACACACACACACACACACACACACACACATAAATGCATACATACATACATATAAACTTCCGAACGTCCGAATGTCAGCTACCAACGCATCAGATGTTTGATCGACCTCCAGTCAACTTTCCGGTATCTATCGTCCCCCTTTCGACCACCCATTAAAACATTCATCCCATTTCCGGTATTTGAACCTGACGAACGTAATGAATCAAATAAACTCAACACTACAATCCGATTAAACATTTAGATAAGTGCAAACCTCAATGAAAATATAAATTGGCATAAAGTCATGTGTACTACTTATCTGTAGGGGACAGTTTTTTGCGGCTGCATCACAAGGTTCATTAGCAGCGGCAACCATGGCCATATGAAAAGTCAATAACATAAAGGGTCTCCTGATGGTAAAAACAATATTGAAAGCTCAGTCTCTCCTCACGTCCCGCCGCTGACAGCAGATTTTTTTTCATTTTTTGTCATGAGTTTGAACGAATATATGACACGACTGTATTTTTCCATTTGCTTTAGATAGATAGATAGATAGATAGATAGATAGATAGATAGATAGATAGATAGATAGATAGATAGATAGATAGATAGATAGATAGATAGATAGATAGATAGATAGATAGATAGATAGATAGATAGATAGATAGATAGATAGATAGATAGATAGATAGATAGATAGATAGATAGATAGATAGATAGATAGATAGATAGATAGATAGATAGATAGATAGATAGATAGATAGATAGATAGATAGATAGATAGATAGATAGATAGATAGAGATAGATAGATAGATAGATAGATAGAGAGATAGATAGAGATAGATAGATAGATAGATAGATAGATAGATAGATAGATAGATAGATAGATAGATAGATAGATAGATAGATGATAGATAGATAGATAGATAGATAGATAGATAGGTAGATAGATAGATAGATAGATAGATAGATAGATAGAAAAAGATATAGATAGATAAATAGATATAGTAGAAATAGATACGAAAGTAGTCATAGATAGATAGATAAGATATTTTATTATGATCACGCACCACATACTCCACCCCAACCATTATTCTTAACGTCAATCGTTTTTACCTATCCCATATCACATCAGTCCATTCAAATAACCACTCCACCTAACAGTTTCCCGTCACCACCACCACCACCACCACCACAACCACAATCTCCACTACTACACAATCTACTACTGCGCAATCACTACTACGCACGTACACCCAATACCATCACCACTAGTGCGTCCATATAACCAGCACTATCATACACATCCATCAACATTATTACTATATCAATCAGCGGATCAAAAAACATCATCACTATATATGTACAACCACCATTACCTAATTGCTTCCATCACTCTTCATCATCTGTAACCTTTATATCACCACCACCACCCACACTACCACCACCACCAGTACACACACATATACATCCCTCACCTCCACAACCACCACCAACCACCACTATCTGTCTATACCACCACCACCACCACCACCAGCACACACACATATACATCCCTCACCTCCACAACCACCACCAACCACAACCAACCACCACTATCTGTCTATATCACCACCACCAACACTACCTCCACCAACACTACCTCCACTACAATATACATCCCTAACCACCACTATCTGTCCCCTCCGTACCCACTCCCCATGCTCCTAACACAAAAAGTTACTTCAGCAGACTCGCGGTAAAAGACTCCTGACATTTTGCCTTGAGGAAAAGCCCACAAGGGGAGAGTGGCTGGCATTAATCCGAGGCGTGGCGTGAGTGAATGACATGGGTGGGAGGCACAGCACTCAGCAAACTCTTCCAGGGAGGAGAGAGGAGAGAGGGAAGAGGGAGCGACGTTCTGAAGGGAATTTGAAAGTGGGAATTACAAACACGATTGCCGGGAACTTCTGAATATCATTATCATGCTTGAAGTTGCGGCAGGCGTTAGAGAGAGAGCTAGAGAGTTAGAGATAGATAGATAGATAGATAGATAGATAGAGAGAGAGAGAGAGAGAGAGGAGAGAGAGAGAGAGAGAGAGAGAGAGAGAGAGAGAGGAAGAGAGAGAGAGAGAGAGAGAGAAGAGAGAGAGAGAGATGAGAGAGAGAGAGAGAGAGAGAGAGAGAGAGAGAGAGAGAGAGAGAGAGAGAGAGACAAACAGATACAGACAGACAGAAACAGAGACAGATAGACAGAGGGAGAGACAGGGATAGACATATTAAGAGAGAGATAAAATGAGAGAGACGGAAAGAGAGAGAGAGAGTTAGAGAGAGAGAAAGGGATACATACAAAGAGAGAGAATGAGCGAGAGAGAAGAGAGAGAGAGAGAGAGAGAGAGAGAGAGAGAGAGAGAGAGAAGAGAGAGAGAGAGAGAGAGAGAGAGAGAGAGAGAGAGAGAGAGAGAGAGAGAGAGAGAGGAGAGAGAAGAGAGAGAGAGAGGAGAGAGAGAGAGAGAGAGAGGAGAGAGAGAGAGAGAGAGAGAGAGAGAGAGAGAGGAAAGAGAGAGAGAGAGAGAGAGAGAGAGAGAGAGAGAGAGAGAGAGAGAGAAAGAGAGAGAGAGAGAGAGTAAAGGTAAGAAGATAATGCCTAAGATCGTCACTCAACCCCTTCATTCTAAGACCAATATAGAGAAGAGTCGCACATCTGTCCTTTTCTGTCCTTTTCCAAGAACCTGTGTATTCAATTAACGACCTCACGAAGCAACAACCGACGGAAGAAGAAAACTAATTAGCGTCCGATAAGTGGTCATCCTCAGGGATATTACCTCTTAGGGTCCACACAGGGAATACGGCATCAGTCTGTTTTGTTTGGCTTGCAATCTTAACTCTATTGGTAAACACCCTAACTGTGAACGCTGTGTGCCTCCTCCTCAACACTTTGATAATTAACATGACTGAAGAGGGATAGGGAAGCCTCTTATTCTCTGTCTCTCTCTCTCATTCTCTGTCTCTATTTATCTGTATAGGAATAGCCGCCTGTCTTTAGCCACGCTACCTGGAAAGTCGGGTCCATATGTACAAAATAGAGAATTCAATACCCACTGCACACAAATTCAATGGAATAAAATTAAAATTCAATTAAAAACTAAACAAAAACAAAAATAAAAATACAATGTCGAAAACATACAATTAAATATATCTAAAAATAAGTATAATGATACAACTACAACAAAATTTCAATTACACTAAAATTCAATGGAACTAGAAATGGACTATATGATGCTTTTAACAACCATTTTATTCGTTCAGATTTTTTATTCTTGAACAAGAAAAAATAACGACTGACCAATTCACTGGTCAAAAAAAAAAGAAAAAAAGTTCTGGCATGGAATTTAAGAACAGTTTTAGACTAATTTGAGTGTGCTGAATTCAAATCTGATTTTATAATTTTTCTATCACATCACGTTTTTGCGCTATAGGTATATATTCCATTTTCATGAATTTCAAGAAAAATTTATCCTTCTATTGAGTAGTGTAGCAAAAGCCGATTATATGGTTTTTTTCATCTTCTGGAGATANCTGACCACTTTGAAAACAGGGGATTCTTTTGTCCTTTAGCATACCTGGGGGGAAAACCCAGCAAAAAAGGTAGTGCGCCAGCAACGCCCATCCCAAACTTTTTTTCCCTACGACTAAAGCTACAAACCCCCCTCGGTGGGTCGTTAACGCGTGGGAAGGCTGACTGGCTAAGACGAGAAATGACGTCATCGTCATCATCAGTCACCAAAAATGAAAACAGTTTTTAAAACTTCTCGAAAAATCAAAAAGTCAGCGGGACATTTTTCCCGGGCAAGATGATGCCAACTGCCTCTCCCCCCCCTTCTTTCCCCCACATCTCAAAACTATTCTCGTTTTTTTTGGGAATGCTTGCTTTTAAGGAGTTTTAATGACAGATAATAAGATGTAAAGAAAGGAGCCTGTTTGCTAGTTTTTTTGGTGGTAGAAGGTGTTTTTTGGGGTTTTGGGGGTTAAATAGTGAATATTTGTGTTTGGGGGACCCCGCGGCAAGGCCTCTCCGTCACTCTGCCCCCATCATTTACCCCATCATAAATTTTTTAAACACCCTTATTTTTTAAAGGTGACACACTTTTGCTACATTGTTTAAAGATAAGACAAGTATATATAAAACCCTCCACCATAATCACTTAAGTTCTATAATAACATAATAAGACTTTAATCCTGCCCCCCTACAGTGTGGGAGGAGCTGGGGGCTCCACCCGCCCACTCAAAAGTTTTGAGTAAAAACCCGCGTTATTCGCCTCACCTGTGCCTTCCTGAAGAAACACGCTACTCCCACGCCTGTGAAGCACCATAGGTATCCCCAGGGATCAAGGACCTCAAGGGGTTCCGCTCCCCTACTAAATATTACCAAAGACATCACCCCCTTGGTGAGTTGGGTTGATATCCACCACCTCATGGGCTTCATCTGCTGCTGCTGCTGCCGGCCGCCAAAGGGCCGCGCTGCCAGACGTGGAGAGTAAAAGTCGAGACAGAGGCTGCCTGTGACGATTTATTTTGTCGCCTTCGTAACCCAAATCATTCATCGGTCTGCAAATTTTTATCCCAAAATTACAAACTAACTAGGGGTCAAGGCAAACAAAACAAAGGATCCGGTTTTAAACAAAGTTATTTAATTTTTAATAAATGTCCTATATAACTAGCAACCATCCCAAAACCCCACCACCACAACCTAAATTGCTAACTTTAAGTTGCTACCCAGCATAATACATAGTAACACAGTTAATACCAGTACGTTTGGTGAGCTCTACACAAATCCATAAAATAAAAATATAAAAAAAGGTGGAAAAAACTAAAGTTTTTTGGTTGGGGGGTTCCCGGGGAAAGGAAGGAGGTCTTCATTCACGACGCCCAAAAACCAGTCTGCCTATTTTAGGGGTTCAGCGTTCACAAACCCTTTTTCGAACGTCAGCTCCTACGTCATCATCATGACACGTCAGCGATTTTTAATCATTAACAATTATCCTTATAATTACAATCTTGAATTAATATTAAAAACTACATTTGATAAAATAAAAATGACTTTTAAAGGGGGGAACCATAACATACCATAACACCCCCCCCTTAAGATAAAAACAAAACTTTTAGTTTTTTTTACACTAACCAGAAGCTAAAAAGGGTCGCGATAAGGCGTCCTCAATTGGGTTTTTACGCCCTTTTGATTTCTGTTTTCTAAATTATAGGCGCAATATAAACACCACCGGGTTAAC
Organism: Chionoecetes opilio; assembly: GCA_016584305.1. Lineage (NCBI taxonomy): Eukaryota > Metazoa > Arthropoda > Malacostraca > Decapoda > Majidae > Chionoecetes > Chionoecetes opilio. Next base: position 10,391 of record JACEEZ010009452.1, on the reverse strand, counting down.
CGTTGGTTTTTTTTTTTTTCATTTTAGTCAAAAAACGTTAGAGGTTATGATCACTGTAAACCTTTATTTTACTACCATACCCCTAATATAAAATCAAATTTCTCCAAAGCCAAAAAAGGAAAAAGTTCCTTTCTATGGTAGAGTAGTTCTTTTGATGAGTTTTAAATTTTTAACTGACAATAGGAAGGGATGTAAAACACAGTCTTTGTCTTCCTGCTCAAGCTGCTCCAGCTGCATATCCTGATCAAGTGTATACAAAGGTTTGAAATTGGGTCCTTTGCGTACGGGGCTACACATTAACAAGATTTAATTTTTCAAAAGAATTTGACCCCTTTTCCCCCACCTCATAGTTCTTTTCGGGCTAACTAAACAGTCGGGGGACTTACTATTCTGCAAAGTTGGGACAGAACTTTCTAAAAATGCCCCACCCCTAAGAACCGTTGGCATCCTTACGATTCTGGGTGAGACATATTCAATTGCCTAAATCTTTGCGATATAGGAGAAACTTTTCCACAACCGACTTTATACCAAAAAACTGATTTTGCATGCCCAACTCACTTTTAACAAAAATTAATAGTCAATGAAGCTTCTCTTATTTTAAAAAATGAACCTAAAGGGGTGTCATATGGGATTTCCAATCATTTGACTGTATAAAAAGATCATCAATATAAAAAATTTACCCCTTCTAGCCCCTTCTATTACTCCGATGTTAATTTTTTGTATGTACGGGGGGCATTTTTTAGGCCAAAAAGGGCAAAAACTCTGTACTGAAAAAGCCGTTTGGAGTAATAAGCACTTTTTTACTTACTTCCTCAGAAAAATCCCTATAGTACCCGCGAAACCCTATAAATTTTTGTCAAGCCCCTGCTTTCCCCCAAAATAATTATATCATCAACCCTGGAAAGGGGGATAAAAATTCCTTTCGTCAAAGCATTTACACGTCTATAGTCGGTCCCACTTTCCCCTTTTGATCCTCGGGCTTAGGTTTTAAAACCAAGGAGACCCCACTCACTTTTATGGGTCAACCAAATTGTTATGAGTAAAAATTCTCCCTCGTCTTTCAAAATTGCCTTTTTTGTGGAGAAACACGAAAAAGAGCTTGCTTCACGGACAGCACCATCAACTATAAATATCATGCTCTACAACTAAAATTTGGTTTTGGGAACATCAAACATAAATTAAACTCATAAAAAAAGGTATTTTAACTGCATTTTTGAGATTTTTTCAAAACGCTTTAATCCGTAAATTTAAATAATCAAGTTTTTTTTTTAACTCCCCTTTATTGTGAAATCTTTTTCCCTTCTTAGTTTGACTTTCTGAATTGACCAAAATTCCCCATTTTCGCTCGTAAATCCTGTACCCCTCAGTATATTTTTTCAGTAGTTTGATATGAAAAATCTTTTTTCTTTTACGCCTGGTGTAGAAATAATATAGTTTAGTTCACCCCCTTGCGTGACTAAAAATGGTCCTTGATATTTTGGTTTGTAAAGGTACTTATGGTCGGTAAATATAAAAGCACCTTTCTCCCCTGCAAACCCCTCCCCCTAGTTTAAAACTCATAGTGGAGTTTCATTTTTGATTTTTGCATTAAAAAAGGTTTGGGTCCAGCAAGGCGTGTACTTTTTTAGTCTCTCCCTCACTTTCTTGACTAGTACACGTTCTTCTGTGTCTTATCTACCCAACCCCCTGTAAATTTTTAAAGGTCCACGTACATCTCAAAACCGAAAAATTTCGTTTGGGGTATCCGGGCCCTTTTTGTGGGGTACTCCGTATAGCATTAAAAACTAGTGGCAACCCCATCCCAATTTTTTCATTTTCAACGCAGTACTTGGGAGCTGGTTTCAGGGTTTTTATCCATCGCTCTAGGGCATTGACTCCTTTTGGGGGATTGAGATGCAAGTGTTGTTTTATCCCCAATTTGACTAACGCTTGAAAAATATTGCTTTTTAAAAATTTCCCTGATCAGTTGGGTTACTGTGGGTAACCGAACGGTAAAAATTCGGATGCACGGGTAATTTTCTGGTTTTAGCTTCTAAAGGGACGGCCTCAGGATAAAGTGTGGGCCCCACCATGAGTTTTTAAAATAAACGATTACCCTTTTCTTTTTGGGGAGAGGGCCAACACAGCGATGACTTTAGAAAAAGGTTCAACACAGCAGGAATGGGGTGCAAAAGGGGCTGGCGGAAACACTTGGGTTTGGGGTTTCCCGGCAAACTGGCATATATGACAGATCTGCAAATTTTTTAGAAACAACTTAATTCCAGGCCAAAAAAATTCTTGTCCCCCTTTATCTGTATCTTTTTTTCTCCCAAATGGCCTCCAATATGATCAGAGCCAAATGTAACACCATAGGACGATACAGCCGGGTACCACAAAATTTTTCTCACACGTACCAAGGGGTTCATTGCCGGTACATCGGGAGGTCGAAAATTTCCCCATAAACCCTTCCACATGCCATAATAAAAGACGGCTCTTCTTCCATTTCATCCTGCCCAAGGTCTTTTTGAAATAATGAGGTCAAAGTAGGATCGATTTGAGCGTCAATCAACATTTCCCGAGCACCAACATTCACTCTATTCTTTGGCTCAAGACTAACACATACTTTGATATTTATTTAATCTTTTATTGGCAAGTTGGGTTACTTTTAAAATTTTTTTTCACCAAACAATATACCAAAATTCATCCTCTTCCAGCTTCCCCCCGGTACCACCACAACCTTGTTATATTTTACGGGGGCCCGGCTACGTGTAACAGCACACGCAGGAAAAAAACCCTGGAATTTCCTTTTCAACCTCAGCAACAGGTCTTTATCTAATGGGGGGAACCCAAAGGATCAGGTATACCCGACTACCCAACATCGTTTCCCATAGAAAAGTAACTCCCTCTACTGGTAATGAACTTGAACGGGAACTGTCGGGCTGCGAAAGCAAATCAGTCTTGAGAAGAGCCTTGCTAAAGGGGAAGTGGGGGCCACCACTCCCCTCAAAAATACGTGCTCACCATGTAAACTTTTTCAATAAAAGGAATGACTCCCTTTCCAAACACTATAACGCTCCTATCCCGCAAAAAAGTACTGGGGAACAGGCGTATATCCTTGCGACTGAGACAAACCCCCAAACTAAAAGGGGTGAAAAAATTCTTGAGGTCCTTGACATGGAACTATCTCGTTGCCCAAAGGGTCTTGCAAATCTTTGGGTCGAAAACACAATTTGCAATAAGCTGCTTCAAATTTTTCCCGGAAACCCTTTTTTTCCAAATTGGACATTTGAATTTGTGGTGCCCGGCTTTTACAATAATTACAAAAAGGTCATATATTTCAGCACCACCTGCTTTTTAAACCCCTATGTGGGCTGGTAGGGAACTTCTTATTACTAACATTACTTACAGGGGCATAACGTTGGGGCTCTTTTGGGTAGGACCTTTTTTTCATAACCTTTTTTTCGGGTTCTGCAAAGAGACTAATTTTCTGCAAAAGTGCAGCTTTATCTAAGTCTTTTCTTCGTTTTTTTAAGCAAATACACCTAACTTTCCCGAGGTACACCCCTTTAATATTTTTCCAGTACACAGCTCACCAACTGTTCAAACGTATTACATCACCGCAGCAAGCCTCGTTTTTATTCGTTAGGGGAAGACCAACTCTATGTAGTTTGATTCGTTCCTTAAAGCTGGTTTCGAAACGCCCCCCTAAAACCTTCTTAAGTTCATATCCTGAAATAAATGAACCTTTCATAGTTGTATAATTACTTTGTGATGATTTTAAGGATAGGTAATCGTAAACCCCTTCCCTTTTAGTGAAGTCTGAACTAAACAACCAATATTGATCAGGCCCTAAGGTTTTTGCAACATGTTTAAATTGAAAAAAAAACTCTTCTGGATCATATCGTTAAAAATGGAATCCATTTTGTAACTCTGTTACATCAAAACCCCCCTTTTTCCTTACAATTGAACCTTTTTTATCTAACAAAGTCAAATGAAATTCTCGTTCAGTTCCATCCTGTAATTTTTTTTCTCTCTAATTGGGGGGAAATTTTCCCCATTCGAAAACTTTCACTTTTTCAGGTTCTCACACAAAATTTAAGCTTCGTACTCAGTACCTCCATGTTAACAAGGGCCTTTAAAACACTGCACTTTTAAACTCGCTTTTCTCTGAACTTTTAATATTTTAAATTATAATGAAAAGTAATTTGATCCACTCGGGGCCCCTTTAAAAAACTCATCAAAATATTAACGGATGGAAAAAACTTACTTTAAATAAAAGGGATTGTTGCTAGGAAGCACAAGTCCGTAACACAAATCCCAGTGCACAAAACACCATTTTGGAGGGGAATCAAACAAAAGTCACTTAACACAAACACCAAACACAGGGGTACACCGCGTTAACACAATAACCAATCCCTGGTCGCGTAACCAATCCCAATCGCAGTGACCACTCTGGAGGCCCCCAATTTTTATGCCTAATTACAAACAACTAGGGCAAGGCAAAAAAAAACACAAAGTGACCAGGTTTAAATTATTTAATTTTTTTATAAAAAGCAATAATCTAGACACCATACCATAACCACCACCATTAACCCAAGATTTCTAACTTTTAATTGCTACCCCCGCATGAAAACATATATACACATTAATACAACAGTAAGTTTTTGTGAGCTCTACACAAATCCTATAAAATAACATAATATATAAAAGGGGGAAAAATACTCAATGTTTTGGGGGGCGGGGTTCCGCAGGGAAAGGGGGTCTTCACTTCAGACGTCCAAAAAAATCTCCTCTTCTATGGGGTTTACGTTCACGAACCTTTCTGACACGTCAGCTCATAAACGTCTCATCATGACACGTCAGCGATAATTAATCTTAAAAAATTATCCTTTTTAATTACATATCTTAAATTACATATTAATAAACATACTTTAAAATAATAGAAAAGACATTTTAAAGGGGGAACCATAACATACCATAACATACACATATCCCCCCTGTGTGTATGTAAAACATTTTTTGTTTTTAAGTGTGTAAAATTGTGGGTTACGGTGTGCACGTTTCACACAGTTTTTCCCTGCAGAAAAATTTCTTTGCATTTGGCGGTCTAAATACGGGATAAAAGAGCGGATTTGGAACGCCACATTGTGTTCGCCACTTCCTCAGGCGTTGCCGTAGAAAAAATTGGGCCTGAGTGATGCTTTTATGTCGCTCCCAGGCGCAAACAGATCGCAAAAATTTCTTGGATATATCCATTACCTCTGTATATAGCAGCTCCCATGGATCTCCTGTTCTGCATTCCTTTATGGCCTTCAGACAACTAGACTAGTCAGTGTATATATTTTTTTACATAAAAAGCTGTTAATATCACCATATAGCCTTTTTTTCCCTGTGTCGGTCAGTGAATATGAACATTAAGGAAAAAAATACAATCAATCATTGGGGGCATACGGGCTGCAAGCATCCCCTGTAGAAACTCACGTCAACTCACGTGTAAAAATATATAAAACATTACTGCCTATTGAGATCCAAGTGCCAACTCATTGAGTGACTGCAATCAATAATAAGCAACCATACAGGTACACACACTTTCAAACTCGTAGTGAAAGACAAATTATATAATCACAGCAACCCCCAAAAACACCTTATTGATAATATGCACCCGTGCGAAAGACTAGTTACATTACCCTTGACAATATATTGCATATAACATTCAAATATGGGGAATGATATGTGGAAAAATATATCCTGCACAATAGAGAAATATATCCTTATATTAATATATTTCTAGTATAGCTATTTCAACTTGCGAATATATTCAGAACTAGTATAGCATGTAATGCATTAATATAAATGTTGCTAAGCATCGGTTATTAACATGATTACATATGGCAGAGTAACCTAAACAAACTTCATTAATAGTATGCCACCCGTGTGAGATACTTAACCTTAATCTTTGGTCTCTCGAAGAATGCACAAAGTTTTTTGGCCAGCGAAGATCAAAATCGGGACTCGGGAACCCCACCGCCAGACATTACATTGCATCTAAACTTTGGAATGTTTGAAGGTACGACACACATCATTCCTTCAAGTTGTAAAATAATATCCCTACATTGTCATAGCTAATAGAATACAAATATCCATACACCGAGGTACACACACACTATACTGTGAGCTCGTAGTGAAAGACAATGATAATCACAGCATTCAGCATATCACATTATTGATAATAATTATGCACCCGTGTGAAAGATACTTAACTTAACCTTAATCTTTGGTCGCTCGAAGAATGCACAAAGTTTTTTGGCCAGCGAAGATCAAACTCGGGACTCGAGAACGCCACCGCCAGACATTTCATTGCATCTAAACTTTGGAATGTTGAAAGTACGACACACATCATTCCTTCAAGTTGTAAAATATATCCCTACATTGTCATAGCTAATAGAATACAAATATCATCAATCCTCAATAATAATCCTCAAAAAATAAATACTCAATCCTAAAATCTTATTCCAAACTTAAGTCCTCAATCCTAAATTACTAAACCTAAGTAAGGCCTTACTAAATAGCTAAACCTAATCCCAACTAACTACTACATCCTAAATTATTAATCCTAAGTAAGGCCTTACCTACTAAATAGATAAACCTAATCCTAACTAAATACTAAATACGGGAGGCACTTAAAGACAGGCAACATGGTGAGGCACCCTGAGGTGCACGGTCCTCGCATGTCTCTGGCGGGGAGAGAGAGAGTGGAGTGAGGGAAGGGTGAGAGAGGGGTGAGGTGAGGATCTATGGTCTTGAAGGCATAGACCTGGCAGCAAGCTCGCTCATTGCCTCGACACCCTCCCGCAAGATTTCAAACATCCTGTGTTGAAGTTTATTCTCCTCCTTCTTCACCCTAACCTCCTCCTTCTTCACCGCCAGTTGCTCTTTCTGGGTGGCAGCCAAACCTCCCTCTGCACGGCAGGAGCTCCAGCAGCATGTCCTGTGTCTCCTCCTGGGAGCGTGTGAACTCGGTCACGAGTTCACATACCCCTAAAACACATAAAATTTTAATCATAAATAGTAAAAGTAAATAATAATTATGTAAAAATCATGAATATGAATAAGGAAATAAGTAACATGTATGAATAAATGAGAATGAAAATTGAATCTAAAGGTGTTATGGGGTTAATATGTACCACCCTCATCAATGCCAATCCCAACACTCATGTCATGCATAGAGATACATAGCTGTTTCACCTTGCGAAATAATCTGACTCATATAGCACATAATGTAGTTATATAATGTTACCTGGAGGAGTTCTAGCAGGCATGCTAATGGGCGGTAGGGTGGGCATCAGGCTCTTGGGAATGCTGTCGGTGGGGAGGCAAAGCCTACTGCAGCACTGGCAGGCCGTGGTTGGTGGCTGGTGGGTTGAGGATAATGGATACCTCATGGGCATCTCTGGCCTGGCACCTGAGACTCTCATACTGAAAAAGATTATGATTTAATTTATGTACCTAATTCTTATAAGAGACTTAGTCAGCGGTGAACTTAAGATAAACTTTAGGTTGAATAATAGCCATGCCGAAGGATATATATATATATATATTATATATATATATATAATATATATATTTTATATATAATATTATATAAAATATATATATATATATATATATATATACAGTGAAAATAACTGCATTATGGAACTGATACAAGTAACTTATATTCTCTCAATACATACCTAGTCACTGGCATGACGTGTTTGCGTCATCACCAGTGACTAAAATCATAGAGTCTTCCAGTGAGGGTGCCGCGTGCATGGCTTTTTGAAAGATAAAAAGGTCAACGTTGTTGTAAGCATAATGAAATATGTCACATACATAAGATAATTTTTCTTATCTAAGTGTTTGTATGTGATTGTGAGTGAGTATGAATGCAGCAATATTACACAAACCACTTTAGTAGTGTGTACTGCTACAAGGCTCATATTTCAATATACATTTTAATAGTGCAAATAGACGAGAAGTATAGTATGAAATTAAAGAATTCTACTATGAAATTACTGATCTCACTATCCTCACTGTCAGAAACGGGAAAGCCAGCAAAACCCGTTGAAGAGAGGAAGAAAAGCATTGCCTCCTCCACCTCACTGTAGGTGGCTGTGTTGGGTGGACCACCCCCCTATTGGGAAAGTCTTGTGGTTATTTTGTCATATACACATTTGACTACAGTGCAACATTACTCTTCATTATCACTTCTTAATATTAAGGTAATTCACATCAAAAACCTATCTTATATGGTGAATCATGTACCTAGGACGTAGGCAATAAGTGAAGAGTTAAATGTTTCAATGTTTTCATGCCACAAGGTCATGTACTGGGTCAATTGTTACGTGAAGTCATGTACTGGGTCAATTGTACGTGGGCATGTCTGGGCAATCTGGTTCGGTATAGAGCAAAGTGTGAACCTTCCCTCTATAATGGTTGTGTGTATTTTGTTTGACACTTCGTGTGTATTTGTATGTGTGTACGTATGTACATCTACAGTGGACCTATGTAAGCCAAACTAGAATATTATGTTGGTAAAACTGCAGTTTAGTACAATACTCCCCATCGACCCAATACTCTCCTGACATAACCCCCCCTCCCCCCCCCCCCGCTAGTCACCTAACCTAGCTTCTGGGCATTGAATACGTAACCTAACCCCGCTGGGGGATCGCCCCCGCATACCCCCCCCCTTGTATTTATTTTTATTTCCGACAGATGTTGTATGGGTTACAAGTGCTGCTAATGGGCAGCTCTACAAGATGATGATGGTTATTACTACGTGCCTTGTAATGCTTTAAACTGCAGTTGAACCATTATGTTAAAAATAATTAAAACCCTTATCTGACCCTGCAATGATATAATTATTCCTGTTATTTGCTGCATATTCAACAAGTACACTTGAAGAAAGTTACTTTACATAAAATCACTCTACACTAGTCTTGCGGCCTCACCAGCAGGGCCATGAATTTCCCTAATCAAACAAAGGGAACTAAATATGGTTTTCCCTCAGCAGGTGCTCAGTTGTCGACATAAAGGGATAACACTTGCATATTCTTACCGCTGCCTCGCTGATGTGCAGCGTCATCGCCTGCCTTCTTCTCTCACCACCGACTTGAGGTCCTTAACTTATTTCGGACCTCAGAGGAGAGGCGGCGAACATGACTGACGCTGTTTACACAGCCCGTCACCTCCTCCCACGCTAGCATCTTGTCTCTGGCACTAATGGAGTTGTCCAGTCTTCCATTTATCACCCTCTCCCTCTTCCTCACTTCCTCCACTAGCACCAACAACTCATTATCACTGAATTTTTGGCGCCTTGGTTTTTTGGTGACTGGTTGGCCATGTTGACAGAGATAGAGATAGATAAATAGAGATAGATAGATAGATAGAGACAGAGATAGAATAGAGGTAGAGAAGATAGATAGATAGAGACAGAGATAGAGGCCACACGGGGACGATGCTGCTGCAAGTGGCCGGGCGGGAAAATCTGCTGTGAACAGCTGTGTGTTTGTAAACATTGCATGAGGTTGCTAGCTTGTGATTGGTCGAAAATTTTAAAGCAATCTTGTCATTGGCTGGTGACTGATGACGCGCTTGATGACGTCATTAACTCGCCTTAGCCAGTCAGCGCCTTCCGACACGTTAACGACCGAAAAGGGAGGCTTTGTAGCTTTCGTCGTTAGGAAACGAAGTTCGGAGAGATCGTCGTTGCTGGCCCAACTACCTTTGTTGCTGGCTTCCTGCCCTGGATGGGTTCGGAAGACTGACGCCGTAAGAAATAAGTGTCACTATTCCAGTACCCCAATACCGCAGCCAACTTCCAACGTCAATCATTCTGACTCGAACCTTTGTTCTTCGTCTGATGAAGAGCTGACTATCGATGGTTCTGCTGAGTTGAACAAAGTTGGCTGCGGTATTGGGGTCTGGAGTTTGCAGTGCATTGCCAGGGCTTCATGCATGGAGCGGGTGTGACACTGTTAGTGCTCTGGCTAGCCAAGGAAAGATAAAGGCTTTGAAGCTTGTGCAAGCGAATGATCTGTATCTTCAAGCATTCACAGATCTGGGATCTTCGTGGAATGTACCAACAGACGTCTTCAATAGCATTCAGGCCTTCACGTGTCAGCTGTACGCCAGGAACACGAAGATCGTCGGTGCTAATTCACTCCGTTATCACATGTTCTGTGCAAAGAAGGGCCAGATCGAATCTGGACAATTGCCGCCTTGTGAAGACTCCTTGATGCAGCATACTTAGGGCCAACTATCAGGGGCTATCTGGCGACGCGCCTTGAAAACTGCCAGACGTCCAGCACCATAGCGACATGGCTGGAACTCGATGATGGCGGTTCGCCTCAAAATCCGTGCATGGTGCCGTC
>JACEEZ010009451.1:22500-31719 GCA_016584305.1 Chionoecetes opilio | reverse complement strand
GGGGAATTTCCGAAAAAAAAATTCCCTTTCCCCTAAACCCCCCCCCAAAAACCCCCCCAAAATCACGTCAGGTTCACAGAGACACGAAGCGCTAGGAACGGTCCGTTGTTTGATACAACATGTTGGATTCGTAAGGCATTGGCACGTCAATATCCAGTTGGCAAACTCTGACTAACGCTGTGGAGCCAAGAAACATAGCAAGACGGTAGCATCACTCCCATAGACCGCTAGGAGACAAAAAAAATAGAGCTTTTTATAGGCATTGTTGGACTTTCGTATATTTAGATAAGTAAGTTCTTAACTAAATAGAATGGATTTTTATTATACAAAGTAAACAAGTGCAGTGAATCAAATATAAATATTAAGTTATAAATGTCTCGTCGTTGCACGGTGATGGCCAGCGTCATATAACTCCGCCCTGCTAAATCCAGCTCTTCTCACGATGCGCTCAACTTTTATAAAGTAAAGTTTTATTCACGACTCACTGTATACTTACCGTGAAGTTATAGCTTTCTCCGTGAGTGTATCTCATAGTTTGCATATTATATTAGTAGTAGTAGTACCCTTTGTATAGTATCAGTTATTATATTATTATTCCTACGCGGTCCGTGTTGACATTACTTGAGTTCAATTGTCGCCGTCACTAGACACGAATAGCGAGAAAGAAAAGACTGCACGAATTTTGATTTTATTATATTTTATTATTACTATTTATAATCTTGACTGTATGGCGGAACTTTTAAGAACTTTAGACTAAACAGAACTTACTGACTAACAGGAACTGAACAGGAACTCTACTGACTAAACAGGAACTACAGGAACTCTATGACTAAACAGAATAACAGAATCTACTGACTACAGAACTGGAACAGGACTCTACTGATAAACTGGAACGAACAGGAACTCTATACTGACTAAACTGGAACTGAACAGGAATGCTCCCCTTACTCCGTATACAAGTGTCGTAATCCTAAAAGTTCTTGACAAGTTCTAACTCGCAAATCTGAAAACCCAACACATAAGGGTTTAAATTAACTAGTAAGAGTTATGAATTATCCTTGCGGCAGATTGCGTCACCTTACGCGCCCATGGAGGGAGTCCGCCCAGCCCGAGCTGGCAATCGCCTTCTTGGTGAAGCATCACCCACGCCACGGTGGGACTCATCCACCGCCCCCCATGCCATTCTGTTAACTCTAGAACGGTATTCCCAACCTGAGGGAAATTTCCCCATGGGGGAAAATGTCAGATTCTAGGGGAAATTATCCTGGGGACATTTAATACAGGCATTAGTCGACAGAACAAAAATTCTTAAAAGTTCAGAGTTAAGCTATTGACATTTCTTTTTCTTAGTTAAATTAATTGAGGGTCAGAGACTGTTTTTTATGTTATTAAGCAAATATGTTCTGTTTTGTGTATTTTCCTTGTCTACATGAGGGGTGAATCCGTTGGTTGACTAAGGGGGAAGGGGAGAGACAACAGAACAAGAGGTTGGGAACCATAAAGTCTAGAACAACCTGAACACAACCAAGAAAAAACACATGAGCAGCCTGCCTGTGTAACACTATCCCCCTTCAAAATGTGTCGTCCCGACACATACACTACATATTACATAAAAAACAAAATTAATCATAGACGTAATAATCCTGGAATTTGATAGGACGTTTGCGCCTTCTCTGTCGCCTGAGCTGCTGCAGATCATCCGGGTCTTTGGTCTCTGAACATCAGCATCCACATGAAGCTCGTCACCGTCCACGTCAGGCCCCTGGGTCATCTGAAAACGGGTGGTCGACTTTTTTGAGCTCGGAGGCGCCCGTGATGATGTCCTGGTAATCTCCGGCCTGGTTGAGTCCTCCGCTGGCTTCGTCCTGCTCCAGGCAGTCCATGAACATCCTCGCCAACTTCTGGGCAGTCGTGGCTACTCCAGGTGTAGCTTCCCTTCCCGTGGTACCTCCACAGCCGATTGACGTGCACAATCTTAGACTTGGTTCTCCTTCCTCCTCTTATTCGCTAGGTCACGTCTGAGAGGCGTTCCACCACCTCATACGGGCCTTCCCAGGGACTCTGCAGTCTCGGTGACGTGGCCCTTCTTCCCCCGCGGGTTGTACAGCCACACCTGGTCTCCTTCCTTGAAGTCCACTTGGTATGTTCTCACATCATAGCTGCGTTTCATGACCTCCCCGGAGAACCTTAAGCACCACGGACCTGGTGGTGTACTTCTTCCAACCGTTCCCCTAGGCATCGAGCAAAGCTAGAGGCGTCCTTCGGCAGGCATTCCCCAGGAGGTCTTCCTGACAGCAGGTCCACAGGTAGCCGCAGCTCACGCCTGAACATCAACTTCGCGGGCTAATGTCCCGTCGTCTCAGGCGGCTGACATGTAGGCCATAAGCAGCGCAGGCAGCTTGTTGTCCATTCAGACTGTCCATCTGTGCAGTGCTTGGCCAATTCCTGACCCAGAGTCCAGTTAAACCTCTCCACCATTCCATCCGACTGTGGGTGCAGAGGGGTTGTTCGGGGTCTTCTTGATGCCCAATAGCTTGCAGCACTCAGCAAGAACTGTCGACTCAAAGTTTCTCCCCTGGTCGGAGTGGAGCTCATTAGGCACACCGAAGCGACAGAAGAACTCGTTCACCAACACCTTAGCAATGGTAGTGGCTTCCTGGTCAGGGATGGCGTATGCTTCCGGCCACTTGGTGAAGTAATCCATCGCCACGCAAATGTACTTATTTCCTTCCAGGGTGAGAGGCAAGGGTCCTGCTATGTCAACTGCCACCCTCTCCATCGGGGCTCCAGCCTGGTACAGTTGCAGAGGGGCGCGGTGACGTTTATTGGGTCCCTTCTTGGCACAGCACACATCACATGAGCGGCACCATTCCTCCACATCCTTCCGCATGCCAACCCTGTAGAACCTCTGGCGCAGGCGACTCAGGGTCTTCTTCACCCCTAGGTGTCCGCTGGTGATGTTGTTGTGCATTTCCTCCAAGACAGCAGCCCGCATCTTCATAGGGAACACTGTTAGCCAGTAGTGGTGGAGTCCATCAGTCGTCGTCCAGCATCGCTGCAGCACCCCATCCTCCAGTCGCAGAGTGTCCCACTGAGCCCAGTAATGCTTAGCGGCAGGGCTCTCCCCAGAGACTGCTTCCCATGCTGGCCTCTCGGAAGTCTGACTCAGCCACTCCACCACTGGCCGCAGGTCTCGGTCCTCTCGTTGCAGCTTCCTGAGTTCCTCTCCTGCTGCATCCAACGGTTTTTCCACTGCAGTGTGCTGGACCCTGACTGGCAGGTATCCTGGTCCACGGCCCTCATCGGCACACGCCTTCCTCGACCGTTGCTGCATAGTGCGGAAGTCCAGTTCACACCGTGTCAACAGGCAGTCGAGACCCAGGATACAAGCATCCTCCATGTCAGCCACGTACACAGCAAAGGATTCCTCCTTCCTCCAAGCTGAAGCTTGACATCCACTGGGGCCCAGAGTTCTGCACAGTGACCGGTAACTCCACACAATCGTTGAGGACGTCTCTGGAAGCTGCCGATGACCGACCATGTCAGGCCGCACCAAGGTCCGCTCTGACCCGTGTCGACGACCACTGGGCACACCACCCGTAATCCTTCCTTTCACGTGGCAGCTGGTCAAGGTAGTCCGTTACACAACGTTGGCTTTGGGGAAACGTACAGGGCAGGTGGTTGTTGCCCTTACACCAGACATCCTTAGTTTCCCTCACGAGGGGTCCTCTCCTCCTTCTCCTGCTTGACTCTCTTCTGACACTCCTTTTGCAGGTGTCCTTTCTTCCACATGTCCAGCACTTGACTTCTCCCTTGGTGTTCATTTTCACGTTTTCTCCTGTTCTCTCTTTCTCTTGTAGCACTCCTCCTTCTTGTGTCCCACCTTCTCACAGTGCAACACGTACCCTTGAATTTGTCTGCCTCACCGACGGAGCCCTCCGTGCCTTGACGCCAGAGCTCGAGTCGGTCCTAAAACTGACAGGCTGGACTGCACCAAGGACTCGAATTCCAGTGTAGTGGCAAGAGCTTCCTGCAGTGTTGCTGGCTTGCCTTGCTTGACTTGAATCTTCAGCTGGGGGCTGTCCAGTGCGTCGATGAGCTGGTCGCGTAGCAGCACGTCAGAAGGTCAGCAGTGGCTCCCAGGTAGGCCTTGTGCACTACATTCTCCAGGTCCTGGGCCAGCTCCTGTAGAGACTCCCCTCTCCTCCTTGTGCGGGTCCTAAACCTGGCTCGGAAGACCTCGTCTTGGTGCTTCGTTCATACCTCCTCTCCAGGGCCTCCGCCAACTTCAGGTAGCTGTGCCTCTCCACACTGTCGAGCTGGGTGAGGACTTTTAAGGCCGCGCCCTTCAAACTGGTGGCCAGCTGGACTGCACTCTGCTGGTCATCCACATGGCTTTGACTGCTAAGAGCTCAAATTGGGCACGGTAAGCTTCCCAGGAAAACCTACCGTCAAACTCTTGAGGCTTCTTCCTAAGAGGCATCTCTAGTGACCCACATCACCAGGTGCACTTTTCACAGGCGTGAACACAGGAGCACTCGGGCTTAAACTACCTCGACCCAGCTGAGAGCACTCATCTGGCACATAAACTGGCTCCTAAGTGCACTGGAGGCTTACCCGCTGCCAAGGAATTTTCAATGGCCTTCATTCTGTCATTTATGTCACTCACTTCTACTTCGGCACGTCCTACCTTATCATGCATCTCCATTACTCGCAGGTACTGCCTGCTGCAACGTCTCCTGGTGTTGTCCCAGCCTCGTGTGCTCTTCCGTTATCCTGTCTGTTCTTCTTCCATTCTTGTCTGTTCTTCCTTTACCCTTATCTGTTCTTCCTCCATTCTTGTTTCCCGCTCTTCCAGTTTCGTGGTCACCTCTACCACTATGTGGCCGAAAGGGGTTATTTTCAAGAATTTGACTACAAGGTTGTAAGTCCACCTAAAGTTGTGATGGTATCAGACAAACCATGATAAATTTTTTTTTTTAAATGACATCTTACGGTCGACAGTTCCGTTTACATAGCACCGTTCCGCAAGACAACAATGATAATTGATGATTTCTAGCTGTGAATGACCGTCAGGTTCATGTTGGTACCAAAATATCAGAAAAACAGCCAAGAGATAGAACCATATACAATGTCTGTGAATACAATTGAATTCCACTTTTAATAAAAAAAACATTTTCTCACATCATGGTCAATTATTGACAAATAAATAGTATCCGAATCTACCAATGGAAGTCAATTCAATTCTATACGACCAGTTACACAATCACACTAACTACAATACCACTCATCTAGTCCCAATGTACGAGGGCAGAGTGCTTTTTGTCACAACTCAGTGCGTTGTCCAGCCCTTCTCTCGGACACCTCTCACAACTCTGTATAGTGCCTGGAGTGCTCTCAGATTTGGGGCTTGTTTGATGTTCAAATCTGTGGCGAGTCTAGTGCCCGCTCCCGCTGGTCATTGACAAAGGAGTTGGCCACAACTTTCTTGCATGACGGTCGTTGTCCGAGGTGGTCATTGTGCAACGGGGAAGCTTGACAAAGCTGTACAGTCAAACCCAAGAGCTCAAAACAGGCTCAGAGTCATGTCCAGGAAGTCTTTGAGGGCTTACTGCCCATTGATGTGAGCGCTGCATCTCCTGTGTTCTTGTCTGTGATGTCTGTCGCTCATGTACCTCAGCATCGCTTTCTCATCTCTGTTGTCAGATGATGTTCGGTCGAGAACAGAGCCAAGAGACCACATCTCTGAGAGATAACACAAAGTGGTTTTGTAGCTTCTGTTGGCCGGAACGACAAAGGAGAGAATTTGGCAGACTTCATTGGGTCCTTGCTGATACTGGCCTCTGCTTGAGGAGGTTCTTCATAGTGCCAGGTCTCGAATGGTGCACGGCGCACTCGTGCACGTTACCATGCTTTGTGTAGAAGATCGAATACACAGCAAGACTGGTGATGTCTTCCAATTCTTCGGGTGCATTACATCCCAGCTGCATCGTAAAGAGTGCCACCTTGAAACGTGTACAAAGTCTTGCTAATCCAACGGCGTGAGGAATGCCCAGGACGCTTTGATGGTGATGGATCTCCGACCGAGGCAGAGGTCCCTCCAAGAAAACAGTGTAGTCTGCACAGCTCCAGGTGTCATGTCAAGTGCGATCCTGGTGCGTTCTCGATCCATGTCTGAAGAAGGTGATGGGTTATGTATATACCGTCAACTCTTTTGTGGAGCATACCTGACCAAGTGTAGTTGTTGTGGTTCAATTCGCTCGCAATTGCACCATCGCTTGAACAGGTCATTGGGTCCTGTGGTTGGGCTACACAATTGAGCAGATGCCCCCCAATCAATCATGGATGTGGTTCTACAGCCAGTTGCAGAAGATCTACCAAACTCTGTCTCCAGTCTTACGACGCTCCACTCAGACCCAGAGTTACTCAGTGTTCAAAGACAGAGCCCTATCGTGTGCTCAAGTGGATGGTCATTGAGGCCTGCGAAAAATAAATAGAATAAGGTGACTAACACCGCTAAATACATTACAATGAACGAGCATTTGTTATCGTTATTATACACGATCAGTAATCAACGAAGAAGCTGAGTCGATTATGCGAGTGAATAAAACGATAACAAATGTGAGTGAGTTAATATACAAAAAATACAAATATACTGAAACACCTGATAATCTTTGCTGCCCATTTTCAGCAGTTGACTCCTTCATCCAACAATGATAGTAGACTTCTGGCATCCGTCCCGTCAGTATCACGCATCGTTCCATTCCTTGCCACATCATTAGGGATGATCAGCTTCAATCCAGTGTATGCTACATCTTGGAGTGTATCGCCAAGTTGCACCTAGTATTCGCCGCCTTTCAGCTTGCAACGTCTCCTCCTTCGTTGTGTCCAGAAGGTTGTATCCTAAGGTTCTTCCTCATCTTACGAAAGGCAGAGCCAGTTCTGTCACCGCCTATTCGGATTGCGTACTAGTCGTAAGCAGGCTCTAGGAACACTATTCATTTCTGCATGACTAGGGAGTGAACAGAAAGGCATTGGTATCCAGTGGAATTCAGACTCAGGGTCGTGACTTTCTTCTACGCATCTGCACTATGGGAGCAGTGGCAGAGCGTGACAACCTGCTTTCTCCTGCGCTGCTGCTGATCAAGAAACTTGCGCTTCGCTTTGCTAGTTTGATGCGTGGGCCCCCAGTTGCGGTGCGAGAACCCCCAGTACACCTTTTCCCGTACAACCAGTTTCCTTACTGTTGGCTTTCTTTTCCCCCCGTTTTTTTGCTGCCAGTCTTCTAAACTCGGGTGAAAAAATCCAAAAAGTTGCCCCGGTTGCCCAAAAAAACCTCCTTTTCTTGGGTTTTGTATTGTTGTCCTATTCCCTTACCCTTTCCCTTTGTTTGTAAACCCTCAATACTTAAGGTCATCTGCTCTACGCTTGCCACGATTTTTAAAGGGAATACCCGTATTTACCCCCCCCGCCGAAGCCTTTTTTTACAAGTTGGCGGATCCAAAGCGTAGACTGAAAATGGTGGTTTCTGCAGTTTTTTGAACCCATGGGACTGAAGAAGAACCTGTTCCCCCGTTGGGGGTAAGGGCCAGTGAACCTGGTTTCCTGGGACACTGAAAATGGGGGAAAATTTTCAAAAAAAAGGCCACAGCAAGGGGTTTGGTTTTTTGGGATCATGCCTTTTTGAAGGAGGGCCCCGCAATTAAAACAAATATGCCTATTATTACAAAATTTGAATTTTTACAAAAAATCTGAAAAAATGAGTTTTTTTGAATATTTTTTTGAATTGTATCACACCCACTGTTGTTTCATATCATCTTTGGTTTCAATTCGCATCTTGGGGACCAAAAGCTCTCTGAGGGTCATTAAGCGTGATAAATAATTATTTTACATTTTTTGTAGTTTTCGGGAATGGTTTCCCCGGAAAAACGTCTTACCCTAAGAAGCAATTTTTTTTTTCCAAATTTACTTTTTTTGTTCCGACACCATAAACTTTTTGGAAACTTTCATTAAAATTCTGAAAAAACTTGTTTTTTTTTCCCCAGCCCTATTCCCCTCCTGTCGCCAGGACTCCTCCTTGATGAAGCACTGCAGCTGTTCCCGTAGCCTGCGATCCGTTTTTCTAACGCGTTGTTGCTTTCTTGTGTTCCCGTAGCTTATCCATTTTCTTGTTGTTTCTTTTTGTATTCCCCCTGCTTCTGAAGTTGCTTTTTAATTTTTTTGTTTCTTTTTTTTTTTTCCCCGCTTCTGAAAAAGTTCCTTCAAATTTTCTCTTGCATTCTGTTCTGTAAATCCGCCGATGTTCCTTCTTGTACGTGTCTCCATGGGGGTAGGCTTCAATCCTCAACTGACACTAGTGTTAGAACGCGGGCCTGTTTGACACTATTTGTAGCCTTCGCCGTCATAGGACACGAAGTGCCGAGGGAAAAAAAAAGGCTGGCACGAAGCTTTTGAAAATTTTGCTTTTACAACTCTTGACGTTGGGAGGAACTTTTTAAGAAAACACGACTAAAAAGGAACTTACTGACTAAACAAACTGAAAGGAACTCTATGATAAATCGAAGAACAGGGAAAAAGCCCCCCCCTCCGATCAAATTTCATATATATATAAACAAAGTTTTTTAATCCTAGAAATTTTTTGACAATTTATTTTCGCAAACTAGGAACAAAAACCCAAAGGGTGAAATTTTCTAGTAAAAAGTATGGAAGTTTATCCTTCCCGGGGAGATTGCGTCACCTACGCGGGCCGGGGGGGAGGCTCCGCCCCCCGCCCGGAGCGGCTCGCTCCCCGGGGGAAAAATCACGCGCCTCGGGGACTCATCCCCCCCCCCCTGACGTTTGTCAAACTCTAGAACAACTCGAACCACAAAAAAAACATGACAGCCTCCTGTGTAAAATTTTTTTTGCTATTATTTTTTGTATGAGGGGTAAGTTTCCCCATTTAAAAAAATTTTGAATATTTTTGTCATGCAGAACTTCGAAATCTCACTTTTACATGATGGAAATCTGTCTGTTGTCTGTTGAGATGAACATTCCTATGTTACTTATTGTAGAATGCACTCGCTACAGAGACTGGTGAGAAGGGGCGTGACCTAGCGTCAAAGTTGCCAGCGAGTGATTATCTTCCGTCGCGTATGTCGC
Source organism: Chionoecetes opilio (assembly GCA_016584305.1). Classification (NCBI taxonomy): domain Eukaryota; kingdom Metazoa; phylum Arthropoda; class Malacostraca; order Decapoda; family Majidae; genus Chionoecetes; species Chionoecetes opilio. Next base: position 22,578 of record JACEEZ010009451.1, on the reverse strand, counting down.
TACCTCTCTTCTATCTTCCTTGGAGGCGCCACTGTGCAGGCCGCTGCTGGTCATTCCGTTACCAGCCTTCCTCACAGG
>JACEEZ010009451.1:0-17500 GCA_016584305.1 Chionoecetes opilio | reverse complement strand
TCAAGTCTAACATTTCCTGCATTATAATCAAAAGAAAGGGGAAGGGAATGAAAGCCTCCCCGAGAATTCCATCCCGAGTGCTATTATCACGGCATCTATTTTGATCAAGTGTTTCGTCGTTATAGAAAGTTGTCGAGATAATTGCTAGAACTTTTCCCTGTCTCTTATTTCAAATCTTATTCTATTTTTTATATTTTGGTGGTGGAGGGTCGCGATGATTCTCTCGCGCTCGCGTTTGGGATTGGTCGTGAAGGGGAAAAGTTATGGAAGTTAAGGAAAAGGATTGTCGAGAATACCGGGAAGAGGCGCGTGGAGGAGGGGAAGAAGACAGAGAAAGGGGAGCAAAGAAGGCGAGGGGATTATTTATTTATATCATCGAGCGAGGGAGCAGGTCGTTGCAAACGCTGAGAGAGAGAGAGAGAGAGAGAGAGAGAGGAAGAGATTGAAGAGAGAGAGGAGTAGAGAAGACGAGCGAGAGAGAGAGAGAGAGAGTGAGAGAGCACAATCAAATTCAAATGATTTTATTCCACTGAAATAGTGTATTCTTTACAATTCCAATTAAAATACAGTGTTTAAGATTAAAATACACAATATAATTAAAATATCACATACAAAAAGTTGTGTCATAATACTTAAAACATGCTAAAAGGATACAGATATGCTAAACATTATGGTATGTTATATAATGATGTGTTATTTAAAAAGTAGGCTGGTAAGTCTACTTTTAATGAGGTTATAAGTAGCAGCATCAGTGATATTAAGTGCAGGTTGTTCCATAATTTTAGGCCCTATGAATCCATACTTCTAGCAACCTCGCATCGTTTTTGTTTTGGGTACAATTTTGGTTGTCTGTTCTGCTTTTGTTGCGTCACGACATTAGAATTTCTTGAACCATGCAGGGTAAAATTGTGTAATACCTTAAAGACAAGTGGTTACAGGTGTCCAATTATGATTCTCTTTTACTTTTATCCACGAGGTTTAGAGAGAGAGAGAGGAGAGAGAGAGAGGAGAGACGAGGACGAGACGACTGATGAGTGCAGAGAGATGAGAGAGAGAGACGAGATACCGAGATGAGAGAGAGAGAGAGAGAAGAGAATATATACGCGAGGGAGATGGATAAGAGTGCGGAAAAAAGCTACAACAATAACACAAAAAACAACAACAGCAGCAGCAACGGCTAAGATAAATGGAGAAGGTGAGAAGAGGTGGAAAGGAAGAGGCAGTGGAAGAGAGGGAGATGGGGCTGGCAGGTGAGCTACGAGGGAACTTTGCCCGATGAAATAGAACGCCACCCCCAGACCACATAAGGAGGGATTCGCTCACACTCATATGAATACCGCCAGAGAGCAATTTTCTTGTCTATATATTTTCAATATTTGTTTTTCTGTTGTCAGAAAGTGAATAAAGGACCTCGGGAGGGTGGTTAATGCCTCTTGAAGACTTTCTCCAGATAAAAAGGTAGCTTGTCTAACTATATTGCGGTAGATTATTAATTTAAAGATTTTAAAATTTGTTTCTGTCAGTTAATTACTCTAACATATATTTCTTTTAAAGTTCTTAAGAGGTTTGTGAGCCATTCTTGGATTGAAAAAACTTTTAGGATAAGAAAATAATTAATTGCGTCCTAGGTTGTGTGTATTCTTGTAATGAAATAAGTTAGATGTTGAAATGGCAATTGAGCATATACTAAAGATTGATGGATGAGAGAGAGAGAGAGAGAGATAGACGGACTGAGAGAGAGAGGAGAGAGAGACAGAGAGGAGAGACGAGAGAGAGAAGATTTTGAAGAGAGAGAAGAGAGAGGAGCGAATACATATATATATATATTTTCTTATGTGCCATAGCGCTGTAGGCACAGTGACCTCCAAAGGGTCGAATGGTAGTCCCTGGAGGTTCACTGCGGGCTGTGCATGGTTGGCCCTGCCGTGATGGCGCAGGCCAGAATTTTTTAGTGGCGCTGTGGATTAGAGGCTCATGCTGCCCCTGTGTCCTCCGATGCACTCGTAATATCGAAGGAAGGTTAATGGGGGCAGCCTGGTGGTGTTCTTAGGTCACTCGAAGTGCAGTTGCAGAATAATTTTAAGTGATTTTGGCCCTCATGGGGATCGAAACTCGGGTTACCGAGCACCGCCCACTGGTGACGCTACACTCTGATACCGCCTCCCCTACTAAACAAAGCATAACAAAATTAATATACTACAAAACAAACCTTTGCTCTTAAGCAAAATATAAATGATACAGAAGACACAGACATAGAAACAACCACACTTTGGGAAATGTAAAAGGACTTCTATGTAACAAATTATTCAAAGCCGAGTCTATGAGGAATAATGTGGAGGATGGAAATGCCAGAGTGAGGAATGATAATACAGGTGAAATGGTTGTGTGGTTCGGGCAGGTGGGCGGGGACAGGTGCGCCGAGTGAATAGGAAGCAGGTGTCAGGAGTCTTGTTGAGGGGAAGGAGCTAGTTAGGCGAGTGAGGGGAACCCGGAGGCGCTGGGATGAAAGAATGAGAACAGAGGAAAGAAGCGGAAGAGAGAAAATTAAGCAGTGAGCGTTCTAATCCGAATGTATTTTTATAAACGCTTTCAACAAGTAGTTTACAAAAATGCTATGAGGAATACGGTGGTGTGTGTTTGTATGTGGTGTGTGTGTGTGTGTGTGTGTGTTCACATTATGTGAATGTGCATGTGCATGTGTGTGTTGGTGGTGTGTGTGTGTGTGTGTGGGTGGTGTGTGTGTGTGTGTGTGCTGAATAGAATAGAATAGAATAGAATAGAATAGAATAGAAATAGAATTTTATATTGCTCAGGACTTATAAATAAAGGTATGGAGCACAGCTCCCTATAAGATTTACAATACATTTGGAGGACATTTCAAACGATTACCAATAAGATAAGTGTGCATACATGCACATACAGATAAGTACTACGTAAAACTAAAATTAGGAGAAATCCATATTGTCAATTCCAAAAACTCAAAGTGACACATAGAAAAATATAAAAGAAAGATAACTATAAATCAGATTTATGTTAGCTTTATCTAAATGCTCAAAAATTGATCTGATGAATAATGACAAGTTCTTCAAAAAACATTCACACTCGGTACTTGCAGTAACGCCAACATTATTAAATGCGTTGGCATAATTGTGTAATATTCTGGATATACATATCCCGACAGCCTTACAATTTCCTCGTTAGTACATCCGAATAGGACATGAATTCATCTCCTACAAATTAGCAATTACACTTGTAAAAAGACGATCTCTCTGTTTACACATGTAGATACCAACATTTATTGGTAGTACTACTATTGTTGCTTGTCTGAATATAGTTGACTGATGCGAAACTTTTCGATTAGTTTGACGAGGGACACTCCAAACATAAATCTGTTTAAATATATTGTGTGGGTGTGTGTGTGTTCTGTGTGTGTTTTGTGTTTGTGTTTGTGTTTGTGTGTGTGTGTGTGTGTGTGTGTGTGTGTGTGATAACCAGTCAGGATTGAGATATGTTAATCAAAGTCAGAAAATTCGCCCACACAAAGTTGTCAGTTTTGCTATTCTACTGCAGAATTGCTAACTAAGTGATGCTAACAATAGACGCTTGATCGGTAGCCTTTTAACGTCCAAGAAGAAGTGAGAAAAGAAAAGAGGACTGGTGCAGGTGTGCGAAAGGGGGGATGCAATGATTCGATATATTAATTATAATCCACCATTCAGATAAATTTACACAAACAGCACCACCTCGGATTCGAACCCTGTGGAGGGAGATTATTTTATCATGATTGCTAATGGTCTGAGGGAAATGATGTGAGTTTTTGCATTATTGTAGGAAAAAATATATGAAACTCGTTGAGATGGATCGCTCCATCAAATACTGAATCCATTGCAAGAAGTGACTGGCTTGATAGAGGTGAACAGGACGAGTAAGGGTAGTGTTATATATGTTAATGTGTTAGGTAGTTTGAAATGTCAGTGACTCATTGAGCGGGCAGGTTGCAGATAGATGTATTGAGGTGAGCTAATATTCTTAGAAAACAATGAATATATAAGGAAATACCTAACTGCCGGATATTGATGGTAAATGAATGAGGGAAGATTTAAATAAAAAAAAAAAAAAGCATGCCACAGGATATAATGTAAAGTCGTCCAGAAGAAGGGTTTGTGGGAGCAATCAAAGTAACCCTACCATTTAAGGTAATCAGCTGAAGAGCGGTAAAACGAAAAAGCTAGATGTAAGGTAGCAGAGTTGGTTAGCGTTCAGAGTGGCTGGCGTTCTCGGTTGACCCGAGTTTTCGATCCCTGACGAGATCCTAAACCTTTCTGTTACCGTCGAGTGGCCTAAAGAAAAGCCACATGCCCTGCCCGGACTCTACTTCGATTGCGAGTGCATCGGAGGACACAGGGGCGGCATGAGCCTCTCTCTTAATCACAGGGGTCACTATAAAAATCCTGCCTGCGGCCACCACGGGGCGGAGGGCCCAACCATCAACAGCCCTCCAAGGGAGCTCCAGGGCCTACCATCCGAGCCTCTGGGTCACCACTGCCTACAGGCGATATAGGCACCGATGTAGAAAACAAAAGAACAAAAAAGTAGATAGTGACGGAATGCAAATAGATTTAAGTAGGTCAAAAAAGAGATACCGAGGAAACAAAACTTATGATCGATTTTGTGGCTTTGTGACGTTGTGTACTTCTGTGCTGTCATACGATTTCCCAGTCGCGTGGGGTTCGCACTGAGGTGCAGTACAATTATTGCGCTTCAAACCTAGCATCACTGTGTATCATCTTGGCAAAGGGATGGCGTGCATATTCTCCGTTGTATTGGGTGTTCTCCCGCAGACTACTATCATGTGTTAATTACATGTAAGTTGGAAGAGATAAGAGTAGCTACTTAGCACGGCAATGTATCTTTCCGGCATTGTCCTACTAATTATAAAATGGAATGATTAATTACATACCATAATGATTTTTTTTGTCAGTCCGGATCGTCGTGCCCTCTTACCCCATAATATGAATACTTCCCAAAGACTGGACTTGGCTTAATCGTGCCACCGCGCCAAACCCAACCATGACCTAGTGGAGGCCAGTTTTGCGATTACTGCCATTTTCGAACATCACACCCATTTGCCCTTCCTGTGGTTTTATCAGTATAATGATATACCATTATCTTCGTAAATTGTTTGTTCTATAATATTTAAAATAAACAACAGTAAAATACACTTAAAGAAAAATGCCATTTATGTGAGTGAAGAAAATACGCATGCACTTAAATATTCACCTTTAAACTCTTCGTCATTTAATTATTTTGCGAGAAAAACATTTTAGATGAAACATATCAATGGAAGCGGATTTTCAATTAGATTTCCATTGGATATATTTCGTTTTTGATAAATGAATTACCACCATGCATAATTAGCGTTAAAAAAAAAATAAACATCATCAATTGGATCGCAAGTAAAAAAGTGTTCAGAATACAGTGTAGGACTAGGCCTTATCAGTATAAATGATTCACACTGTATTACGTAAAAGATGTTTATAATATTTTCAAATAAAAAACTGTTAAAATACACTAAAGAAATTTCCATCTAGAGACTGAATAATAATGCATGAACTTATTTATGCTTACTTATATTCATTTAAAAACTCATCGCCATTAATATTGCGAGAGACTTTTACATGCAAATATCAATAGAAGTGAATGTATTAGCTTTCCATTGATATATTTTGTTTTTGATAAATGAATTAAAACATGCATAAATTAGCGTTTAACTAATAAATAACATCATCAATCGGCGTAATTTCAGCTGATGAGGTTATTTATTTAGTTAACGCTAATTATGTATGGGTTCTTAAATAAGGATCAGAAAACGAATTATCAAATGAAAGCTAATTAAAAGTTCGCTTCTAGTGATATGTTCATGTAAAATGTTTTTCGCAAAATATTAAATGGCGAAGAGTTTAAAATGAATATTAAGTTCAGTGCATATTTCTCACTCTCTCATACTGGCCTGTTCTTTAGTGTATTTTACAGTTTTTATTTGAACTATTATAGAACAAACATTACGAAGGATAAACGGTATATATCATTTATACTGAAAAACCTAGGAAGGGAAATGGGAGTGATGTTCGAAAATGTCAGGCATCGCAAAACTGGCCTCCACTGGAAAAGCCAAAAAAGAGTAGCAAAGTCCTCAGTATACGGTAGTCTTGATAAATCTGATGTGTCGATCCCTCATCTGGGAGACAATGAGAGAAATAAGGTGCAGGACCTTATAATTCCTACCGGCTTTCATCAACTGTAATGTATTTGCAATGGTGTGTGTATGTGCGTGTGTGTCATGTATGCAGATGTGTGTGTAAGGACTATATTCAAGAATGCTCGGCGAGTCCCGCGGTGGGATTTCGCCGACCGTCGTAACCTCACGCGTTGGGATATACCAGAATTGTCGTCAGATGCCTGGGACGTGGAGAGATGTGCAGGACGTACAACATAAGCGAGTCTGAGGCGGCATTAGTGTTTTGGCTAATTTTACCCCATATCAATTCCTTTTCACAGCCTAAATTTATAATTTTATGTCATTAAAATAATAGCTTTGTTAGTGTTGCCACTTATCTGAGGCGTTGATGCTAGAAAAAAATGAGCTGAGTAATGCTTTGTGAGTACATTTGAAAACGTCCCGCACCGACAATGGCTGACCATCACCACAATCACAACCGGTCGATGGTGGTGTCGCCACGGCCTCCTACACCTGTTATCACACCCATATGCATCCATAGGCCTCCTGCCTAACTTTGACCCTAATTTGACAGTGTGCATTCACAGATATGTATGTTGCTCTCTGATATGTGAAAAACTCACCTATAATGATTTGGGGAAGAAATATGCTGGAAATAAGGGTGTATTTCACCTCAGCCATATTAAATTTTTCAACAAAGCGAGGACCGTCAAATTGTCGGAAAGGTGATTTGATAAAATGAAATCCTCAAACACACTGTAAAATTCGTTGGAGAATGAACCTCAGAATATCATAGAAAACAAACGTAAGGAGTATGCACACTGATAATGAGAAAATTTTCAAGAAATTGTCCTCAGATTCTAGCAAACTTAACTGCTAATGTGCTATGTAAAAAATATTTACATTGTTTTATATTGATTTACCATCCTGAACAGTGATGGAATCAGAAAATAAGTTTATGTAGGATGCACATATATTAATTTGAGATATCTTATCTGAGAAAATGTTATTGAGTTTTCTTTGTTGATTTGAGAGGCAAGGGTAATTGGTTTAATGGTCTCCATGAGGTAACACATCTATAGTAGATTATATGTTATTAAGTTACGAAAACCGTTGCTATTTTTGCACGAGATCTGAGGGCCCCGCTTTCTGACGGTGAGAAACACCACCTTCCTCATATCCTTTCCGTCAGTCTGTAGTCCAGGGGCAGTTAGGGCGTCTAGGTGGTTTGGTTAGATTTCTTCCAAAAGTACATATTTGCATACATGTAGCCTATACCATACTTTTTCACGATTCTGCCGGGCGCAAGCCGGGCGCCCCCGGGAGACCGCCATTTTGGCGAAACCAATATGGCCGCATCCGCGTTCGAGGTCAATCATAGGTAATAACCAACAAAGGGGATAGAATCATGCGAGATACACTTTTTATAGATGTTCGGGGTCGATGAATCTAAATATGACCTTATTTACCCCCATTTTGAGCGTCAAGATTACCCCCAAGGTCAATCTAAAAGTCATTTAGAAGATGCAAATTTTGTCATTTTTTGTGGGATTATGTCAGGGACCTCACGGTTATACCAAAATACATAATTGAATAGGTTTTTGTGCATGAGTAAACCCACATCTAGCATTATGCTGACAATTGGATGGCAATATTGGCATTTCAGAGATAACAATAGAGTCATAAGAACCAACGTTAAAACCCATTCGGGCAAGATCACAAAAAAAAAATTTTTATAATACAAAGTTTCTTTGGCGGTTGTCGAATTAGCTCTCTAAATCTGATTTGATTTTAAAACGATTTGGGGTCAAATGTCAACGATGAATAGCGAATACTAAAATTAAACAAACGATTATTCAGGAAAAAATGGTTATTTAGATATTAAGATGTTATATTTGCTGAAAAAATTATTATCAACAGTATATGATGGTTGTATTTAAATGTTAGCAATCTACGGTACATTAGAATTTAGTTATGCCTTTGTGATTTGTTTGATATGTCTAAGTGATAAAACCAGTCATTTATTTTACTCATCAGTTACATTATATAGTCCATTGACTTGCTGCTAGGTTACTTAAATGTCATCAACATCTCATTGTTAATGCACCGCCTTTCACATTTGCAGAGAGTCGGCATCGGACGCCTGCACGGTATGCATTGCATCTTCTGTTGCATGCTTTGAGACAGCCACAGTGGCAGAGAATGGCACATGCCACTGATGCGTCGCTGAGATTGGTCCAAGTGGTTGCCATGTACTGGGAGTCTATGGTGCCATCCCACTCACTGAAGTCGGGAATTTTCCTGCTGGATTGTGGTTGCTGATTCCAGTAGGAAACCTCGCCTGGAGAAGTGCTCGCTTCACATGCTGGAACAGGGCAGCTTGGGTAGATGGATGTTTTCCAGCAACTCTGGTTCCAGAGGTTGAAGAGGTGATACCTGGTTTCGGTTGACACGGCTGCAACACCAGCTCTTGCTGTACATGGCTAGACGAAGCGTTCTATCCGTTGCATGTGCACGGACTCCCCCCCCCCCCCCCCCTGCAAACTGAATAGGTCAGGGTTGCGTTGTAAGAGCCACTAGTTTTCAGTGAGATCTGGTATGCTTGTCAGGCTGCCCAGCGGTCTTCTTTGACGCAGCCCAGAAACTGTGGATGTGGTGTCACACCCCGTTAGGCTGTGGAACAGCTTGTAGTGCCCAAAGATTAGAAAGACGAGATCCGAAGCAGATGGTATGGACTGCGAATGTCATGGTCATTTTGACAGCTGCCGATCCCACCCACAGCTCTGACAGGCCGAGGGGTCTCAGAAAAATTGGACTGCCAGAACCACGATGTCGCGTCCGCGTTCGAACATATGCTGTCGTTATGACCTCCTCTGCGGCAGGTGCTAGATGCAGAAGGATCCTGGTGTCCGCTTCGGAATGATTGCACCGGCTGCAGTGTATGTCGCGAGATCACAAGGCTTGTTGGAGAGCACGGTCTCGAAGTGGGTGCTAGCACAGGAGCTTTCCGCTCATGTCACTTTTGAGATTTCTGGTTACTGATGACGTGAACAGCTCCTTTGTGTTCCTCTTCATTCTTCAGAAAGCCCACTTCCATTCACGCTGCGGGGAATTTTGGTTCTCCATTCGCCGACTCTTGTCCTTGGGCCATTCCACGTCGTTGCTGCGTGAGAGCTTGAGATTATTTATCTGGGTAATTATCCCATACGACGTCCATGCGCTGGGGTACCATCATTCCTTTTTTTTTTTTTTTTTTCCCCCCCCCCCAATATGGGGCTCTCAGATACGGTAGATGTGTTGTGGTGTGTTGCCATTTACTCGTTTGAATGTCTTGCGGTTAGTGGGGCGCACCATATGGTATCATGCCGCCATATCCAACACTACAACAGTGGCGTGTTTGGAAGCAACTGCACGGCCCGTGAGGTTGCATTTAGGCATTGGAGAATGTCGGCGGACTTCGTACCAGATCGCAGACAACCCTCGATCGCCAGACTCGGGCTCTCTCTGATTTTCATACGAAAGGAGTCTGTCATATCGGCAGCGACGCGACTGGAGTGAAAAGGAAGCGTTGGGTTGGACTAAGTCATGGTTGTGTTTCTGTACACACCTGTCGTTCTTGCATTTTTTTTTGGGGTCCGGGCGGTTGGCGAAGGTTAGCATGTGTTTCGTGAAATTGTGTCGATATAGGTGAGAAGGCATTTCCAGTCTTTCTGTGACATATGTTGCCAAGAAGGGCCTGGCAGCTTCACAGATTCGAGAGAGAGACGTAAGTGACGGCCTGGTCCATTGACGTTCTGAGTTAGCGAATGCAACAAGCTCCGATGTTGCAAGGAAAAGAGTTTCCCAGCTGCTATACCACCTTGACGAAACGAGAGCACGTCCTTGCGAAATTTAAGCTTGCATGCTGTGTCATTCCTCGCCATGATGAGCGCGTGGATGTTGATGGTGAGTCGTGAAATGCCTCGAACTCTTGAGGGGTAACCTTGACCTCAAATGTTTGAAATAGGTCATATTTAGTTCTGACCCTGAAAAACTATAAAAAGTGGTATTACAATGATTCTAGCCCTTTCGGTTATTAGTCTATACTTGACCTCCCCCCCCCCGCAACGCGGGTGGTGGGTCATATTGTATTTCGCCAAAATGGCGGTCCACGGGGGGCGCCCGGCAGAAATAGAAAAAAAATATGGTATAGCCGACATGTGGGCAAATATGTGTGCTTTTGGAAGAAAGAAGTGCAACCAACAATATCCCTAACAGAACGACTATTGAGTCTTTCCGCTAGTGCGTCACACCACCAGGCACCTTTTCATCCATACTTGTCGGTGTCAGGTCGTTTGGTCCACCAGACGGAGGCATATGTCCATTTTCTGGAAGAGTATGTGGCGTTTACAATTGAACACGTCAGGTTAGGTTACGTTAGGTTACGGCTAGTAGGTTTACGTTCCCCTAAAATTTTCGATGTAACTTTGCGGGGTAATCACAATGAGGGTATTTACGATAAAATCCTATGGATAGTTTCGGAGCTACAGCCAGCGTTTTTTACTTGGAAAACACATATACTCGCATAAAAAGCGGGAATATGCCACCCGGAGGCATATTAACAACATGCTCGCCCTTTTCGGCAGGTTGGCGGCCCTCTACGCATGGCTGTACCCTCCAAAAACTAACAACAGGATTTTCTTGAAAATAAACTCATTGTGATTCCCACACAAAGTTACAAATGTGATGGAAACGTGAACCTAACTAACCTAAACCTTATCTAACCTTAACGAAGTTAAAAAAAATTCGCGAGCGGCTGCCGAAAACGGCGAGCATGTTGTTAATATGCCAGCCGGAGTCGCTCCACCAACGGCCCCAACAGAGCCGCTTTGCCACCTCCAGCCACCTTGTTGATAGCAGGGTAGCAACCTCGTCGCGTCGCTTAGCTAAGTCATCGGCGGTCGAGCCACCACCAACCGAGCCAACAGTCAACAGTGACCCGATCTCAGCACGACCACCCGTGGCACCAGCAGCCGAACCACTGTGGAGTGGAAATTAAGCCCCGAACGTTGAATCCGTGGCCAGAGTGGTTGAAACTCCTTCGTGCGTCAAAAACCCGATGCGAATCGTTTTGATTTATGAGTTGCAGCCTTGTTTTCTCTTTAATAATCAGCCTGGTATGCTTAAAAAAGTCAATTTTTTCATCTGATCTTGCTTGTCTTAACTGTGGAAATTGATTTGCCTTGATCGCCTGGAATGCAGGACACAGATCCTGTAATGTAATGTTGATGTAAATTTGCGTTCCTTTCAACTTCCTTGCGTTTTGTAACACAGAGTCACGGTCACAAACCTTATGAACCTTACAACGAGCGGCCTGAGGCGTTGAGGATTCGCTGTCCTACTCTATGTGCTCGTTCCCCGAGCTACGTCCGGTAGTGGTAGCTTGTCTTACAGAATATTTGATATCAATGTTTGCAGTCTGTTTTCCCCCGTTCTCCGGCCTATTGCTCTCGAATAACGTTGAAGGCCGTGGGAACACACACACACACACACACACACACACACACACACACACACACACAGTGTGTGTGTGTTGTACCGTTGTACCATATCTCACGAAATGGACCTGACATATGAGATTCAGCACTGTTTTGCCGTAATTTATCGTGAAACTAATCGAGATCATGAGATGTCATGCACAGCTTTCTATCAGCTGTTTTTTCTATATTTTTTCATCAACAGTGTCCTGCGAAACATGCAGTGAAACCAAGGTAAAACATGTACATTTTATATGATTTGTTGGCTCTCTAAACGATTTTAACTCGTGTTGCTTACCCTTGTTACTTTTCGCCTTTCGGTAAATTTGCATTGCTTGTTTATCATTATCAATATATTGTCGTAATATTACACTGGAGTACCTCTTTTTTATTACAGAGAGGAGAGAGGAGAGAGAGAGAGAGAGAGAGAGAGAGAGAGAGAGAAAAGAGAGAGAGAGAGAGAGAGAGAGGAGAGAGAAAAGAGGAGGGGAGAGAGAGGAGAGAGAGAAAAAAAAAAAAAAAAAATGCCCGTAGTAACTAGACGCCTGACCAATCAACGACGCTAAAGGGGAGGGACGCGCTCATCACCTCATGCCGCCCCCAATCACACCATTTGAGCCGGCTTTCTGGCAGCCAATCAGGGCGCAACGACTCACCGGGGCGGCTCGTGAGCCCTGAGGATGAACATTGAAATTGAACAGCGCGAGAGGATAAGCCAGGAAAAACCCATTACCGACTACCGAGATGACAGTGTTTTGGTGTGCGCGTGTGTGTACTGTGCTCTCTGCCCGTCCCCCTCGTCGCAACCCGCTGCAGAATCCATTAGGTAAATCATTGTTTTCCTTGAGTCAGTATTGCAGTTTTCACTTACCTGTTTGTGTTACCTGTGTATGACCCCGCAGGTGGGAGTGTGGGAGGAAAAGTAAGGTTGTGAGGCGAGTATTTCCATCATTACTGTTAGGCTGCTTATTAGCATTAAGGCCGAAAATTAAGGCATCTCGTTCATTTTTTTAGGAAAGCACCAAATTTGGCACACATGTAGTATGGACCTATACAATTGTTTTTTCCCGAGGGGCGCCCAAAAATTTCAGGCCCTCTGGTGGCCGCCATATTGAATTTCAACATGGCCCGCCTCTATGACCTATTTTAATCTCAAATTACTTCTATACCATGGGCGATAACACCACAGTTCCAGTGTCTTTCCCCCTGTTTTTATGGTCTGAATCCAATGGGATCAATTGATAAAGATTGACATCCGCCATCTTTGTTTCAAGATGGCCGCCATGGTGTTTTTAATTTCCATTAATCTCTCATAGTTTTTATGTAAATTTAAATTCCAAGTAAAACACATGTTTTATTGGTCTCTGATAACAATGAAATGTTATAATTAATCAAAGTTACACACAGTTGCAGTTTTACCTTAAAATATTGTGGGCACTTGAAAGGTAGAGGCTTCGCACAGACGAGTAGTACTACAAGCACTGTCCATCGCAGTTACACAGTGATGGGGCAGGGCAGATTTGCCCTGTAGCATTTACAGTTGCCTTTACAAGGCCGACTTACAATGTTAGCTGTAAGCTCTGAACATGCCTCCTGAAATCAGTAGTATTGTATTCCAAATTTGGGGTCCAAGAAGTCCCTTTTTTTTATCCAGCCCCAATCAGCTGGTGATGGAAGTTTGGCTAGGGCACAAGTGCCTGACTCCATACGTATCCAGCCTGAAAACATGCCGTTTTTGGTGTTGTTTGAAGGCGTCTGCAGATGGGGGAATGTGATCAATTGTTCTTGCCATCGTCGTGAACAAGTGTCGGCACATGTCATTCACTGTCTTTTCTCGGTAGTCCAGTCTTAGAGGATGGCAACATATCTTTCTATGCTCTGTAGTTCCATAGTAATAGCGCCCACAGATGGCCTATAAGCGAGAGCATGAAAGGTCTGCGTGATGCGGGGTATGCCTCCCAAGCCTTCCATGCTGTCTTTTTCTCCATTTGGGCATAATATGACACTGTGTCGCAGCCAGTCAATGCATAAAATAATGGCAAAGACTCGGACTTTCCTGCGGCCAAGGCGGTGGCAATTTTATGGATGGCAAGGTAGCGGTAACTTTTACCTGTGCCAATGACAATACAGAGCTTCTCCAGACCGTGTGACTGGTAGGCAAAACAGTGTGATATTGCTAAGACCACAATACAGTTCTACAGTTCGAATAAATACCCGTTTTCTCCCCTCTTTCACGGCATAAAGGATATGTAAAAGGGACTATTGTATCCGCTTCTTCTTGTATACATGGGCTCGCTTCTTATGTTGGCATCTGGTTGCGATATTAGCACTTTATCACCAATAGTTGCATAGATCTTTTTTCCCTTTTCCCAAACCCCCACCCACCACCAAAATGCGACAAGAATCTGAACAAACTCCCCCTTGTTTTCATCATTCCGCAAGAAACTTTTACAGTTCCCTGGTATCTTCGTCGCAGGTAGAATACGATGGCGCGATCCGGACCCCCTCTTTTGTGTGTGGTAGATTTTAGGCTGTCTGGATTATAGGTGTCCCATACAATGTCTACACGGCTGGTGTCTCGCAGTTGACCTTCAAAGTATGGGATAAAAATTTTATGGCCATATTCATAGAGGTTTTTTGCTGTGTCCCCTGGCAGAAGGTGGATAACTGCCGCCCCATCAAAGACCTTTGCATCCACCTGTGGACCCACATAGACAGCGGGGGAAAAACCCTTTTCCCAACGATTGTAAGAGGTCCGATTTAGCGCCCGTCCGCATTTTGCCATTGTTGGTGATCGCTGGAGGAAACGCCTGGTTCTCATGGCAGAGAAGTTATCCAAGTCTCTTTTTCGCCGCTGAAATCGCAATGTACAATCGTGAAAAAAGATGGCAGTCATTCTTGAGTTCTGCTACCATTCCCTTACCCTTTTTAATTATCAACTTGCTTAGGACTATTGAAAAGTGGAAGCTTATTCCGAGAGTTTCATCATCTATAGCTTTCTCCTGCTTCTCCAGACGCTCTTCTATGAAGTTTGGTTTACTTGTTTTACCAATCTTTTTAACGTGCATGACAGTCTCTCTAACGCTGGATGGCAATATTTCCCTTTGATTCAAGTGATATAAGGTCATTGCTGTCATCTTCGAACGGGTTCCCCATCTCCTCAATGGTTGAAACAAGGGAGCGCACATCATTGGCAAATGCCCCAAGCACCACGCAGACCTTTCATGCTCTCACTTATAGGGGCATCTGTGAACGCTTTATACTATGGAACTACAGAGCATAAAAAAGATATGTTGCCATCCTCTAGACTGGACTACCGAGATAAAGACAGGAATGACATGCGCCGAACTTGTTCACGAAGATGGCAAGAACAATTGATCACATTCCCCAACAGCAGACGCCTTCAAAAAAACCACCAAAAACGTGCATTTTTTTCAGGCCGGATACGTATGGAGTCAGGCACTTGTGCCCTAGCCAGAACTTCCATCACCAGCTGATTGGGGCTGGATAAAAACAGGGACTTCTTGGACCCCAAATTTGGAATACAATACTACTGATACAGGAGGGATGTTCAGAGCTTACAAGCTACCATTTTAAGTTGGCCTGTTTAAAAGGGAAATGTAAATGCTACTGGGCAAATCTGGGCCCTGCACATCACTGTGTGACTGCGATGGACAGTGCTTTTAGTACTACTCGTCTGTGCGAGAGCCTCTACCTTTCAAGTGCCCATAATATTTTAAGGTAAAATTGCAACTGTGGTAACTTTGATTAATTAATAACATTTTATTTATCAGAGACCCCAAAACAACAATGTGTATTACTTGGAATTAAATTTTACTAAAAAAATATGAGAGAATTCATGGAAATTCAAACACCATGGCGGCCATCTTGAAAATCAAAGATGGCGGACGTAAATGTTTTGCAATTGATCCATTTGGAATTCAGAGACCATAAAAACTGGGGGAAGACCACTGGAACTGTGGTGTTTCGCCCATAGTATAGAAGTAATTGAGGGAAAAAGATCATAGACGGCGGCCATGTTGAAATTCAATATGGCAGCCACCAGGGGGCCTGAATTTTTGGGCGCCCCTCAGGAAAAAATTGTATAGGTCCATACTACATGTGTGCCAAATTTGGTGCTTTCCTGAAAAAATTTAAGATGATTCCTCTTAACTGCCTAACTATTAGTGCTTATACACGGGCGACTGTGTGGCACTACTCACTAGTACTCATGTGGCACCACGCAGTCGCGGGATGTGGCTTCCTTGTGGTTTATTTTTTTTTAAGAGAACCCGGTAAATGTTTTACATAGGACCGAAATTCCCTACACAACTGGGACTATGGTTCTGTATAACTTAATGGATTCTAAGAAACATTCTCTCAATAAACTTCCGTCGAAATCACTACTTTGGGGAGATATAGATGTTTTAAAAGGAAGAAATGTATAGGAGTATGGAAGTTAAACTAACCTAACCTCCCTTTTGACTCGCTAACCTAACCTTACCTAGTCCCACGGTTTTTAACCCTCCTAATAAAGCCAAATCTGCATTAAAAAAGTGTCCGCGGCAAGGGAAGAACAGGCGATGCGGGTCACAAGAGGAAGAGTGTGGCGCTCGTAAACACTTGTCTCTCGCCTCCCAATAAACAACATGTCATTATCTCCAAAAGTAAAGATTTGCGACGGAGGCTCATAGAGAGCAAATTTTTCCCAGATCCATAAGGGAAACAGAAACCACACTCCCCAAATTTTGTAGGGATTTCGGTCCTGGTGTAAAAAAATACCGAGAACCCTTTCACGGCAGCATGTGGGTGTTCTTAGGCTACTTGCGGTGCCTAAATATTTTAAGTGGTATTTGGTTTCTTCGGGGATCGAACTCGGATCACCGAGAACGCCAATCGAAACGCTAACCACTCTGCTACCGCCTCCCCAACGTCTACAGTTGATGATGATGCATTAATATTTTCAACTCTGAAAATAATAGAGGTTTCATTCGACACCAGTAGCCGTTTAAAGGCCATGTCACACGGACATCTTTTGGTAGCAAACGCAGAGTCGCGCATGATCGTTCTCTTGCCACCAGTACTGGCATCTTTGTTTACATCTCGGAGCAGCCGACGCCACGCAAGACTTGTACGAACTACACATTTCAGTGAAATAAAGAAAAATGACCAATCTTGGGGGGTCAAGAGATGCTGTAGCATCTCTATGTGATCTGTTTAGGGAAAATAAGTGCTGTATATACTAGGTAATATAGCTGTATAATTTTGTATAGTAATAGTAATATGGTGTAGGTGAGAGGAGAAAAATAAAGATGAGATGAGGAAAATAAAATGTTTGGTAGAGTAGGGTAGGAGAAATAAATAGGTTTTAATCTATATATACAAGACACGTGTTTGATATGGTACATGCGTGTTATTTAGATTTTTTTTCTCGTATGATTTAGATATATAGTTAAGTTTTGAGTTGTTGATGAGAAGTTATGACGGATAATGTTGATAAAAACAAATTTAATAGGCTGCGTGCGTTTTTACTATAGAAACTGGGATAATAATATGATGTGTGTTAATTTTACTTGATTTAGAAATTCAAGTAAGGTTTATTTATGGTTATCAAGGGAAATGTGAAGAGGGAAGGACATTTTATAGATGCCAGAGTAAGCAGAAAATAAAAACTTAAACTATTTTGAAAATCTTAGGCCCCCACCCCCTGGTTTTGGAATAGACTCCGGCCTCCGGACCCCCCCCT
>JACEEZ010009450.1:0-51691 GCA_016584305.1 Chionoecetes opilio | reverse complement strand
TCAGCTTCATTTCCATGTGGAATCCAATCATCACATACCTACTGCAAGTGCATCATCATCATCCGTCACCTCTACTTGACACTTTCCGCACTTATGTGCATCCACCTCGCCCTCCGGCACGTCTCCCTCCTATGTCTTCATCATCCCTTCGGGTTTACGTTCCTTAGATCTTGCTCCTCTATCCACACCCGAGCCTTGTTTCTCACTTCCCTTGTTATTGCGCAGCCTTTTCCTACATCCTGCCATTCTCTCCTACCTGTGAGGCTGTGATGTAGCACACACCACGGACTGGCCTCTCTCCTACCTGGCCTCTCTTCTACCTCAGAGTCTGGCGTCCTGGGTCTATGAACACGGACTGGCCTCTCTCCTACCTCCGGGAGAGTCAACAAAACAGATCTCCAGCAATCACAACCGTGTTTGTAGCGGTCGCCTCATCTTGCCTTCAGCTGGTTAACTCTGAGCGCGAGCCTGGCCTCTCTTCTACCTCAGAGTCTGGCGTCCTGGGTCTATGAACACGGACTAGCCTCTCTCTTACCTCACAGGCTGGCGTCCTGGGTCTATACCACGGACTGGCCTCTCTCCTACCTCCGGGAAAGTTTTTGCTGAATGTTATCCATCGTGGATCTTGAACTGAAGCTTGAGTTGGGAGTCAGCCAGCGGAGGCTGTGGCTGAAGCCTGGGCTCCGGCGTTCTCCCACACACGTCACCTGTTGGGAGGGAAGCAAAACTAGGGCTTTCATTTTGCCCTCCTTCCCCTCCCAGCGTCACATTCATGCGGGGTCCCCATCACTGAGGGCCCCTGCCTCTCATTCTCTCTCCTACGTGCTCTCCCATGTCATGGGGGGAAGGGCAGTCTTGTTACTTCCTTCGTCTTCTCTCTTCTCTTTTACTCTTTCTTGCTGGTGAGATATTGTCAGGGGGATTCCTGAAGGGGCAGTCTTGGTCAAGGGGGAGGTTAAGTAGTGCCCTGTTGATGGAGACTTGCATGTGGCCGTATGATGGAGCCAGCTAGGGGATGCTTCTATGGGGCTGAATTATCTCTGGGCCTGACAGATGTTTCACATTGCCCTGGGCCACAGTTACCTTATGAAATCCCGTCAGTATGTCCTTCTGTAACGCGAGAAATTACATTAATAGGAATATAATTAATAGGAAATAATTAATAATTACAATTCCTATCGGTGACAGTTCCAGGTACCCATGAGGTGTATGGAAATACTCAGAATGACGAGATCTACACAATTAATTATGTAGTGATATATTATCTGGAGGCTGCACTAAAACGAAATAATACCAGCGTGGCTCTCACCGCCTCACACACATATGGCAACATTAATAAAACCAAATCTTTGCCACAATTCGCATCAACTACAAACTCAGAGCAAGTGCAGAATGTTTCCTGCTACAGAAGAAGCGTGTCATTAGCCAAAGTACATAAGAACATAAGGAAGTTTGAAATGCCGTGAGGCATGCACAAGGTTTTTTCCAACATGCTTTTCTTTCCTTTCCGGCATACTCTACGAAGCAGAAGCATATTAGCAACGCTTTATAGTATGCGCAAAGAATGACTTCGTTAATACACAGCTAAAAAGTAACAAAGTCAAAGAGATGGGCTTACCTGCTAATAATCGGATGAAAATGACTGGACTCTTGTTCTTGCGACTCTGCTGTGTGTTGTTTTTGTTTTTGTTGTTAAAGGCTGTGATGTCGAAATCGACGAATTCCCCCTGGTGTCACCCGTTTTTAACACAGTGGGGGACAGTTGATTAGTCTTCTCAGGAAGGCACGGGTGAGGCGGATACGGCGGGGCGACGGGATGGGTGGACGGCAGCGCGGCAGCAGGGTGGGGGGTCAAATGGTGACGTTCAGGGGGGATGAGTTGCCCAGTAGAAGTTTTGGTGGGAGTGGAAGCGAGGACACTGCAGCAGGAAGTGGTAAAGGGCTCCGGGACTTTCTGACCAGGGGCATTGGGGTCGGGCGTGAGCTGCAGCGATGCAGGTGTGTTGGAGTTTTTGTGTGGCCGATCCTCAGGGGGTGGGGGCGACACAAAGACGCGGCGTTTGTTTATCCACGGGTGGGGGAGGAGTCTGTGGATTGACCCATGGGGGTGGCACGGAGGGCTCCCCGAGGCCTATCCCGGCGGACGGCAGACATTAGAAATGAGACGCTTGGCGGTGGAGGGCGGCAGGGGAGGGGGGTGATGTTTACCCCCGAGAGTCCCATTTTTGCAGCAGCATCAGCAACCTCATTCCCCCGGATATTCAGGGGGAAGGCCCCACTGCAAGGTGATCTTCCGCCCACTGAGGTGAGGGAGAGGAGTACCCGTTTGCGGGGAGGAACCATGGCTGTGGAGGAAGCCGGGCGACGGGAGAGAAGAGATGGGGGAGGGGAGAGAGTCTGTGTAGTCACAACTCTGGCTGGGGCGTAGGTGGGTTAGGTAAGACCGCCTGGCGAAGGCGAAGAGTTTGCCGTCAGAACGTCCGTTTCGGGGGGGCAGCCGCCACCCCCTGCAGATTTTGGGGCGGGGTCTAGCGGCGCGCCTTAGACGGAATGTGGGGGAGTGAGAGCCGTCAGTGAAGATCTAAGGTGGTTGGAGAGTGACATGTCGAGTTAGGGAATAAAGGGCTCCCGGGGACGCTAGCAATTTTTTGGGGAGGAAGACTGGGATAGTCGGGAAAACCAACGGGGAAAGCCACCCAGGATGGGACCGGGGATGGGGCTGTGGGCTGAGTAGGGTGGTGGCGGGTTCAGCACAGATGGGCCAGCAGTGCACGGAATAGGGGCTGCGGCCCGGAACCAGATGGAGGTGAGGTCCACCCCGGGAGTTGGCTAGAGAGTGGCGGGGGGGTGGGAGGGTGGCAGGGACATGATGTGGTGGTATGGTACATAGGATCTCCCTCCTGTGTACCTGCAAAGGGGGGTATACGCTCCTGCGTGGGGGGCGATGACAGGTAGGACCTCTTTGCCCCCATGGAGACCTGGGGGCCCGCTTTTTGCAGGATGTCCATTTTCCCTGGGGGGGAAAAGGGGGCCGCTGAGCCATAAATGCAGCGGCCATAGGAACCTTAGATCTGATGGCCCCCGGGTATAGGAAAAGGAGGTCACGGGGCCCCCCCAGGGACCCAGCCACCCGTTCATGTGTTGAGGCGCCTGTTGCGGTGGTACGGAGGTACTAAAATGATGAGACCGGTCAGGGGGGGGACCACCCAGCCGCATACCGGGAAGGGTTGGGGCCCTTTGTGTAAGGCACGGGGAGCCACTAAGGGTGACAGTGGGTGGAGAGCGGACAGGATTAGGGTGAACACAAAAAGGGGTTTTTGGGAGCATTAATTGAGAACCCCATGTCCTCCCCCACATTTAGTGTTCAGCTCCCTCCTGCAAGAACTGTCCCGGGTGAGTGTTGGGCTTGCTGATGATGGTAATGTCGTCTGCATAGAAAAAAGGTGAGGTGGGGAGGAATGTGGGGTCTGAGAGGAGGACATTAACAGAAAAGGGCTGGGGAGGGAAACCCCTGCGGACTCCTCTCTGCTTTGACGGGAAGGAAGGGGGAGGCCCCAACCGCAACCTGAAAAGACCGGGCCTGACAAGAATTACCTGAGCCAGGCGAGGGTGGGTCCCGTGTTCCCCCATGGAACCCAACACGGAGGATGCCTTCTGAGGGGAGCAGAGTAAAATGCCCCTCTAGATTACAAAGAGGGAGGTCATGACCCCCTCCCCGGTAAGTGTGCAGATGTGATACTCCAGCTGCGCCAGGACATCTGGGGTGTCTGGGGGCCTGAACCACACTGGACCTCTTCAGGAAGGCCATCCTCCAGCCACCAGGAAGGCGGGGGGGCCCCCCAGTCGCTCGGAGTTTTACCCGCAGGGAGGAGAGCGATAGGGTGGTAGTGGAGGGAGTGGGGGGGCCTTTCGGGTTTGGGTATAGGTAGCGGGTGGAGGTTTTTCCAGTAGTAGGAAAGACGCCCCCGGACCCAACTGGGGTTTAAAGAGGGAGAGTGCCGGGACTTAAGGAGGTTCAGTAAGCAGGAACCAAGGCACATTATCCCGGCCCCGCATTTTTCCCTGGTTTTAAAGGTGACAAGGCCCGGCCTTCATCGTCGGAAAGGCTGGTGAGTGCCGGGATGCCGGGGGAGGCAACAGCAGTTTTTATTCCCGCATGATGGTAAGGGATGACGCGAGGGACACCGGGGGGACCAATCTTGTCCTGATATGTGCGGAAAAGCAATGCGCCTTCTGCGGGTCATCTAGGAGGGGGTTGGCCCCATCCTTCGGGGGCAGTGAGAGGCGTTTTTTTTTCCCCCTCCAGGAGGGAAAAAATCCCACGTACGCTTTTGGAAGGAGGAGAGGGGGAAAAGCGCAGTGGGAGCCCCACCCCTTTTCCTCGGGCAAGGAGGTGGCCCCTGGCAATAGGGCATGAGTCTATGAATTGAGCCCCAAGCTGTAGGGGGGGCCTTCACCCCATAGGTTCCATGCCCTTACGGGCCTTGACTGCCTGGGCCAGTCGTCTTTCCCACCAAGATTTGTGGGACGGCGAGGGGCGCGACGCGTCGAGAGAGGGAAGGCCCCTTTCCCGGTCCTCCAGGAATGTGGAAAGGGAGGCAGGGGTCCTCCAGTGAAGGGAGGAGAGATGGGTGGGTCGTGGGTCCGCCCGTAGGGGGGCCCACCCGGAAGGCGTGATTTTCCAGCGAGGCGGCAACCGGGGTAAAAAAGGCCTGGCATGAGGGCAGGGAAAGGCGGGAGGGGGGGGGCCACTCCCCATGAAAGGGGCCAGTGGTGCGGTCTGGACGAAGGTGGGCCCCAAGGAATAGGTCCAATAAGAAGTGGCACCCTGTGGGGATGGAACGGTGGGCAGCCCGGGGGGTTTGAAAAAAGGGGGAAGGCGAGGCGAGCAAGGATGAGCGAAAAGCGCCCTCCCGGGGGTTTGGTGGGGGGAGAGGGAGGTCGGTTCCCAGCACCTGTGAGGGGCTTTTAAAGCCCTTTGATGAAAAACAGGGGGGAAAGGGAAAAGGGAACAGTGTGAGCAGTTCCCGGTATGTGGCCCATCACGTTATAGCAACCGCTACGGAAAAACTCACCCTGGGGCGTGCAACCTGGCTGCGCCCCACTTCGAGGTGGCCGTGCTGCCATTGGGAGGGAAAGGGGGGGAAAATGGTCAAGGGAGTCGTGAATTGCAAGGGGGACGCCACCCCCCGCCCTGGGGTCTGTCCTTCCGGATGATTTTGTAGCCGGTTAGGTTGGGGGAGAGGGGGGGGGTAGAGCCACGTCTCACACAACCAAACCACCGCAGGTAAATTTCCCCCCAAGTAGGTTTTTAAATGGGGGGTCTTCTGAGCAGGGAAACGGGCATTCCACAGGAGAAGGGAGGGGCCTAGCACTGGAGGAAAAACGTTGAGGAGGAGGAGAGTGCTGGCCAAAGACTGGCTAGTATGGCAGGGACTGACGAGCCCGGGGTAAAGGCGGTAAGCTTCCATGAAAAGGGGTGAAAATCGGGGCATGCGTTGTGTCTTGTCAGGGACGGAACAGGAGCGGAGGGGGTGCAATTGAGGCGTGTTGGGGGGTGGGGTGGCCCAGGAAGGCTTGGGGCCCGAAAAGCAGACGGGGGGCAGAGGAGGCAGGACGCATCGCCCGAAGGGGAAAGGGGAGGCGGGGGGGGGATCCCCTCTGTCGTGAAGTGGGGGGGGGTCCCAGGGGGAGGCGGGAAAATTGAAACCCCCAGCAGGCGCCAGGGTGCAGCCGGCTGGCGGGGCGATCTACAAGCGTCTGGGTCTCGGGGAAGGGGGCCGCGAGGAAAGGAGGAGAAGGGGGGAAAGGGCCCCCGGGGAGGGTATCTCCTCCGTTGGGTCCGTAAGACAGTTACCTGTTCCCGTGGCAACGAGGAATAAGCGAATCGGGGGGGGAGGGCCCTGGTTGGGCGAGGGGCAGCCAAGGGGAGGGCATAGGGGAAGGTCGTGATGGAGGAGGGGGCCCGGGGAATTTCGGGAGGGGGAGGAGCCGCAGAAAAAGTTGATTCGGAAGGGGCCCCCTTCCGGGATCAGCCTCCGTCCTTTGTTGGGCCTCCGGGTTAAAAAGGGCAGTGGGCAGACCTGGGGCCATATCCCCCCCACACTGAAAACAGCTAAGGGCCTGTCACGGGCAACTTCCCCCCTTGGCTCAGATGGGGGCCGCTGCAGGGGCCGCA
Source organism: Chionoecetes opilio (assembly GCA_016584305.1). Taxonomy (NCBI): domain Eukaryota; kingdom Metazoa; phylum Arthropoda; class Malacostraca; order Decapoda; family Majidae; genus Chionoecetes; species Chionoecetes opilio. Next base: position 45,513 of record JACEEZ010009450.1, on the reverse strand, counting down.
CGCACGGAAGACGGCGGGTTTGATGGAGGGGCCCCGCCCTTTAACAGGCAGGGAAAACGGAGGATCGGGAGCAGGTGGGGCCCCTGTGGCCGAACACCAGTGGCCAATGCACACCCTTGAGGGTAAGGAACCTGTCACCTTGAGACGGACCCCACCCGTGGGGGGGGGCAGTCTTGGGGGGGGGACCACGAGACCCCCTGATGTCACTGCCGTCCAGGGCCCTCGGGGTACGCGGATCCCCTCAAGATCCTTAAATTTTTCCTCAGAGAGGGGACCCACCTTTCCCATACTGCCCCCAGGGCCCCGGGGCCCTTCGGCACGGCGGAAGTAACCTCCCCAGTCCCCTAGGGGAAGGTGTTCCGAGGATGGGCCCCTTTGGGATAACACTCCCCCACAGCCCCACCACCAAGGCTGATCCTTACCTGGGGGAGGGGTCTCCCCCTCAATGATGACTTTGCCAACGGGTGGTATGAAGTGCATGAGAGACCCGGCCGGGGTGAGAAAAAACACGGGCGCCAAAAGGGCCCGGAGCAGGAAAGAAACCTTAGTTGGGGGTTCCGGGGGTTGCTGCGGCTCCAGGGGCAGTTTGCAGTGGATCGGGGCACTGCAGTGGATCCTGGGGCAGCTGCAGGGGACCGGGGGGCAGCTGCTGCTGGCCCCCGAGGTCTGTGCTGCTTTGGGGCGCTGCTGTTTTTCCGGGGAGTGGAGGGGGGGGTTTTCCGGGTTCCCTGGGCGGGGGGGGCGGCCCGCGCTTGTTGGAGAGAGCAGGGAATTTCCGGGTCTACGTCCATGTCGCCCGATACCCGGCAAAGACCCGGGCTGGCGGCGGCCAAGGCCGCCGAAGGACGGCGGGACCGGGAAACACAGTGGAGGGGGGAAAAGGATAAACCTAAGGTTTAACGAGCTGCAGGGGGGTCGCACCCAACCCAAACCCGGTGCCGGGTGAAATTTAGCCCCCCACAGAGCGCACGTCCTAACCCGAGGGTGGTACGAGCTAGTCAAATTTTTTCGGGGGCCGCCTGACCGTTCCTGTTCCCTTTACGACCGACGTCGGATTCCCTCCCAAAAAAAGGTGATAAATTTAAAGCTTTTTGGTTCCCCCCCCGTGCCCCTCACACCCACCCACTCCCCCTGCTGCAGGAACGTCCGGAGCCATTGACCATTCCTGCGCAGTGTCCTCGCTTCCATCCCACTACCTTCTACGGGGCCCTCATCGCCCTGAACGTCACCACCTTGACCTGACCCCCCTGCTCGCCGCCACTGCCGCCCACCCGCACGACCCCCGCCGTCCCCGCCTACCTGTCCTTTCACCGCAAGACAAAGGGCCACGTCACGACTGTGTTTATTTCACGGCTGTGCTCCAGGGCAATTCCTCCCCACTCGAATCACTCCCCTTTTAACAACAACATCAAAGGGTGAGAAAGGGGTGTGTGTGTGGTTTGGGGTGAAGGGAGGGGGGGGAACAGGCTATTAAAGGTAAAAGGGGAAAATTTTTTTAAAAACACACCAAATTTTCCCTACACAATGGGGAGCAGGGTTTTTTTTTACCTTATTGTATCTAAGAGACATTTTCCGTTGAGTTTTCCGTCGCAAATCATAGTTTTCGGAGATATGAACTTTTAGGTGGGGGAAAAGAATACGTCCTTTGTTTAAAAAGATTGTTTGTTTTGTTCCCTTTCCCTTTTCCCTTTTGGGGGCCGCATCACTTTTTTTTCGGAGGCGCCCCCCGGGCTACCTTCCCTTACCTTACCTTCCCTACCTACCTTTACCAAACCCCAACCAACAACCTAACCTAACCTAACCAGCCAACCTTCCCTTTACCTTACCTAACCAAAACCTAACCAAACCTTTAAAATTTCCCTACCTTTACCTTATTTAAAAACCTAACCTAACCTAACCTAACCAACCTAGCCTAACCACCTTACCTTACCTACAGGGATGCAATTTTCCGGGGTTTCGCGGTTTTCCCGATATTTTTTTTGCCAGCTGGTCATTTGTAAAATCGTGTAGATTTGGGGTAAAAATTTTGGGGGGGAGGTAGGCTAATAGTTGGGTAGCCACAGCCCAACCTGACATTGGCCACTGATCCCGCCAGACCCTAAAACATTTTTGGCGCCCAGCGGGAAGTTTTAAACAGGGTGTGACTCCACTGCTACAATTTCTCAGGGGAGTATGTTGGGGGTTGAAAAACAGCAGTGTATCTGTGGGTGTTACAGCAGTGGGGAATACACAGGGGTTTTTATGATTATAGTTATAGTGAAACTTATTTGAATTGGATTATTCATAATTCGAAGTTGGGCATCAAAATCAAAAAATTTGGGCTGTATTTGATAGCGCCTAAATAATTGAAATGTTTTACAAAAATTTTTGTTTGGTATTTCTTTTCCACGGGAAAAAAGGAAAATTTCATTTTTCATGTCAAAAAGGTTAATAATTTATATACATTTCACAATTTTAAGTTCATGTATACCATATAAATATAAATAATTTCACAGATGGGGGGGCACAAAAAAGGAAAAAATTTAGACGAAAATTTTTATAGTATAAACCAAAGGGCCCTCAGAAGCTCTCTCGAGCATGAAACTTACAAAAAATCGAAAACCCCCCGCTGGGAGGTTCACTCGCTACGTCGGTCACCTCCTGCGCTCGGGGTTAGTTGGTCGCCCTATTATTTTTTTTAAGAGTTTTTTTTTTTTTCTTGTTTTCATCTCTGTACCCAACCTTTAAACCCCCAAATGGGTCCAAAATAAAAAAAGTTTAATAAAATCCAAAAAAAAAGCAATGCAGTCACAAAAGAGGAAGAGGGGGGCATTTGTAACAAGGGGACGTTTCCCCCCCCCACCTAAAAAAGTTCAATCTCCCAAACTATTGATTTGCGACGGGGAAAATCAAAGAGAAAATGTCTCTTAGAATACAAAAAGGTAAACAAAACCCTCTCCCTATTGTTTAGGGAGCCCGAGGGTTTGGGAAGGTGGTAGAAAGTGAGCTCGCAATGTGCAGCGTCCCTGTGCATTCGGTCAGGGTTTGAGCCGCCTAGTTGTGCTGAGTGGCGGCGCTTTGTATAGTAAAACCTTTTATTTTGGGACTTGCAAAGTTTAGATAGAAAGAAAATCTTATCTTATTATTGGTAAAGTTTGGTGCGTTGTAAAAAATACCGTGAAATGATGGGTTGTTTTTTAGTGGCGAGGAGGGAAAGAAAACTGTGTATATTTGGGTGACGGGGTTCGTACACAAGTTGTTTTGGGACCCAGGTTTTTTTCTTTTTTCGACACTGTTTTTAGTTTTTTTCGTAATATTGGTATCGTTTCAAAAAATAGTAGTCAAATTCAACTCTAAAACTGAGTGTACGAAAAGACGGTAATTTTCGATAGGACCCAAAAATTCCCCACCAATTGGGGGGCATGGTTTTTGTTTTCCTTATTGTATTCAAGAGACATTTTCTCCTTTACTTTTTCCCTCGCAAAAACAATAGTTTTTGGAGATATAGAACTTTTTGGTGGGAGGGGGTAAGTCTCCATTGTTTACAAAATGTCCCTTCCCCTTCTTTTGGGTGCATTGCTTTGTTCGGAAAAAGTTTTCCTTGCCCCACCCGGGGTAGGAGTTGATCTCGGGGGTTTTGGTATTTTATTATACTTTTTTTTTATTGGACCCGTTAGGTTAGGTTAGGTTGGTTAGGTTTTGGCAAGGTTCAGGTTAGGTTCGGTTCGGTTCAGGTTTAGGTTAGGGAAAGTAAGGTAAAGTAAGGGAAACAAAAAAAAAGCGATGAGGGCACAAGAAGAGGAAAAGGGAGGCTTTTTTTATACAAGGAGACTTTCCTCCTCCCCCCTAAAAAGTTCTACATTCCGAAATATTGATTTTTGACGGAAAAACTCAAAAGAAAATTCTTAGAATACAATAAAGGGAAAAAAAAAACCCTGCTCCCCAATTTTGTAGGGGAATTTTTGGCTATTGTAAAAATTTTCCGAAACGATATTGGTTTTATAAAACTATGTAACAAATTTTGATGACGAAAAACTTTTGTACAATGACTGCAGCCCAGATTAGAAAACCCCTATTTCTGTGTATATTTTTTAGGGTTTTTTCTAGTTTTATGACGCTAACTACCCCGTGTACGCCTAAACCCCCTTTAAGCTGCCTGACGTCTTTCACGCTATGAACAGGCGCCGTATCTTTGCCAAAAAGAATACGGGTAGTTGGCATTGCCTATATTTAGACGCAGGACCCTGGAACACGCCCGCCGATCTCTTTCCGCGGCGATCTAATAAATAAAGTTTGGGGATTTTTTTACATAGGACCCAAATTACTTACACAATTGGGAGTGTGGTTTTTGTTTTCCTTATTGGGTTTAGGGAAAATTTTCTCTAAGCTTTCCGTCGCAAAAACATTTCTTTTTTAGAAATACATGGTTTATAGGGAGGCGAAGACAAATGTTAGTCCGCCACACTTTTCTGTGACCTGCATCGCCTTGTTCTTCCTTGCCGCGGCACTTTTTAATGAGGATTTTGGTTTATTAAGAGGTTAAAGCGTGGGTTAGGTTAGATTAGTGGGTCAAAAGGGGGGGTTAGGGTTATGCATTTTCATATCTCCTTACACTCTTTCCAAAAACGTCTTTTTTCTCAGAAAGTAGGATTTCCCACGGGGAAGCTCATAGAGAGAATGTTTCTTAGAATTCTAAGGTGAAAAAGAAATCACACTCCCAATGTGTAGGGAAATCGGGCCTGGGGTAAAATTTACCAAGTATAGGATAAAAAAATATATAAAACAATAGACCCAAAAGGCGACAAATGAGATCAAAAATTTTTTTTAATTTTTATAATTTTTTTAGACATTTGTGTCCTGACTGTGCCACTGTTGCAGGTGCTGAGGCACGCCCAGTGGTTCTCTGCAGGGCATGTAGTACGGTACGGTCGATAATATTTTTTGTAAATTGTACCCCAGATAAATACAGTACCGTACCTGAATATTTTTACGTACCGTATATACGATTAATTTTGTACCGAATTTCGAACTATTTTTCGTACCCAAAAATATTTACTTTCGAAAAAAAAACAATAATTGACAAAATTTTAAGCATTTCCATTGTGATTAATATAACCCCTACTTTTATAGGTAGTACAACACACAGTAAAATTCTACCCATTTTTCTTATATATAATACATTTCATAGTTACCCCCCTAAACCCGAGACTTTTAAAGCTTTTAAAATTATAATATATATTAATAAATTAGGGTCATTTAAATTTCATGTTTGCTGGTAAAAGCATAATGGCCTCAAAAAATACTTCCTTTAATCCCCCGCCACTTTACTTTTTCCCCCTTTACCTGAGGGGGCTGAGGGGTAATTTCCCCCTGCCCCGTCCCACCCAGGCAGCTGGGGAGAAATTCTACCTAGCTAAAGAAGTCACACGGTGGGTTAATTTAAAGGGGTTAAAATCTCGTCACTTCATTCCCCACCCCCATCCACCCACGCCACGCCCGACTCAATCATTTACCTACCCCCCATTCACAAAAATCTATCCCTCTCTTACTCATAACCCACCACGCCCTACTCATTTCCCCAACACCCTCCAAAACCCCTCACTCCTTCACCCACCCAACCCCCCACTCAAATCCCTTTTTCACGAAACCCCCCACGCCCTCACCTACTCACGCCCCTACCCATCACTCACCTTCCACACCATGACCCTGAAAGGGTTGAAGTGAGGGTTTAATTAAAAATATATATATATAAATTTTAAAATTATATATATATAATATAATATATATATATATATATATATAAAATATTATATATATATATATAAATATATATATAAATAATATATATATATATAATATATATATATTAATAATATACAGTCTATATATAAAATAGATAGGAAAATAGACACATGGCCCGTTGAACTTTAATCATTTTCCCCAAGAGTCCCAGGACCCAGGTCAACACCCAGGGGTTGGATGGAAAATTCCTCCCGGGTAATGAGGCCCCACGTTTGTTAATGGGGGGGTCAACTCCCGCTCCTTGAGTCCTGAGTGGAGTGAAGTAAGTGATTTTTTTCGATAAATACATGAAAATAGATGACAGTTGGATGGTAGCCTACGTACCCTCCTCTGCGGGACGAAAATGGTTTGATATAAGACGGAAAAAAATCGAACTTTTGTACGTACCGAACTTGAAGAAATTATGAAACCCTAATTTGAACCGTACTTTTAGCCCTTAAAACCGACCGTACCGTAATTTGTACCGTACCGAAACGAACCACATGCCCCCCAAATTCTCTGTGTCCGACTGGACCACGTTTCAGGGTGAGGTCACAGTCCCAGCTGGTTCTCTTTTCCTGCTGTGACCACTGTTGCAGGTGCTGAGGTAAAGTCCCAGTGGTTCTCTGTGTCCGACTGTGACCCCCTGTTGAGGTGCGAGGTCACAGTCCCCGCTGGGTTTTCTGGTCCTGACTGTGACCACTGTTCGGGGCTGAGGTCACATCCCCGCTGGTTCTCTGTGCCCGATGTGACCACTTTGCAGTGCTGAGGTCAACAGTCCCCGCTGGTTCCTGTGTCCTGACTGTGACCACTGTTTCAGGTGCGAGGGCACAGTCCCAGCTGGCTTTGTGTCCTGATGTCGCAACTGTTTTCAGGTGCGAGGTCACAGTCCCACTGGTTCTCTGTGTCCTGACTTCGAACGTTGCAGGTCTGAGGTCACAGTCCCAGTGGTTCTCTGTGTCCGCGTCGCAAATGTTGCAGGTGCTGAGGTCACAGTCCCAGCGGTTTTCTGTTCCTGATTCACCATGGTTTCAGGTGCTGAGGGCAAAGTCCCAGCTGGTTTTCGTGTCCTGACTGGACCCCGTTTTCAGGTGCTGAGGTCACAGTCCCAGCTGGTTCTCTGGTCCTGACTGTCCAACGTTGCAGGTGTGAGGTCAAGTCCCCCTGGTTCTCGTGTCCCGACTGTCGCAAAATGTTTCAGGGGGCTGAGGTCACAGTCCCAGCTGGTTCTCTGGTCCTGACTGCGCAACTGTTTTTTTTCAGGTGCTGGGTCCAGTCCCAGCTGGTTCTCTGTGTCCTGACTGTCGCAAAATGTTGCAGGTGCTGAGGTCACAGCCCAGCGGTTCCTGTGTTGCTGTCGCAACTGTTGCGGTGCTGAGGTCCCCCTCCCCCGCTGGTTCTCGTGTCCTGACTGTCGCAAAAGTTTCAGGTGCGAGGCACGTCCCCCTGGTTTCTTGTCCTGACTGTCACCATGTTGCAGGTGCGAGGGACAGTCCCCCCTGGTTCTCGTGCCTGACTGGACCCCCGTTGCAGGGCTGAGGTCACAGTCCCAGGGCTCCTGTGTCCTGACTGTCACCACTGTTTTAGGTTGAGGCAAGTCCCAATGGTTCTCTGGGTCCTGATGTGACCCCCTGTTGAGGTGTGAGGTCACAGTCCCGCGGTTCTCTGTGTCCCTGACTGTCGCAACGTTGCAGGTGCTGGGTCACATCCCAGTGGGTTTTATGGTCCTGACTGTGACCCCTGTTGCAGGGGCTGAGGTCACAGTCCCGCGGCTCCTGTGTCCTGACTGTGACCCCTGTTGCAGGGGCTGAGGTCACAGTCCCACTGGTTTTTCCCGTGCCTGCTGTGACCCCTGTGAGGGCAGGTTCCCCCAAATCCCCGTGGTTTTCTGTGTCCGACTGTGACCACGTTGAGGGGCTGAGGTCACGTCCCAGCGGGTTTTCCCGGTCCGCTGTGACCACTGTTGCAGGGTGAGGTCACAGTCCCACTGGTTCTCTGGTCCTGACTGTGACCAGTTGAGGTGTAGGTCACAGTCCCAGCTGGTTCTCTGTGTTGACGTCGAACTGTTGCAGGTGTGAGGTCACAGTCCCAGCTGGTTTTTTGTGTCCAGACTGTGACCACTGTTGAGGTGCTGATTTTACAGCCCCGTGTTCTCTGTGTTCCCGACTGTGACCACTGTTAGGGGCTGGGGCACGTCCACGGGTTCTGTGAAACCAACAGTCCCCCCCTCTCCCTCTTCTCTCTCTCTCTCTCTCTTCTTCTTCTCTCTTCCTCCCCTTTTTCCTCTTCCTCTATCTCTTTCTCTCTCTCCTCTTTCTCTCTCTTTTCTCTTTTCTCCTTTCCCCTCCTCTCCTCTCTCTCTTTCGTACTAATAGGAAAATAAAAATGACCTTTTCTGATCTTTTTTGGGGCCTGTGACCGACCTGTGACCTCAAGGGGTTTTATGATCCACATCATCACACACCATCTATATTACTGGGGGGAGTATAAATGACAACAAAGAGGAGATGGAAAAATGAAAAAAAGAATAGAAAACACAGTGCACAGGACAATTGTGGGAGCAAGAGGCTACGCAACACTGGCAGGCATGAGAGAGGAAATAGGAGCATCTCTGGTCAAGACAAGAATCATGAAGGCAAGGTTGGGATATGTCAATGGAGTGATGAAGGAAGAAAGAAATGAATTGATAAGACGAGTAATGGAGGAGACAAAATATGATCAAAATGATAAATGGATGAAAAATTGCAAGTCCTATATGATGGAAATTGGAAGTAGTCTTGAAGAATTGGGAAGAATGAAAAGAGAGAAATTGAATAAGAAGATAGAGGCATGGGATACAACGCAGTGGAAGGAAGAAATGGAGAAAAAATTTAGCCTGGTTATATATAGAGAATATAAGAAACAAATCGGAGGAATGGAAACAAATGTATGATAATAGACCAGAGTCAACATTACTCTTTAAACTCAGAACTAACAGCCTTGAACTGCAGGACAGAGGGAGACACACAGATGGCGACACAAAGTGCCCAGTGTGTGGGGCACAGAATGAAGACCTAGAACACTTTACTACAATACCCGGGCTACAATATGGAAAGAAATAAATTACAGAAATTACAGCAGCCGTATAATGAAAATATAAATGAAATAATAGGAAACATATTATTCAACTTTGAAAACCCACAAGAAATAGAATTCACCAGAGATGTCTTGTTCACCTTCTGGAGGAAGAGAGGAAATAAGTTAAAAGAACTGAACACCCAGCAGTAACACCACAAGCAACAAAAAGGACTTAACACCCAGCAGTAACACCACAAGCAACAAAAGAACTGAACACCCAGCAGTAACACCACAAGCAACAAAAAGGACTTAACACCCAGCAGTAACACCACAAGCAACAAAAAGGACTTAACACCCAGCAGTAACACCACAAGCAACAAAAGAACTGAACACCCAGCAGTAACACCACAAGCAACAAAAAGGACTTAACACCCAGCAGTAACACCACAAGCAACAAAAGGACTTAACACCCAGCAGTAACACCACAAGCAACAAAAGAACTGAACACCCAGCAGTAACACCACAAGCAACAAAAAGGACTTAACACCCAGCAGTAACACCACAAGCAACAAAAAGGACTGAACACCCAGCAGTAACACCACAAGCAACAAAAAGGACTTAACACCCAGCAGTAACACCACAAGCAACAAAAGGACTTAACACCCAGCAGTAACACCACAAGCAACAAAAAGGACTTAACACCCAGCAGTAACACCACAAGCAACAAAAGAACTGAACACCCAGCAGTAACACCACAAGCAACAAAAGGACTTAACACCAGCAGTAACAACCACAAGCAACAAAAAGGACTTAACACCCAGCAGTAACACCACAAGCAACAAAAAGGACTTAACACCCAGCAGTAACACCACAAGCAACAAAAGGACTTAACAACCCAGCAGTAACACCACAAGCAAAAAAGGACTTAACACCCAGCAATAACACCACAAGCAACAAAAGGACTTAACACCCAGCAGTAACACCACAAGCAACAAAAGACTTAACACCCAGCAGTAACAACACAAGCAACAAAAGGACGTAACACCCAGCAGTAACACCACAAGCAACAAAAGGACTTAACACCAGCAGTAACACCACAAGCAACAAAAGGACTTAAACACCCAGCAGTAAACACCACAAGCAACAAAAAGGACTTAACACCCAGCAGTAACACCACAAGCAACAAAAGGACTTAACACCCAGCAGTAACACCACAAGCAACAAAAGGACTTAACACCCAGCAGTAACACCACAAGCAACAAAAGGACTTAACACCCAGCAGTAACACCACAAGCAACAAAAGGACTTAACACCCAGCAATAACACCACAAGCAACAAAAAGGACTTAACACCCAGCAGTAAACACCACAAGCAACAAAAGGAACTTAACCCCAGCAGTAACACACAAGCAACAAAAGGACTTAACACCCAGCAGTAACACCACAAGCAACAAAAGGACTTAACACCCAGCAGTAACACCACAAGCAACAAAAGGACTTAACACCCAGCAGTAACACCACAAGCAACAAAAGGACTTAACACCCAGCAGTAACACCACAAGCAACAAAAGGACTTAACACCAGCAGTAACACCACAAGCAAAAAAGGACTTAACACCCAGCAGTAACACCACAAGCAACAAAAGGACTTAACACCCAGCAGTAACACCACAAGCAACAAAAGGACTTAACACCCAGCAGTAACACCACAAGCAACAAAAGGAATCAAGTTGCAGAAAACCAATGCAGGGGTGCCGTTAATGCCGTTGATAAGGCATTGGCTGTGTTGTGGGTGTTTTAGGCCCAGCAGGTGTTTGCCTGTGACGCTGTGGCTGTATTAGGTAAGGAGCAATGGGCTGGTATAAGTGTGTGGAGGGTGAGAGCAAGGAGAGTGTGTGCAGAGGCTTGCGGGCGGTTACAGGGAGTTTCGTACACAAGTTGTTTCGTACCCAGGTTTTGTTAGTTGTTTCGTACACTGATTTTGACTTTTTCGTACATATCTGGTGTTGTTTCGTAACTCTAGTAGTCAAGTTCAACTCTGAGCTGTGTGTCCGAACGACTATGTTTTGTTTGCATATAGCTCACGAAACAACTTTTTTTGGTGGTACGAAAACAAGTTGTGTACAACTGACTGCAGACCCCTTGTTATAATGGACGAAGACTTCGCGGTCCGTTTTCCCAGAGACACCGACTATTTGTTTCCTGTCCTACAATAGGTGCTTTTTTCTAAGTGGAGATAAGTTTTATTTTGCGCAAGACCCGAGGTTTTGCAAAAAAAAAAAAAAAATTATGGTAACGTTTTCCATTAAAAACACTGAAGCTCCATAGAAAAGAACACTAAAACTTGGCCGGGAAAATTTGTCCAGCGTCTTAAGGTTTTTGAAATGAAACCATAACCTAACCTTATAGGTTTTTAATGAAACCTATAAGGTTAGGTTGGTATACTTTGTGGTTAAGTTAGGTTAGGGTTAAGTATTAAAACCTATAGGTTAAGGTTAAGGTATCTTTGTGGTAATAAGGTTAGGTTAGGTTTGTAAATTTAAGGACCTATAAGGTTGGTTTAGGTGGTAAATCTTTAGAAGAATCCTTCACCGCCCCTATCTTGTTCTTTTATCTTTCCCTCCTCTAGCCAGAACAAGGGATAGCAGTTGATTCGGGCCGCCAGTTGAATCAGGCCGCCTATTTAAATGCATACTGGACGAGAAGTTTTTTCCGCGATCGTTGTTCAGAGCCAAACCAAGCTATTTTTTTCTTGACCCTACAATAGGTGCTTGTTATCTAATGGAGATGTTTTTTAATTTTGCTCAATAAAGAAGAAAACAAAAATGAAAACTTAGACCTAACCTTAAGGTTTTAATGAAACCTAACCTAACCTTATAACCACAAAGTATACCTTTTTTTTATTTTTTTTTATGGGTTTGCCGCCAATGAAAACTAATCTCCATTAGAACAAGCACCTATTGTAGGCCAAGAAAAAATAGTCGGTATCTCTGAAACGACGTGAAACTGCCGTCTGTCTCCCTGCTGTATGCATGTGCTACTATAGGAGGCGGCCTGTTTGAACTACTGGCGTCCCCGAATCAACGGTAACCGGCTAACAGCCTGGGTGACTGCGGGAATATACTGGGTTTTTTGGATGGGGGAAGCAAATTAACTGATTTATGGCCCCCCGAAAAAAAAATCATCAAATCACTATATGCCAAAAATCTAGAGAAATCCCAGAGCAACTGGGGGAATAGCGGGGTTTTTGGATGGGGGAGAGCAAATATAGACTGATTTATGGCTCCCCGAAAAAAAAATCATCAAGAATCACTTATATGCAAAAAATCTAGAGAAATTCCCTAAAGTTAGGGATTGTCCCTACATACCATTTGAGTAGTGAATTAATTTGATTGTATTATTTGGTAAAGTATTTGGTCAATTTTTGGAGAGTGAACCTCACCATAATTCCCTAAAATTTACTAACCTAACCTCACTATAACCCCCTAAAAGTACTAACCTACTCCTGTCCCCTAAAAGTTACTAAAACCTAAACCTCACTGTAACCCCCTAAAAGTTACTACTAAAAAACCTAGACCTCACTGTAAACCCCCTAAAAGTTTACTATACTAACCTCAAATGATAACCCCCTAAAAGTTAACTAACCTAACCTCACTATAAAACCCCACTAAAAGTTACCTAACCTAACTCTCACTATAACCCCCTAAAAGCTAATAATTTAACCTCACTATAAACCCCCTAAAAGTTACTAACAACTAACCTCAAGCTATAACCCCCCCTAAATTTCTACCTTTAACCTCAAATACTGGTAACACCCCTAAAAGTTCTAACCTGAACTCACTGTAAACCGCCCTAAAAAAGTTACTAACCTAACCTCACTATAAAGCCCCCTAAAGTTACTAAACCTAAGACCCATCACCTATACAACCCACCCCTAAAAGTTGTACTTACCTAACCGTCACTGTAACCGCCCTAAAAGTTACCAACCTAACCTCACTGTAACCCCCTAAAAGTTTACACTAACCCCTAACCTCACTAACCCCTCCAATTTACTGTACCAATAACCTCACTGTAACCCCCTGAAAAGTTACTAACCTAACCTCACTTTAAACCCCCTAAAGTTACTACCTACCTCACGGCAACCCCCTAAAAGTTACTAACCTACCTCAACTATACCCCTTAAAGATTACTACCTAAACCTCACTGTAACCCCCTAAACGTTACTAACCTTACCTCACTGTAACCCCGCTAAAAGGTTTACTAACCTAACCCACTATACCCCCCTAAAGTTTACTCTAACCTACCTCACTGTAACCCGCTAAAAGTTCTAACCTAACCTCACTATAAAACGCCCTAACAGGTTACTAACCTAACCTCACTATACCCCCCTAAAAGTTACTTAACGCTAACCTCACTGTAACCCCCTAAAAGTTTACTAACCTAACCTCACTATAACCCCCTAAACGTTAGCTAACTAACCCTCACTGTAACCACCTCTAAAGTTACTAACCTAACCTCACTATAACCCCCTAAAATTTACTAACCTAACCTCACTGTAACCCCTAAAAGTTACTAACCTAACCTCACTATAAACCCCCTAAAAGTTACTACCTACCTCTACTATAACCCCCTAAAAGTTACTAACCTAACCTCACTTACCCCTAAAGTTACTAACCCTAACCTCACTGTAACCCCCTAAAAGGATCAAGGACAGGATCTGACTGGACATAGAATGTTTTGAGGCACCGTTAATTTTTCATGCGGGCGGCCGTGTGGGTTAACCAAGGCCGAGCGCACGCTGGAACCTTTTGCAGATGTGAGTACTAACAAACATACTATACAGTGCGGTATTTTTTATTTCATCAAACCGGAAGGTTTTGTTTATTCAGATTTCAACAGTGTTTTTAAATGGAAAACGTACCATAGAATTAGGATTGAATGTTTTTTTTTTTATATAACCGGGTTGCGCAAAATAAACGGTAAATTTTTAACGATAGGACCAAACTTTCCCTACACAATTGGGAGGCATGGTTTTTGTTTAGCCTTTTGTTAGGTTTCTAAGAGTCCATTTTCTTCTGAGCTTTCCGTCGCAAATCAATAATTTCGGAGATATAGAACATTTTATGTGGGAGGAGAATACGTCTCCTTGTTTTACAAAATGCCTCCCTCTTCCTCTTCTTTGTGACCCTGCATACGGGGGGGGGGGGGAACACACATTTTGTTTCGATGAGTAAATTTTCCGTGCGTCAGCGGCCGTGGCTACCTTACCTAACCTAACCTGAAACCTTACTTAAGGGGAGTAAGTCACCCGTGACAATATAAAGAATAATTTTTTTAATATCCGAATTTGAGTTATATGTTCTATGGCAAACACCTAATCCTTTGGCTTTCGAATTGTGGAGAATTTTTTTCAGTCGGACATTTTTGTTAAACTGCCCCATAGAGCGATGGGGCATTTAAAACTTTTCAAAACTTGTAAAAAAAAAATAAAATTGAAAAATAAAAAAACAAGCAATCTTCAGGGTGAAAGTTTGGTTACCGCAGGTAACATTCTGGAACAATTTTGGATATGAAAAGTGCTAACCTGTTAAAAAAAAAATTTGGAACAAATGTATACATCCAAAAAGGGACCTATAAAAGAGAGAAAGGAAGAAACTACACCGGGGGAAGAAACTTAAACAAGAAGAGGAGACAGACAACAGGAAATTCCAACCGAAAGCTAGCACCTGGTGCATTTTTTATCTAACCTTTCAACAATGAGGGGCTTGGCTCGCGCGCTACAAACCCTCGCCTTTTTGTGCAATAATTTAATACCTTTATAAGGGGGGTACAAGGTGGGCAGATCTTTTTGATATGCATGCATTGATATGTATTACTGCATTCACATAAAATTCTAGGAAAGTAGCATTGACAGTATAGTACCTTCACTGACGCTGAAACTTTAGTAAAACTTTCAAACGCTTTTTTTTTTTGTCTGTTCTCCTCCAGAATTAGTAAGTTAAGAATGAAACATAAATTCATCTCCTCTTTTAATTTTGGGCAAAGCGATTTTCACGAATCTTTAGGAAAACACAAAATCAAATATCGTAGAAAAATTCTGTTCGAGTACATTTTTGTTTTTTATGTCTCAGTTTTGATATATGGGAAAATTATCCTTTAAAGTTTTTTTTTTTTTTTTTTTTTTTTTTTTTTTTTACTTTTTTTATTTTTTTAATTTCGAAAACAATTTTCAAATATTCATCAGACAAAAACAAATTGTTTAGAATAACAATGAATTACTATGCTCATGTCACAGAGGAAATCGGTCAAAAAAATGGCTTGATACAGATGCAATTTCAAAATTTCACACCAAAAACCGAGTAAAATTGGGCTCGTTTAATTTTTTTTCAAATTTTTTCCTGTTCATCTGATCAGCTTGAAATTTTCATGTGATAACAGGAATACTAATATACACGAAACATATAAATTATTCATGACCGTAGCATCAATTTAAATTCACGCGGACTGTCCCCTTAACCTAACCGAACCTAACTTGTAACCTCACCTTTAACCTCCTAACTGGGTCCATATAATAATTTGTTTTTTAATAAATCAGACCCCGATATGAACTAGCCCACGGGTGCGCACGGGAAATTTCTCCGAACAAAAGCGTGTCAGGTCACAATAAAGGAAAAGTGAGGCCTTTGTAAACAAGGAGACGTAATTCTCTCCCTCCCACCGTAAAATGTTTTCTATATCTCCCGAACATTGATTTGGACGACGGAAAGCTCAATGGAGAAAATCTTCATTAGAATACACGTAATGTAGAACAAAAACCATGCTCCCAAAATTGTGTAGGGAAGTTTGGTTCCTAGCGTAAAATAATACCACTAAAACTACATCCTGTGTTTCATCGTGAGAAACTGAAGACTTGCATGTGCCCATGAGTTGCGTGGCGTCTACAAATCGATTTGATATGCTCGGTGTGGCCCTCGAGACATTGTAGACTGTGGATACGCTTCAAAAACGTGAAACTACAGGCCGCCAAGGAGTGGTTTGGTGGAGGCGCCCGAGGTCATGGCGTAGTTTTGTCTCGATGGAGAAGCTGGAGAAAATAGAGGAGGAGTCGCGCTGTCCATACTAGCTGGGGAACCGGACCCAGCATAGTTCCCTCTGTCACTCCGTACTAGAACCCGCCTCGGAGAGACAAGTAGAGTAAGTGTCAAGAGTCCTCGCTGAGGATGTCGAGGGTCATTTGAACGCGCCTTGCCTCCGACCCGCCTACCGAGCCCTACGAAGCTCCGTTCCAAGTCTCCATCTTGGGCGGAGTGCTATTACGAAAAGCCATGGGCGCCTCGTTCGGACAGGGAGTGGGCCAATGGCTCGTTGGGCTGAGTACTTTGGTCAGTTGGTCCACGGTGGACCCTCCAACTGCGGCCGCTTCACACCACTGGTTACAGGCAGGTGGATGCCAATCCTCCCATTGAACGAACCGGCAACTCTCTTGATGAAGTCAGAGAGGCTGTGCAAGTTGAAAGGTGGAAAGGCAGCTGGTGTTGTGTAATATCAATGCGGAGCTCTCAAAGGTTGGGTGGAGGCCATGATCCGCGGGTTTGCATGCTGTCCTGACTGACAGTGTGGCAATCAGGGTTCCGTTCCTCTGACTGGAAAAGGGGGCTGGTCATCCCTTCTGGAAAGGGAAAGGGACCGTCAAGGACATGCAACAACTAACCGCGGTATTACACTGCTCCAGGTGCGTCCAGCAGGTGCTGCCCTCTATTGCTGACTACGGATTTGCAGTTTCTGGGTGAAGCATCAGAACATGCAGGGGCAGTCTGGGTTCACGCCTGGTAGTCACAACGGACCGTATCCAAGCGCTTCGTGTCCTGGGTGAACGCCGACGTGATTTTCGACGGGATGCTTGCACCTATGTTGATCTCAAGAAGGCGTTTGACTCAGTGCATCGTTATCAACTCCTGGGATCTTCCTGCGACTTTGTGGGGATTCCTGCAGGGACTATTTGTTTGATAACTGGTCTGTATTCTGGGACTGAGAGTGTTTGTGAGTGTGGGGCAGGTGTATCCAGCTTCTTTCCTGTTAATACGGAGTGAGCAGGAGTGCCGTACCTTGCCCCATCCTATTGCAACACTTGTATGGCTGGGTATTGGACAAGAGTTTTTTAGTCCAAGTGATTTGTGGAGCCATCCGATAACGGCAACACCAAGATCACTGATCTTTTGTTTGCCGATGATGCAGTATCTTTGCTGATCCGCTGAGGTCCTGGTGATGGCTCTCGAGGCCTGCACGGGAGACAAGGCTTTGGGACTTAACGTCGTCCTCCCTGTCTCAAGACAAGGTCCAGGTGTTTGGGGCTTACTATATAAACAGTACATCTGTTCATGCATGACGGCGAGACATTGAGATCTTGAAGTTTTATACATGACCTTTGTACGCAGTCCATAATGACGGCGGGTCACGTCCAAAAGTCTTGGCGGGGGGGGGGGGCGGATTGGCATAGCCCACATGTTTATGGACTCGCTCACAGGAGTATTTGCGTTGTCGGTACCTGTGCATGAGGAACAAAGATCCGGATCTTCAAGGCACTTGTGATGCCCTTGTCTT
Organism: Chionoecetes opilio; assembly: GCA_016584305.1. Taxonomy (NCBI): domain Eukaryota; kingdom Metazoa; phylum Arthropoda; class Malacostraca; order Decapoda; family Majidae; genus Chionoecetes; species Chionoecetes opilio. Next base: position 28,097 of record JACEEZ010009450.1, on the reverse strand, counting down.
CCTCTATGGTTGTAGACATGGACACTAAATAGTGACTTTGAAGAGACGAATTGATGCCTTTGGTAATAAGTGTCTTCTGCAGAATCATGGGGGTTCGCTGGGAATGATGTACGTGTCAAATCAGGCGATTGCACCTGATACTGAATCGAGTCCTATTACCTGCATAGTCTGTCAGTGCAGAACTTTGTCTATATGGCATGTGCACGCTAAACCCTGCAACCCGATCCTATCCCCTCGAGTTGTATCTGTAAGAGCTCACATCCGGCGTGGAGGGAGGCCAAGGGCGCCCACAAGGCTGCGTGGCTTGGGGCAAGATGATTTTTCTTGTCGAGAGCTGCTTGATTATGGAAAGGAAGCCTGCTGGGACTCGTGCGTGGTGATGGCCCCGGGAGTGTGGTAGGGTAGGGTTTGTGGGTTGAGGTGTTGTGGGGGTGGTGGGGGGGGGAGGGGTTGGGGTGGTGAGTGGTGGTTTGTTTGGGTAGTGGTGTGGTTTGGGTGGGGGAGGTGTTTGTGGGGGGGAAGGAGTGGTTTGAGGGTGTGTTGTGGTGGGTTGATTGTGGGTGTGTGTGGGTGTGGAGGTGAGGGGTTGTTTGGAGGGTGTGTTGGTTGGTTGTGGTTGATGGTGGGGGGTGTAGTGTGGTTTGAGGGTAGTTGGGTGTTGTGGGGTTGGTTTTAGAGAGGAGTGGTTATTTAGATTAGTTTTTGTGGTGGGGGTGTTGGGGGGGGTGTAATTTGGGGGTGGTGGGTGTTTTGTGGGGTACTGTGATGTGTGGGGGGTGGTTGTGGGTTTAAGTGTAGTTGGGGGGTGGTGGTTGTGGTAAGAGTAGGTGGGAAGGGTGTGGGGTTGGTTGTGGGAGGGTTTTGGTGGTAGGTGAGAATTGGTTGAGTTGTGAGGTGTTGAGTGGGGGTGTGGTGGGTGCGTGGTGTTGTTGGGGGGGTGTGAGGGTGGGTTGGGGGGGAGAGTTTGGAGAGGGAGCTGTGTTAGGTGTTTGAGTTTGGTGGTTGGAGTGTTGGTGTGGGGTTTTAGTTGTGGTGGTGGGTGGGGGGGGTTGGGTTGTGTGTGGTGTGGATGGGTGAGGTTGGGGAGGTGGTGGGGTGGGGTGTTAGGTGGGGGGAGGTGTAGTTGTGGAGGTGTGTGTTTGGTTGTTAGGGTGTGTGAGTGTTGGGGTAGGGAGGGTGTAGTTGAGTGGGGGTGTTGGTGTGGGGTGAGGGGGTGTGTGGGGGGGTTGGTTGGTGTTAGGGTGATGTTGTAGTGAGGGTGGGGTGTTGGAGGTGTGGTGGTTGATTGGGCGTTGTTAGGTGTGTGGGTGGGGGTGGTGGGAAGAGTGGGGTGTGGTTCGTGTAGTGAGAGGTGTGGTGGTTTTGTTGGAGTGTGTCAGGAGTGGTGGAGGGAGTTGTGAGGTGGGGTGGGTGTTGGTGAGGGTGGGGGGTAGGGTGGGAGTGGTTGAGGTGTGGGGGAGGGGTGTTGGGTTGGTTGGTGGATGTGGGTGGGGTGTGTAGTTGTTGTGAGGGTTGGGGTGTGTAGGTGGGGGGTTGGTGGGAGTGGGTGGGGGAGGTGACAAAGGGTGAGGAGTTGTGGGGGTGGGGGGGGGTGGGTTGGTGGTTTGTAGATTGTTGTGGGTAGGGGAAGGGGGTGGGTGGTGTGGGGTTGTGGTGTAGGTGTTTGTTTGGGGGGGGGGTGGGTAGTGGTGTTGAGGGGGTTGAGTGTGTGATGTGTGAGTTTTGGGGGGGGAAGGGTTGGTTTTGGGTGGGGGTGGAGGTGTGTGGGGGGAGGGGAAGTTGGGGGTGGGGGGGTCGGGGTTGTGGGGGGGGGTGGGTGTGGGTTGAGTGTTTTAGTGGTGGGTTGGAGTTGAGTGTGGTGTGGGGGGGGTTTGTGGTGTGGGAGTTTGAGGGGGGAGGTTTTTAAGTTTGGGTGTTGGTGAGAGTTGTGTAGGGGGAAGGGGGGGTGTTAGGTTGAGGGTTTTGTTGTGTGGGGTGGGGTGGTGGGTAGTGTGTTTGTTGGTGGTGTGTGGTAGGGTGTTTTGGGGGGGTTTGGGGGGTGAGGTGGGTGGTGGGTGGTGTGTTTTGGTGTTTTGGTTGTTGAGTAGTTTGGGTGGGGGTTGTGGTGGTTAGGAGGGAGGTTGGGGGGGTTGGGTTGTATTTTGGGAGTGGGGGAGTTTTTGTGTGGTTAGTGTGTGGGTTAGTGGGTGGGTGGTAGGGGGTGTGGGAGGTGTGTGTGTAGGGGGTTTGTTGAGTGGTTGGGGTGTGTTGGGGTAAAGTGTGTGGGTTGGGCGGGGTGGTGTGTGGTTGGTGGGGGAGTAGGTTGCTGTGGGGTTTTTAGGGTTTAGGGTGGTGAGTGTTGTTAGGAGAAGTTGTGTTTTGTTGTAGTTGGGTAGTGTTGGGTGTGTTGGGAGGTGGTTTAGTGGTGTTGGATTAGGGTTGTTTTGTTGGAGGGTTTGTGTTTGGGTGTGTTGTTTGTTGTTTTGGGGGAGGGGTGGGTGGAGAGTGGTGAGTTTTTTGAGTGGGGGGTGGTGTGGTTGAGGTGGAGTGTGTGTTGGTTTGTTTGAGGAAGTGTGGGTTTTGTTGGGGTTTGGGGTTTGGGTGTGAGTAGGTGACAGGGGGGTAAGTTTGAGGTGTTGGAGTGGGTTGTGTGGAGTAGTGGTTGGGGTGGGGTGGTGTCTGGGGTGCGAGGGAGAGTGTGTGGGTTGGGTTGTGTGGGGGTATAAGGGGTGTGTGTGGTGTGGTGTGTAGGTGTTGAGTTGTTGTGGTTATGAGGTGTGGTGGTGTGGGGGTGGGGGTTGTGAGAGAGTGGTTGTGGTGTGTGTGTGGTGTGGTAGTGTGTTTTTGGGTGGGTGGGGTGTAGTGTGGTGTTAGAGTTGTGGGTGTTGTTGGTGGTGTTTTAGTTGAGTTTGTTTGTTGGGGGGGTTGGCGTGGGTGTTGGGCGTGTAGTGGTGAGTTGGAGGGAGGTGTGTGTGTTGGGGGTGGTGAGTTTGTGTTGGTAGAATGGGTTGTTTGTGTTAGGGTGTAAGATTGAGTTTGGGTTTGTGTATGGGGGGTGATGTGGGGTTGTTTTGAGTGTGGGGGGTGTTTGTGGTTGTTTGGTTGTTTGTTGTGGGTGAAGAGTTTAGTGGGGGTTGTGTTGTGTTGTGTGCGTTGGTGTGTTGGGGGTATGTGTGTTGGGGTTAGTGGTAGTGGAGTGGTGGGGGGGGGTAGTTTGTGTTGTTTTGGGGTGGTGGTGGGGGGGTTGTTTGGTGTTGTTTGTGGTGTGTGTGAGTGGTTTGTTGGTTGGTTTTGTTTGTGTTGGTTTGTAGTGTGAGGGTTTGTGTAGGTGGTTGAGGTTGGTGTGGGTGTTGTGGTGGTGTTTTTGGTGTGGTGAGTTGGGTGGTGGAGTGTTGGGGAGTAAATATGGTTGGAGTGGTTTTGTGTTGTTGGTGGTGTGGTTTGGTGTGGGTGTGGTAGTGTTTTGGGTTTTTGAGTTTGTTTGTTGTGTGGGTGGTTGTGTTGTTGGGTTTTGGGTGGGTGGGAGTGGGTGTGGGTGGTTGAAGTGTGTTGAGGGTTTTGGTTGGGGGTGGTAGGTGGGGTGTGGGTTGTGTGGGTTGGGGGTTTGTTATGTTTTTTGGGGTGAGGGTTGGATGGTGTGTGTGTGTTGTTGTGGTTGTGGTGAGGGTTGAGGTTGGGGTGGTGGATGGTTGAGGGTTTGGGTTGGTGGGTTGTTAGTTGTGTGTGTGGGAGGGGTGGGGTGGAGCAGTTTTTAGGTGGTGATTGGGGGTTGTGAGAGTTGTTGGGTGTTTGTGTAAGTTGTGGGTTTGTTTGGTTTGGGGGTGGTGGTGGAGGTGTGGTAGTGGTGTGTTTGTGTTTGTAGTGGTTGGGGTGTGAGTGTAGTGTTAGTGAGGTTGTTGTGGGTGGGAGGAGTTTGGGGGGTTTGGGTGGGAAGTTGTTGGGTTGGGTGTGTGTGAGGTTTGTGTGTGTTGTGGTTAGTGGGTTGTAAAGTGGTTTTGGATTTGTGTGGCTGGGGTGTGGGGGGGGGGGTGGGTAGTGTGTGGTGGGTGGTTTGGTTGTGGGGTTGTTGATGTGGTGGTTTGTGAAGGTGGTAGTAGGTGTGGTTGGATAGGGTGTGGTGGGCCGTCTGTAGGGTGGGTCGAGGCGACGCCCCCCCCCCGCGTAAATGATGAATGATTGGTTGATTGAGTAGATAATATGCCTCATGGAGTTGGCGGGCGCCGGCTTAATATTTAGACGTGACTGTGTCTGGATTCTATTATTTTTTACCTCTACGTGTGTTTCTATAGGATAGAACGGTGTGAAAGGTACAAGAAATGGGTAACATTTCGCTAGTTGGGCTTTCACACCGATTTCTTGGCCAAACTTACTTGTCCTGAATACTTTGATGTTATTGAATGAATCTGGCACTAGTTATTGTCCGGTAAAATCAATGTTGTTTTACGGGTGTGGGGATCCCCGCCCGCCCCGCCACAGCAAACCTTAGCTCCGCTTCGCACTGCATATGAATTGAAAAAATTGTTTGGTTAAGTTAAATCAGGTTATGTTAGGTTGATGGTTTAGGTAACATAATATTCGGTAATAAAACCTGATCAGTACTAGGCAGTGCGAAGCAAAGTTGGATGTTTGTGGGGGCGGGGCGGGCGGGCCCCCCACAACTGAAAACAAACATTGATTTATAATATTTATCCACAATGATAGTGTTGTCTTCAATAAAAGTGTGGTGAATAATACAATGCCCTTTTTGTCCTTACTTTTCGTCTATTAACCCCTTCACGCACAGAATCTTTCCTTGCCCTGAAAAAATTTGTCTGTTATCGAGCCATTAAATTACGAAAAGTAACTTAATATACCATTATAAGATACCTAAACAGGTCATAGCTAGAATATATTGCTTTATAGTCACTAAAATCGTCTAAATGGTACCCAGTTACATGGGCCATTACGTTCTGGGGGCCTCTAGGATTCATTTAAGTGGAAATGTCTAAAAGTTCGACGTCGACAAGAGTTCTCGGATTGTTGTTATCCGGCGAGAATTCAGATCGGAGACAGTTCCACAAACCATCCGGGCAATGTAGAACAGAGTGGTGGAGGCGCAGGGGGGTCAGAAAAGTCATTTGTTTTGTCATTATGTTGCAATGTGATTTAGGGCAATCATTTATTGTTGGGCTGCCCATTGAGATGTAATAATGTTTTTCTTTGGGTAAAGTTTTTGGGAGCCTAGTCCAACCAGAATCTCCATACAACAAGTAGGCTCCCAGGAACGGTGTCTCTTGCTCCTGCCATCGGCGCGTATACTGTAGTGGATGTTTGAGCAGCATCTCAGTGTCTCTATATCATGGACCCCCCCGGTGGCTGCCCGGCCCCCTCCTAGAATAAGTGAACATGAGTATCAGCCCAAGAGGTGAGGCAGTAAATTGCACACAGGGACCATGTCACACTGCGGTATCTTTGCCTTCACTCTGCTGCAATGGTGTGTGGCCTGTTGTAGGAAGGTGCAGGCCAGGGAGTGAAGGTTGGTGTGGTGATGGGAGATGGCTAGGGATAGTGTGTGAGACCTGGCATTGCTTGGTGGAGGAGAAAAGGTGTTGTTTTGTTTTGATTTGTGGTGCATGGAATGTGTGGTGGTGGTGGTGTTGGAGGACATGGGTGTGTGTTGTTGTGGTAGTGTGGAGACAGGGGTGTGTGTGGTGGGGGTAGTTTGGGAGGGACAGGTCTTTGTTGTGGTAGTGGTAGTGTGATTACAGGGCTGTGTTGTGGTTGTGGTAGTGTGAGGACAGGGCTGTGTTGTGGTGGCGGTAGTGGTGAGACAGGGCTGTGTGGTGGCTGAGGAAGTGTGAGGCAGCAGAGAGGAGGAGTGGAGTGCAAGTCCTGCCTAGTGTGGTTGTGATGAGAGCTGGAGTCAGGGTGTGTGGCCCTGTAAGGCAGGGGTACAGTGTAATGGCAGCCCGTGGCTCTCTTTGTCCTGACTGGTCACCACTGTTGGCAGGTGCTGAGGCACAGTCCCAGCTGCTCTCTGGTCCTGACTGGGGGTCACCAACTGTTGCAGGTCTGAGGGTCACGTCCCCAGCTGGTGTTCTGCTGCACACTAAGGCTCTCGCGCCGGCATCCCTAAAGCTTCCTGTAAGGACCGGCCACCATGTGTGCTCCGCGAGTATTGCTGCGTGGAGGCTGTGGGGCCAGGGCAAGCAAGCCACCACCAGTGGCCGGGAGGCATCAGCAGCAGTCTGCTCAGTTGTGTGGAGACACAGGAGGATGGCAGAAGAATTCCACCTGGAGGCAGGCAGCTCAGGCGCAGAAGGAGAGAGGCAGTTTTGTTGCTCACGAATGTAGTAAATCATTCACAAATGCAAGAGTGTGCTTGAGAGACATTTCCTGACACACAGTGGCGTCAAGGATTAGAATGTTATTGGTGTGGGATTTTTTTTTTATTTGTAAGTCTCAGCTCACCGGCACAAGGACCCTGACACACAGTGGTGTTTAAAAATCATAAAATGTCTAGAGTGTTTGGAAAAAATTTAGTGATAAATCTCACCTCACCCAACACACCCTGACACACATTGGTATAAGAAATAAGCAATGTCTGGAGTGTGGGAAAAGAATTTGCTAAGAAATCTGAGCCTCACCCAACACTCCCCTGATACACAGTGGTGTTAAAATATCAAATGTCTGGAGTGTGGAAAAAGGATTTTATGTGATGAAGTCTAACCTCAACCAAACACGCCTTGAGACACACTGGGCTTGAGGGAGTTCAAATGTGATGTTTGTGGCAAGTGTTTCAAGAACATAAGAAGGATTTGCCAGGCACGTGAAGATCGCACATGGAGCCACTTGTACAACCGAGTGGTGACAAGAAGGCATCAATGTCTGGGGTGTGGGAAAGATTGTCATCTGAAAGGTCTCACCTCACAGACACACCCTGATAACACAAGTGGTGGTTAAAACTTATGGGGAATGTCGTGGAGTGTGGTAAAAATTTCCTCAAAAGTCTAATACTCACCGACACACACCCTGACGACCAGTGGGTGTTTAAAATTATTATTGAATTTCTAGAGTGTGGAAAAAAATTTATTGCCAATTCAAGTCTCATTAAACATGGCAGAGACACACTGCTTGAGGGCGTTCAAGTGTGATGTTTGTAAGAGTGTTTCAAGACAAAGAAGTGAAATTCCAAACACATGTAAGGAATCCACTTTTGAGGTGGTTGTGTTGTGTGGACAAGTGTGGTTTGTACCCGTGGCTTGTGGAGTGTGTTCCCTGTGTGGCAGTGGGTGGTGTGGTGGCAGCCGTGCCCTTGTGTTCTGTGAGGGAGTAATGGGATGGCCTTCTAGCATTGTTTTGTTAGTGATTCAGGTAATTGGATGTGCGGATGTGTCATGGGGCGGAGGAATATACAATGTCTACTTATAAGTACTAACTAAGAAATGTAATAGTAAGAGATGTTAAAGGGCACGAATAAACTTGATGGTTTAATTATGGCAAATACATAGTTGACGCTGGGGAAAGCATGAGGTGAATAGATGACTAAGGCATGAAAGAGTGCAGACTGGAGAGTGGTTAGGGAGGGAGTGCAGCTGGAGTAGTGGTTAGGAGGAGTGGCGAGCTGGATATGGTTAGGGAGGAGTGGAGCTGAGTAGGTGGGTTAGTGAGGAGTGGAGCTGGATAGTGGGTTAGGAGGAGTGGCAGCTGTGAGTAGTGGTTAGGGAGGAGTGCAGCTGGAGTAGTGCTTAGGGAGAGTGCAGCTGTTAGTGGTTATTGAAGGAGTGCAGCTGGAGTAGTGGTTGGAGAGTGCAGCTGAGTAGTTGGGTTATGGAGGATTGGCAGCTGAGTAGTGGTTAGGGAGGAGTGGAGCTGGACGTAGTGGTTAGGGAGGCGTGGAGCTGGAGTCGTGGTTAGGGAGGATGCAGCTGGAGTAGTGGTTAGGGAGGAGTGCAGCTGGAGTAGTGGTTAGGGAGGAGTGCAGCTGGAGTAGTGGTTAGGGAGGAGTGCAGCTGGAGTAGTGGTTAGGGAGGAGTGCAGCTGGAGTAGTGGTTAGGGAGGAGTGGAGCTGGAGTAGTGGTTAGGGAGGAGTGGAGCTGGAGTAGTGGTTAGGGAGGAGTGCAGCTGGAGTAGTGGTTAGGGAGGAGTGCAGCTGGAGTAGTGGTTAGGGAGGAGTGCAGCTGGAGTAGTGGTTGGAGGAGTGCAGCTGAGAGTAAGTGGTTAGGGAAGGAGTGGAGCTGGGAGTAGTGGTTAGGAGGGAGTGCAGAGCTGGAGTAGTGGTTGGGGGAGTGGCAGCTGGAGTAGTGTTAGGAGAGTGCAGCTGGAGTATTGGTTAGGGAGGAGTGGAGCGGGAGTAGTGGGTTATGGAGGAGTTGGAGCTGGGTAGTGGTGTAGGGAGGAGTGGAGGTCTGGATAGTGGTTAGGGAGGAGTGCAGCTGGAGTATTGGTTAGGGAGGAGTGGCAGCTGAGTAGTGGGTTGGGAGAGTGGAGTGTAGTAGTGGTTTAGGGAGGAAGTGCCAGCTGGAGTATGGTTAGGGGGAGTGCAGCTGCGTAGTGGTTAGGGAGTAGTGCAATCTGGAGTAGTGGTTAGGGATGAGTGGAGCTGGAGTCTGTGTTAGGGAGGAGTGCAGCTGGAAGTAGTGGTTAGGGAGGTAGTGCAGCTGGAGTAGTTGGTTAGGGAGGAGTTGCACCTGGAGTAGTGGTTGGGAGGAGTGCAGCTGGAGTAGTGGTTATGAGGAGTGGAGCTGGAGTAATGGTTAGGAGGATGCAGCTGGAGTAGTGGTTTAGGGGAGGAGTGGCGCTGGAGTAGTGGTTAGGGAGTAGTGCAGCTGGAGTCAGTGTAGGGAGGAGTGGAGGTCTTGGAGTGGTGGTTAGCAAGGAGTGGCAGCTGGAGTAGTGTTATGGAGGATTGCAGCTGGAGGTAGTGGGTTTAGGGAGGAGTGCAGCTGGAGTAGTGGTTAGGGAGGAGTGCAGCTGGAGTAGTGGTTAGGGAGGAGTCGGAGCTGGAGTAGTGGTTAGGGTAGGAGTGGCAGCTGGAGTAGTGGTTAGGGAGGAGATGCAGCTGGAGTAGTGGTTAGGGAAGGAGTGAGCTGGATAGTGGTTACGGAGAGTGCATCTGGAGTAGTGGTTAGGGAGGAGTGCAGCTGGAGTAGTGGTTCGGAGAGGAGTTGGAGCTGGAAGTAGTGGTTACGGAGGAGTGCAGCTGAAGTCGTGGTTAGGGGAGGAGTGCAGCTGGAGTAGTGGTTAGGGAGGAGTGCAGCTGGATAGTGGTTAGGGAGGAGTGCAAGCGGGATTGGGTTTTTATTGAGGAGTGCAGCTGGAGTGTTGTTAGGGATGCAGTGCAGCTGGAGTAGTGTTTAGTGAGGAGTGCAGAGGATATATGTGCAGGGCAGCTGTGAGTCAGGGTGAACGGAGACTCACCTTGGCGTCCTTCCTTCTCCTCTTCCTGGACAAAGCAAGCGGCCGCCAACACTGCTCGCTCAACTCCAAACCACACTAGGCTCCCGCACAGAACCGTTACCCTTATAAACCAAACCACTATAATATTATTCTCTAAATTTTCATTAGGAAACGCATGTGAATCATATAGTAACGATTCGCCATCAAAGTAAGAGTACAAATCCGAGGAGTTCCATCATATAGAGCGCCGAAATATCGACAGCAACGAAGGTTATGTCCCTGGCATGGGTTGAGGTGGGGTGAGGGTGGCATGAGGTCGGGAACGGGGTAGCGACCAGCGCAGTTCTCGTCCATTATTACCATAAAAAACATTTATGGATGTGAAGGATGTATGTTTGTGATCCCACTCACAATTATCGTCAGTTATTGTGATTTATTGATGTCTTTCATACTACGGTACACTTTCGCCGTTTGTGTTTGTGTTTTACAAGTTATCAGCTGTGAGCAGGCGAGCCCCGACCGATGTGACGATGAGTGTGACCTCCAAATGCCTCGGAGAACCCTCGCCCCGTGTACATAATCCCTATTAGATTTAAGTTAATCAATTATGCCTATTTCATCCTTTCTTCTATTCCATAAATTATCATTGATACTGGCATAACTGGCTAGCAGCCAATACCACGAACCAAACCACTAACTGGTCGGGAACCAACAGTAGTACTATCAGAGCAGGGGAATGTCCACCCTACAACTTCCCTTTGGCCGCAGCCTGAGGAGGAGAAGTGCAGCAGCAATCATCAGCAGCCTAGTTACCTACCTCAGGTCAGCTGCCGTGTTGAAAATGGTGTGGGGACAGTTGAAGGGCTAGCCTGGAAGAGCACCGCAAATCTTCCAGAACTGCCATTCAGTAGTACAGGAGCATTAGCTAAAAGGTGGAAATAAATTATGTAGGAAAGCGATTTTTTCCAGGAGATCTCCAAAATATTGTATTATCGGGCCCTTATTGCAAAGTTCTGCAAATTCAACCTCGGGTGGCATTTTCATAATTCAAAAAAATGGCCGCCATCACACTTAACGATAGAATGAAAAGTACTATTGATCAGCTATCCGAGTTCGTAGTAATATATGGTTGGTGTGTACATCTATGTTTTTAGAGTGTGCTGAAATACAATGGAGCCATACAAAATATTTGAGTTGACATAAATAGCAATAAATTCAATAAGATGAAGAATTTTTTTTATTTTTTATTTTTTTGTTTATTTTAATAATACCACAACTATGTTATGTACGTTCATTTATACTATCCAAACTATGTTATATTGTACAAACCCAATTAAAACCACATATAACCCAACCATATGTTTAGGAATGTCTAATCAGTGGATCCCCTTCGCCTTGCCATCAAGAAACATGCGAATTTTTTACAATTGTACCCCACTGCAAACCAGTGCACGATGTATGGTACCACTCCATCCTTGCCTTGTAACAACGACATGACTTTCCACACCCTACCTTGCAGCACGCAGAGATACCATTTTCAGTCCTTCTTTGGGAGTACAGGCCTATCGGTATAGATTCGGAACAAGTATCCCCCTCTCTTACTCCCACCCCACGCATTTGTGTAGCTCATTTCCCCTGCAATTCTGAAGCAGCATGGTATGTGTTCTATAGCTATGGAACTTGGCACTGCTGAAGTTGGAGGGGATTGATTCCAACTTGAAACCAGATGAGATAAGGACGCTCTAACGTGTAGATCGTAAGTGCATAACATAGCGATGCTTGTCCATGGCATGAATTTGACCAGAAAGCTCATACAGCTTTAGTATAACAACTCTCCTATGCGTGCTATCGTCTCCTGACTGCTGTCAGACTGAGAGAAAACACCTCACACAGTCCACATCCAATTGTCATCGACTATCGACAGCTGAATGGCCCTTTTTTTTCCCTTGATTGTGATGGAAGACACAGTATCACATCCAGTGATTGCATGTAGCAAACAATCAGGTGGTTGTTTGATGCTCGAACAACTTCCTGGATTTCACGTATACAGTACCATGCAAAAGGGTTTTCCGTCCACAGAGCATATGAAGATTCATGTTTGGGGTGGCTTGTGCGACCATCACACCTGCACAGTCAGTATCCGTTCCCACGACAACGACAGGCGATTTTGAGTTTGGGGCACCATCTATGGCAGTTTTGTGTAATCATGGCAACTTGATGCAATCAGCCAGTCAGCATGCTGCAACACTGTTTGACAATTTACCCCACAGCCTCATATTTCCTCCTTTAATTTTTGGATTAATCGGTGCATTATTCCTGGCCATTTACCCAAGAAATCCTTTTTTGATGTTGTGGTTTTCATTTCCACTCAAGACAATGTCAGAGAAGTGTTCTGTTTGGCTCTTCGCTGCTGTTCCCGCAGGTTTAGTTGAGAAGCACTGCCATAATCGTCAAACAACACCTACTATACTACCTGGCCGCATATGAACAGAACATGGGATTACATACTGGTCAACACCTGGTTGTATGTGGTATCAGCAGGCCATGGCAAGCTTTGGAGAAGATGTCCTCCATCAAGCACGAAACTTCACTATCTTGATTCTAGATGGAGACATTCACTGGTCGACTTGAGAACACTAGCAAGGAAACTCTTATTGTTCTTCCTCATGATACCTTTGATCGAATAGGGAGGTGGCTGTTTGGCGAAGGCTCGGGAAGTAGATATTCCCACATCTCAGAACTCTCCCGGATCGACACATGTTACCCTCATGAACATACTGTTCTAATTCACCTCCACCTTTGAACACCTCAGCACAGTTACCTGATTTTTGTCACCACTGAAGCTGGTCACATGGTTCTTTTCGTTTTAATTTTACGTCGGGCATAGTTTCAGCCAGTCTTAAGAAGCATCCTTTGACACCACTATACAAATGCTTGATCTGCATTTACCCACTTGCCAGCAAGAATACCGCCTGCTACCAGACCAGAGCATCATGGTCCTCCATATGAAAATGGAGGAGGTGTACTTTGAGCCAGTTGAGGAAGGTCTCATAGTCTTGACATCCTCTTAAGCCTGTATCTGCTAGCACGCAGATCTACTTTCTGTCAGGATTTGTGACTGTGGACTGCATGGCATGCATGGCATGGGTCCATGTTAATAATTGCCCGTTACTGCCGATTTTGGTATTTTAACAACCATTTATAATCGCAAATTGTTATAGCAGCCATCTTCAATTCTGAAAATGCCACCAGGTTGAATTTGCAGAACTTTGCACAGTGGACATGCTTATGGCTTTCTGGAGCTCCCCTGAAAAAATCTGCTTTCTACTATTTTTTTCTAGGTTTTCGTTAATTTTTTACTAATGCTCCTGTACTACATGGGATGAGAACAGCAGCTTGTGGTGGAGGTGTTTTCGGGTGGAGAGCAGGGAGCTGTCTGCCTGTCCCGTGTAGTGGCTATGGCGTCACCTTGGCTAGGCTACCCCCCTACCCCTGGACACGGGGGTAGCCCGCCCCTTGTTCACGTGGCACCGGCCAACAAGCACTTGAGTGATGACCATCGGCCGGCTGGTCAAAGTGTCAATCTCCTCCTCAGGTAGGAGGGAACGAGGCAGGTGTAGTTCCTCACAAGTATAGATTAAAAAGCTGTAGACTTATGTGGAAAGGTGAACAAAATGTTGAGTAGCTTTGATCTTAGTGGCTACTGGAAAGTGGCGATGGCCTGTAAGTCAAGGGAGATTACAGCACGCAGCACTCCCCGTGGCCGTTATGAGTGGTTTCCTGGGTCGTTTGGCCTCAAGGCCGCAACAATCACTTTATAACCGATGATGAATACTTTATTTTTATATATGCTAGGCACAAATGTCTATGTTTACCTTGATGATGTCATAATCTGCAGTAAAGACCCGGAGGCTCATTTTGCTAGCTTAGAAGCTGTACTCCTGAAGCTGGAAGAAGCTGATCTCAAGGCAAAACTTGCCAAATGCGAATTCCTAGAGGCAAAAATGACCTCTTTAGGACACACCGATGCCATCAGGCATCTCTGTGTTTGTTGATGCGTTTGTTTGTTTGTGTTTGTGTTTGTGTTTGTTGTTTGTTTGATGTCTCTTGATCTTTGATGTCTTGATGTTTGTTGATGTCTTGACGCCCACTCTCGTAGGGAGCTAAGGGGGTCCCGAGCACCCTTAGCCTCGCGGTCTTGTAACCGGTGACAAAAAGGTTTGAGCATTAACCTTAGAAGCGCTGCGAGGTAAAAGCCGTCTAGGGTAATACTTAAGGTCCCTTTACTCCTTCGAGCATCTACCCCCTGGAGTATAGCATACCTTCAAACACTAAATCTTCAAACCTATGTTCATGATATGGACATGAGTATATCATAACCATTGGTTTTATTAGTAAGGTAAAGATGGGAGCATACGCTAAGCTGCGCGTGGCATGCGGTGCTCATCTCTGTGGCATTAGCCCTTAGAGCCTGTGGTGGGTGAAGACCCGTTACCCCGGGACACAGGGCTAGTGTGACTCCCGGGTTACCACAGTTACCTTCCCCAGGTTACCCAGGAACCATTATCAACCCCGAAAGGAAGTAAGAACAGCTGGGTAGGCTGGTCACCGACTTGCCCTGGCCCGGGATCGAACCAGGGCCCGCAGATTCGTAGCCAGGCACGCTAGCCACTGCACCACGGAGGCGACAAGTTAAGTTTTATTAGTGAAAAGTTTTATTAGTTAAGTTTTATTAGTGAAAACCTGATATTCAACACAAGAACACTTATGATTACCTTACAGTGGTTGAAATAACATCAAGTATTGGTCGCTACCATCCAGGGCAGGGATGCTCGAAAATCCCTCGTAAGGGACAACTTATGAGTGTATGGCTACAACAGCCATACGAGGGTAGATCGAGGTTAATGCTCAAACAGAGACGGCACTCCCGTACGGTGATCCCTGGGCCTCTGGCTGGGGAATATTGGATATTTTAGGGATGTGTGGGGAAATTCTGCCGACCAATCACAACAGCAGCGCCTCGCATGATTTGGCCAATCACGTTGCTCTCAGCTGTCAGGGAGCCTGAGAAAGAAGTTTAAAGAGACAAATTCAAATGTAGCGAGACTTACAGCTTGTGTGTGTGCGTGTCTACGTCAGACAATGACACCACCACCACCGCATAGTTATAGCGGCCAAACTTGTATGATGAACTAACTATACGTTTTGATTCAAGAAGTCGACTGATATATATATTTAACTAGCAGAAAGGATGCCCTCCGGGCACCTTTCTCCTAGCTCCTGCGGAGGGCTGTGGGCCTGCCCACAGCCCTCCGCAGGCCCACACAGGCCCACCGTTTTGTTTCGGTTTTGAGCCGAAATTAGTGAAGGAAGTGAGAAAAACAGTGTCAAGTCTGATAAATAAAATAATTTGATTTACTAAAATTAATAATAATATCCCCATAAAGTGTTCATTCTCTCTAGTATGAATTTTAGAAAAAAAATTCCAGCAGAAACTATAGCAGCCACAGCCGTTTTTAGGTTGTTTTTGCTGGCCACGCCCACCAGGGTCGGCCACGCCCATCGAAACATAGCCTATGTTTTCTTCTGGGTCATGAGGATTCCAAATATGTGCGGTATGTGGGGTTTTGGCCATTCCAGCAGAGACTATAGCAGCCACAGCCGATTTTAGGTTGTTTTTGCTGGCCACGCCCACCAGGGTCGGCCACGCCCATCGAAACATAGCCTATGTTCTCCGTTGGGTCATGAGGATTCCAAACATGTGCGGCATGTGGGGTTTTGGCTATCTGTAGCCGAGTCTATAACGAACAGACACACAGACAGACAGACATATTTTGAGATTTATATATATATATAGATATATTAGGTTTGCCCTAATATGAATTTATTACAAGTATAGGTATTGTATGTTAAATATGATATATATGGAGTCAATGATGCAATAAACACGTCACATTTCAAACAGGCCAGCATGAAATGGCTCTATAATACACAATAAACGTAAAATATAGTGATACAACTTGTATTTTGGTGTTTGTTGGTGTCTTGTCGCTTCAAATCTCACTCTCGTAGGGAGTTACGGGTGGTCGCGAGCACCCGTAGCCTAGCGGTCCCGTAGCAAGGGTTAAAATGTTTTGAGCATTGACCGTGAAGCCACTACGAGGTAAAAGCCTCATAGGGTAATACTTATGGTCCCGTAACTCCGAGCATCTACCTCCAGTTGTTTGCAAGTTGCCTATCTAATCAAGATTTATGGACATTTGGAACGGGATCTTAATACTGAGTGTTGCCCATTGTCTACACATTCTCCGCTCTGTTATTAATATTGCCACAATGCCTCCCGTAGTGCCGCTACTCAAGGTGTCGCTACTCAAGGTGTCGCAAGGTGTCGTACTGCCGCTACTCAAGGACTCAAAACGTACTAGAAAACCAGTACACCTTACAGTGTCCGCAAAAAGTATAGAGCGTTTGCCATATAAATCAGTGGCAAAAAGCACCCACAAGTATGTGGGCTTGGCAGCCAAGTCGGCTGACAACAGGAACCCACCTTTATCAGGCAACTCGGACATATATAGTAGGGAAATTGGAGAGTCACAGTTTCCCCCTCAGTGCTCACTGAGCGC
Source organism: Chionoecetes opilio (assembly GCA_016584305.1). Taxonomy (NCBI): domain Eukaryota; kingdom Metazoa; phylum Arthropoda; class Malacostraca; order Decapoda; family Majidae; genus Chionoecetes; species Chionoecetes opilio. The sequence goes on along the minus strand of JACEEZ010009450.1, from coordinate 12,117 downwards.
CTTTGAAAAGGAGTTTTGTGGAGCTTGCTCCCATACCATGGGCCCTCTAATTTGGCTTGTCAGTTGTTGGTACTGCAACTTTTGTACCCACACGTCCAGATGGCTCCAACCAACCTTAGTACTGAGGAAAAGGCTCGTATTTTGGCCTGGAAGGTGGAAAATGTATCAACAAAAGAAATAGCCATCATCATCATATTGCATCTGTTCCACGCATCATCCACGAGATCAAGATGTTGTGGTGCACAGAAATGGACAAAGAATACACACAAACCTCGTTTTCCCGGACTAATAGGGGGAGCACTGGTCCGGGAACCGCAAAAGTCCGGGAATCGCAACAATCCAGGAAATATCCTATAAAAAAAAAAAAAAAAAAAAAAAAAAAAAGTCCGATGCCATTACCCACCCCCGGACGTTTATCCTACTCTAGTATTTACTGTCCGGCAACCGCCAATATCAACTACGTCGCCGCGGACTTTTACGTCCGCTGAGCATGCTGCCACCTAGCGGGAGGCAGCAGAAAGTGTTCAATAGTCTCAAGAGACGTTCCTGCACCAGGGGCAGTGGGGGTCAGGGGATTAACGGAGGGTGTGCAGGTGAACCGGAGTGTCGTGTGTCCAAATGTAAACAATACGGGCCGCTGAGGATGCTGCCACCTGGCGGGAGGCAGCAGAAAGTGTTCAATAGTCTCAGAGATGTTCCTGCACCAGGGGCAGTGGGAGTCAGGGGACTGACGGAGGGTGTGCAGGTGAACTGTGAGTGTCGTTGCCCAAATGTAAACAATACGACCGCTGAGCATGCTGCCACCTGGCGGAAGGCGCGGACACTGACCAGGGGTGACAGGAGACGCTCGGACCGCCGGACAACTTTGTCAATTTACGACCAGCACCAGGCATTTTAACGTAAAAAAAAAAAAAAAAAAAAAAAAAAAAAAAAAAAAAAAAAAAATTGTCTTGGACTCTGACATATTCCCGGACCTCGGATTTTGTCCGGCAAATCCGATATCCGGGAAATCGAGGTTTGTGTGTACTTCACAAAGCTCGCTGAATAAATGCCCAAGCGCCCGAAGATGGTCATACAAGCAAAGGGAAACATGACAAAATACTAAAAATAAAGAATAGTTTCATTTCCATGTGTTATTAATGAATTCCTTACTATATACCATGATGTTTATATTGGGGAGGAGGGGGCGTCTATAAATTTTTGCGGACACCTTACTGTGTCACAGAAACTTGAATTTAAAAAAAGAAACTAGAAGCGGGTAGAAATGTTGCAAGGGGTTTGTTAAGAATACGGTGTGAAGAAACAAACAGTGTCGGATATTCGTTCGTGCCAAGGGAAAAACTTCAGAAAATATGCAGTGAAGATTTCTGTTTAAAGACAAACAATGACGGTGATAGGAAAGCCAGAAAACATATGAAAGTTTGTACAAATGTGGACTTAGACGCGGCTGTGTATAAGTGGTAGGTTGAGCAGCATTCATGGCAGTGGCTGTGGAACTGGCAGCGGGTGCCGCTAAATTAGCTGCACACTGGGCTTTGTGGATTTTAAGGCCAGTGATGGTTGGCTGTGGAGGTTCTGAAACCACATGGCATTCATAATGCCAAACTGCGGGGTGAGGGCGGGACGCGCAGACCCGTGCTTTTGTGATGCCACGAAGTGTACTCTTTTTATTCCCCCTAATTATTTTTTTAAATTCAATTACAAACATGAAATTAATCCCACCGTGAAATCACCCGTGTGATGCCACGAGGTTTAATTCTTTCTTCATCTTAATGAAAAATAAAGCCCACCCTAAGCCACCCGTTGTAGTGCCACCGGGGGTGCTTCCTTTGTTCTGCTCCAACAATTTGAGTTACTTTCAATTTAATTCAATAAAAGTGGTAGCGTCATATTACTTTTAGGCCCGGGTTTTTTCTTGGAGCTAGGGAACGTGGACTAAGTTTTAAAATCCGGATTAAGGTCTTTAGTACCAATTACCGTTATACCCCTTCACAGCGAATTAAGAGGTTTGGGGAATGATATTCATATTTGATTTTTCTCGCGGGTATAAAAGTGTTTTGGTGCTACAACTTCTTTAACCAACAGAGGGCATGATAACCTACCTAAAACATTATGAGAAATTTTCCAAAGGCACCCGGGCCGTGGACGGAAAACACTAGAAATAACAGAAAAAAAACATTTTCCCACAAGGAAGGAGTGAATGATCAAGTGATCCCATTTACTTTAACATCTACATCAAAAAAACTGAATCCAGTCTAAGTGCCATGTGGCTGAAGATTTCATAGCCATGATCTCTAGGCCTAACGTAGTGTACGTTTCATGAGTACTGTGATACGACATATGTATGTATGGTGTTGGGTGTACCCAGCAAACACAAAGACGGAGGGCCCCCGGAGGCCTCCGTATGGCTTATCGGCGGCCCGACGGAAGTGTACGACGTAGGGCCCCTGGGAATTTGCTCAGAGGCTCACCGGCGGGCCGCTCCAGCGGCCCGCCGTAGGGCATATGACCATTTGCCGCCGTTATATTTCTGATTGAGGAATATTTATGGTTTACTTTCTAAGTATATTGGCAGTTATAGTAAAGTTTTAAGGGGGGTTGCACAGCCCATTAGCGATTTAAAAGACAATGGGCTGTTCAACACTTATAAAAACATTTCTATATAATGCAATATGCTTAGAAATTTAACCAGAAATATTCCTGTGTCGTTATCCAGTAATACGATGAAAAGGAGATTGCTAGGATCATAATTGCTAAGGACATTGTTTTTTTCATAAAATAAAAAACATTTTCGTAATGAGTTACATGCTGGTGTACGTGGAAAACAGAACGGCGTGAACAGCCATTTTAGAAGGGATATAGAGGCGTTTTCTGCGGGGATCCTGATTTCAACCGAAAATTTTCGGTTGCTCAAATTTTGATCCCTGTTTAACATCCAGGGAAGATGATTGGCCAGGCCCGCAAAAATTTGTTGTTGTTGTTTACCGTTTGCAACCGAAAATTTTCCCGGTTGCAACCAAAAATCCCCCGCAGAAAACGCCTTAGGTTGCGGCGAACAACATAACAACGTCCACCCACTCGTGCGTTTTCCAAGTAAACTGATTATTTTCACTCAAACACAGCGCCGGGCGCCGTCAAGGAATTCCCTAAAAAAAAAACGTGTCGTACTGAAATTTATTTATATTATTCAGTCCTATTTCGATATAATGAAGGAGCGAAAACATGTTATAACTAAGTTCTCATTATGTTATCGACTGGTTAAGGGTGACCATTTAGGCCTTTTGTGGGTTTTTAACCCCTTTTGCAATGGCTATCGTACGTCTGGCAGTTTAGTACATTAATTGATAGCTGGGAAAAGATTTCAAATAATATTCTATTCTAAATCATGATATTATTCATAGTTAACTCCATCATCTAATATTCCTTATTAGGTGTCCCGTTGAGTATTAATATGTGTTGATAATATGTTGGAAGTTATTGAAATAAGGGAAATATGACCTTGTGTTTTTTTTCCGTAATAATCTTCGCCGCGGTTAATCAAGTGTTTTATTTTTATATGATACTAGCTAGGTACACACCAGACTAACGATAACCTTTTTCCCCTGTAAACTCCCCCCTATGTACGTATCTCATCTTTATTTCTATGTATCTCGGGGTGTTCCTGATAAAGCGGGAATATTTGAAATAAACAGAAATATGATAATTTCTAAAAAACTTTTTATAAAAATTTTTTATAACAATTTTTAATAGCCGTTGAACGGGGCCTAATAATAGGATGGTACCGATATTGAAATACTATGTATATTACGAGTTAATATATAATATGAAATGAATATTTCCCACTTACAAATACGTACCAGCGCCCAACGGGCCTCCGGAGGAGGATTGACGCCCAAGTTCCCAAACTGCTTGTCACTACTGATGTAATACTACATCAAGATAATCATATAACTGTTGTTTCAAAATGTTTACACATAGAAATATTCAATTCTTAAAAATTCTGTACATTAATTTTAAAACATAGTAAATTATCCCGCCCTAAAAATACACCAGCGGGCCTCCGGGGGGCTGACGGAGGTAAATTTGCCGCCGGCGGCCGCCGTTCGCCGCTCTACAGCCTACGTCGGCCCGCCGGTGATGGTTAGCGGGGAAATAAATCTTTAAGGATGAGCATTTTTGGACTGTAGGGAAGAGGGATTTGATTTAGGCGAAGCAGATCACGGATTGGACTGGGCAAGACGCCGGTCAGGCTCCCTCGTCTCTTCCCGCCTTTTGTTTCCCTCCAGATTACGCAAACAGCTGTTCTCCACGGGGGCGACCCCGTAGGAATTCGACCCGCTAACTTTAAAACATGACTCCTATCTTCTACCTTCAATCCCTCTTCCCCGAAATTGTACAGAGCCCTATGCGTGCAATTTCCACAACCTCGGCCATCAATCAGGCCTCACAACTCCTTCTGTTTAAAACCAATCTGATAGAAACTGGATACAACATGAGCTTCTATGTGAGTAAAAAATTCATTCAATGCGGCCCTTCCCTCTTATTACGTTAACCCCTGGCACCCGGCATGACACTAATTTTTGAACCTTTCCGTTTGAAACTTAATGCCCTAATTGCTGAGGAAGGCCTAACTCAGTCTCAAATTTACAACTTTGACGAAAAGTGGTATTATGTGGCGATCTCTACCAAATAACACACAAGCTGGTAAGGATGAAGACGGTGCCGGGAAAGAAAATAAACAAAGAAGGCTTTCTATCATGTGTGGGGATAATGCAACAGGATCTCCCCGGGTTGAAACTTCCCCATCGTGGGAAAAATTTGCCAAGCCCCGTGCCCAAAAGGGGCATCGCCCACAAGGACCTGCCCGTTTTCTACTACAACTCAAAGAAAGCCTGGTTTACCTCCTTCATTATCAACACTTCCACAATCATCTTGTTCTGAAATTAGAAATTTCAAGAGAAGGTGCTGAAGATGCAACCCAGCGACGTTAAGGGCACTCATTCTCATGGACAATGCTCCCGCACATCCCGCTGATCTGGCCAGCCAGGATGGCCGCATCCGTGCTATGTTTTTGCCACCTAAGACGACATCACTGATCCAGCCAATGGACCCAAGGTGTCATAAGTGCCTTCAAGAGACGTTACCAAGAAAATATTTGGATGATGTTCTGGTGGTTCTTGAGGATGAGTCTGACAAGGAAGAAAACAATTCCCACCGTGAGACTGAATCGAGGCCTATTACCTGCAATAGTCCGTCAGCGCCAACTTCGGCTATATGGACATGTGGCCCCGCTACCCTAAAACCGATCATCCTTCTCACCGGGTTGTATCTGTAAGAGACAATCCGGCGTGGAGGGGGCCCAAAGGGGGCCCCCACAAGGCTCGTGGCTGGGGCAAGTTGATGCTGCCTGGCGGGAGTTGCTTGGTATGGGAAGGCAGCCTGCATGGGGATTTCCGCGCGTGGTGACCCCCGGGGAGTGGCGTCGTGGGGTGGGCGAGGCGACGTGCCCCCGGCGTATGCCCCCAATGACTGATTGGACACGTCTTGTATTCATAGCTACAGTTTCATGATAACGTTTGATGTTTTGTTGATACGTAATGTAGATGTAGAGTGTGAGGCTGTCCTGTTTTGTTTGAAGAGTGAGTTTGGGGAACCTAAAGAAATTCTACCTAGCATAAGGCGTTTTCTGCGGGGGATTTTTGGTTGCAACCGGAAAATTTTCGGTTGCAAACGGTCCAACAACAACAACAAATGTTTGCGGGTCGGGCCTATTATCTTCCCCGGGATGGTTGAACAGGGATCGAAATTTGAGCAAGCGAAAAAATTTCGGTTTGCAACCCGGATCCCCGCAGAAAACGCCTTAGTACCGTAGGGGTGTGGGGGCACTCTCTCATGGTGGTGGTGGCCCAAAAGGTGAATATAAGGAATCTGAGGCTGAGAATCAATTAGAAACAGGCCTAAGTAGGCTCAATAATATGGTTTGCAGATAAAACAAAACATTGAACCCGCTGTAAGAGTGTAGTGGATCGTGATCCCTCGAGCCGGGAGCCTGAGTTGTGAGTCACCGGGGTGGAGACGAGCGGCCGCCTGAATCATTTTTGCAGCACTTATTATTGGCGTGCTAGGCTGGGGCTGTTTTAGGCCAGCTGGTGTTGCCTGTGACGCTGTGGCTGTATTAGGAAAGGGGAGCAATGGGCTGTGTGGGGTGTGTGGCAACCCTCATTTTTCCCGCCACGATCTCAGTGTCACCCGGGGCGGGCGGGTTGTGACTCCGGCGAGGCAGTGACCATCGTCCTGTCAGCTCTCTGTAATTAGAGGTTAAGTCTCCAATAAACATCACGGCGCGCCCCCAGCCCTTCTGTGTTCCAACCCCACCATGGCGCAGTATCTTCAGGGGCTCATGGAGGAAGGCATGGGCGGCGTAGAGACGCCTCCGGCAGGTAGCGGGCGCGCGGAAAGAGCCGCGTGGTCCAACTTGCCGCCATACACAACGCCACCCCCGTTATACCCCAAAGCCCCGACATCACACCAGCCCTCAGCAGCAACTCTGGCCAACGACCCGGCAGCATCGCCCACCACCTCCTCCGGGACCAGGGGGAGCGACCGTGGGCATGTCGCCGGCAACATTTGAGGCGTGGGCCACCAGCGTAGAGGACTACAGCGCATCTGCGGTTGGGCGGCACCCACAGCGGCACCTTATGTACGCCTCCTTTGTAACACAGAGGTGCAACAGCGCATTGACGCGCGCCCCTGGGCAAGCAAGTGTTCAGGAAACTCTCAACCACGGAGGCAATCGACGTTGTGAGAAGCGTGGTGATCGGTACAACGCTGTATTATCGAAAGCGGGGGCGGAATTCTTCTCTCTAGCACAGGCATCGAGTGACAGTGTGTGTGCATATATCTCCCAGTGCCGCGCCAAAGCGAATGAGTGCGGCTTTAGGTGCCCTGAGTGCCAGTCCCCCTTAGAGGAGTACATGCTAAAGCAAGAAAATAGTGATGGGGCTACGTGATCGCAACATGAAAGCGGGGGTGTTGCGTTGCTTCCCACGCCTCGAGTCATTCAGTGAAATAGTTCGCGTGTGTGAAAATTTGAGGCCGCGAAAGGCGAGTGACCAACCTTCGAGCTACGAGCCAGTGTGGGGGTCGGTGCCCACACTAACCCCCGCCCATCATGGCTCCACACCACGAGGTGGCGGCAGGGGGCCCCGCGCGCCGGCTTAGCGGACAAGGAAAAACCCCCCAAGACGGAGTCCGGCGGGACGCAGGCGGTCCCCAGCATGCGGTGAACCCGAGTGTACAGGTGGGCGTCAGTGCAGAGCGTTTGCAGCGACATGCCGTTGTGCGGCCAAGAAGGGGCACTTCTGGCGCCTGTGTCCGGGCCCCCACCCCCCAGGGCGGCGCTCGTCCGCCCACCCATCATTCGAACTTCACCCCTACCTCCGGTGCAGTGATCGTTGGAGGAGTGGAAGATGGCGGCGTCGCTGCCCGTGGTGATCAGCTGCTCACGCCCTCGCGCCACGTGTCCCTACACAGCAGTGGGCGGAAAACTGGGGCGCAAGTGTCTGTGGCGGGTCGCCTACTGTTGGGGACCTCGGCATATCCAACGTCAGCTCCAGGCTACACCCACGACAGTCACCCACGTTGCCGGGGGCAGCATGCGACTCCTGGGAACCATCACCTGTCAGGTCTCCGTGGGGAAATGTCTCCACCACAGAGTGCAAACTACATAGCCGAAGGCGTTGCAGCAACTCTACCTATCGCTCAAGGCATGCAAGGCCCTTCGCCTGGTCCATCACACTTCCCGCCCCCTTTCACCCACCAGTGTGTGTGCTGTGGAGCCACCAGACACCCCACAAGACCCACGTCGCCCGGATCGCCACCTCACGAACTTGTAGAGGAGAACGTCGATCGCCTCGAGAAATGGTTCTTGGAGCACTTCGGGCGCACTGTGTTTGCCATGGGACGCACGCCGCTACCAGAGATGACGGTCCCGCCTCACCACGTCCACCTACGGCCCGAAAACCGCCCCCCCGCAGTCCACGTCCCAGCCTCAGTCCCGCTCCACTTCTTTGACGAGGTACGACGACAGTTGGACGACGAATGTTGAAAGGGCATCATCGAGGCGGTGCCCGCAGGCGAGCCCACCGAATGGTGCTCCAGAATGGTGGTAGTACCAAAAAAGGACGGGAAGGCCCCGTCGCACGGTCGACTTTCAGGGGCCTTAACCGTGCGAGCCTCAGAGAGACACACCACACCAGACCGCCCTTCGATCTCGTCTCTAGCGTTTCCCAAACATACATTTAAGACCGTAGCGGAGCATACTCGGGCTACCACCAGGTCCCCCTCGACGAGGAGAGCCGCAAGCTCACAACATTCATCACCCCCTGGGGGCGCTACCGTACCTAGCCGCACCCCCATGGGCCACTGCGCTTTTGCAGGACGCGTTCACAAAGCGTTTTGACGACACCATCACCGACGTGCCAGGAAGCTCAAGGTCGTGGACGACACTCTACTCCCGACAGCAGCGTCAGCGCGCCTTCTGGCACAAAATACAATTTTCTCCAGAGGGTGCATGGAGAGCGGTGTCACCCTGCGACCTGACAAGTTCCACTTTTGCAGGAGGAGCGTCACCTTTGCCGCTACCCCCTGGGCTGGGAAAAGGGGACCAGCCAAGCCGCGACCTCCCTCAACAGCATAACCGACTTCAAGATGCCCGCCCAGCCCACCCTGACTGGGCGTGCGGTCATGGTTCGGCTCGTCAACCAGGTCGCGCCCTTCCTGGCGGTCGCCCCTGTCATGGAGCCCTTCAGGGAGCTACTCAAGAAACCGGGTGGGAAGGCAGTGTACTGGGAAAGCATTGGAGGCGCTCTTCACCTCCGCCAAAGACACTATTGGGCGATTGGCGGCCGAGGGACTGCGCTTCTATGATGTGTCGCGCCCTACAGCAGTCCTCACTGACTACAGTCGCCAGGGTATTGGCTTCCTTGTCCTGCAGCAGTACTGCGAGTGTGTCTCGGAGAAGTCGCCGCTATGCTGCCCTGGCGGGTGGAAACTTGTGCTCTGTGGCAGCCGACATCTCACAGCGGCCGAGAGGAACTACAGTACCCTCGAGGGAGAAGCGCTTGCCATCGCCTGGTGCCTAAAGAGGCACGCCTCTTCCTCCTTGGCTGCAAAAACCTCACGCTCGTCACAGACCACAAGGCCCCCCTTTCAAGGATTTTCGGAGACAAGGGAACTAAAGGACATAGCCAACCCCGGATCCTCAACCTAAAAGAGAAGACGCTAAAGTTTCACCTTCCCATCAGTACCTGAAGGGCGACACTAACTGCGCGGCAGACGCCTTGTCGCGCTACCCGATCCTGTCAGGTGGGCCAGAAGAATCGGACGAAGACGATGAAGAGCTGGTATGCGGGAGCCATGGGCCGCAGCCACGCCGCGGCAGCCGAGGACGAGGTGGGGCATGTGGTAGACCTTTATCAAGTGGAGGGAAGAGGCTGCACGGGACGAGGAGTACCGGGTCTTGCGGGAATGCCCTAGCCAAAACGGCTGGGGTGAACGAAAGGACTGGAGCCGCTCGCCCTCCGCCAGTACTTCAAGATGCGGCGCCACCTCTCCTGCCAAGGGAACATCGTCCTTTACACCTGTGACGAGAAACACCCGCGGCTGGTCATACCTGCGGCCCTGAGGCGTGCAGTCCTCGCGAACCTTCATGCGGGGCACCAAGGCAGGGACTCAATGCTACGCAGGGCGAGGCAGTCAGTCTACTGGCCAGGGATTGACGCGGAGGTGGAGCAGAAGAGGCGCCAATGTGCGGTTATGCGATACGCACGCCCCCTCCAGCCCCGCAGAAACCCTCTTGCCCACCCCGCCCCCCGCAGTACCCATTCCAGCAAGTGGTGGCTGATTTTATTTCAACTGGAGGCCACACCTATATCGCCGTCGCTGACAGGCTCTCGGATGGCTCGAAGTGGGAGCACCTGTCAGGCCGACCCCACCAGTGCACCCTCATCAAAGGTTTTTCCGACGATGGTTCAAGCGCTTCGGCATCCCAGAGGAGCTGTCGTGCGATGGGGGAACGAACCCCCACCAGCCAGGAATCCAGGGGCTTCCTCGACACCTGGGGTTGTGCGGCTGAAGGTCTCATCAGCCCCATTACCCCCAGTCTAACGGCCGCGCAGAGGCGGCAGTCAGTGTGCCCAAAAGGTTGCTACGCGGCAACACTGGCCGGAACGGCTCCCTGGACACCGACGCCGCTGCATGGGCCATCATGCAGTACCTTAAACCACCCCCCGCAGGGGTCTGAAGCCTCCCAGCCCAGCTGATCACAGACGTCAGCTGCGGGACGCCCAAAACCTGTGGACGCGTCGCCTCTATGAGGTGAGCGAGCGATGGGCGTGGCTGCTGCGGGAGCGCGACGGGCCATGGCCCGCTCTGGGGACAGTGCAGCTTCCCGGCATGACCAAACAGTCCACAACCTCGAGCCCCTCACGCCCGGCCTACGGACCCGCATCCTAAACCCCGGCAGTGGGCGCTGGGATCGCGCAGGCACGTCCTGGAGACTACGGCACCCAGGCAGTACTTGGTGCGGCTGGACGCAGTGGGCGCACCCCCATCAGGAACCGCGCCACCTGGCCCTCTCACATGCGTTCAGGCGCACTACGACGGGACAACAGCGATGCCCGGCGCCACCCCGCCCAGCCAAGGAAGGCCTCAACGCCACAGACAGGCACCACGCCACCTGCTGGACTACGTGGGTTTTGGTAACCGCACCCCTCAGGCAACACACGAGTGCCACACATATCACAAAATTTGTTTGTATCCTCGGTCACTCTTTTTCAAATGTTTCTGTTTTTTCATTACACCGCCCACGGTGAGCTATTTGTGTAATTGGGGGGGAGTGTGGGGGTGTGTGGCAACCCTCATCTTCCGCCACGATCTCAGTGTCACCCGGGGCGGGCAGTTGTGACTCCGGCGAGGCCAGTGACCAGTCGTCCTGTCAGCTCTCTGTAATTAGAGGTTAAGTCTCCAATAAACATCAACGGCGCGCCCCCAGCCCTTCTGTTTTCCCAACCCCACCCGGCTGGTTTAAGTGTGTGGTGGGTGAGAGCAAGGAGAGGGGTGTGGGAAGGCTTGTTACAGGGAGTTTCGTACACAAGTTGTTTCGTACCCAGGTTTTGTTAGTTGTTTCGTACACTGATTTTTGACTTTTTCGTACATATCTGGTGTCGTTTCGTAACTCTAGTAGTCAAGTTCAACTCTGAGCTGTGTGTACGAAACTACTATGGTTTCATATAGACTACGAAACACTTTTTTGTTGTACGAAACAAGTGGTGTACGGAACTGACCTGCACCCCTTGGTTATATGGACGAGGACTTCGGGGGGGTCGTTTTCAGAGACACCCCTATTTTTTCCTGGCCTACAATAGGGCTTTTTCTAATGGAGATAGTTTTATTTTGCGCAAACCCAGTTTAAAAAAAAAAAAAAAAAATTATGGTACCGTTTCCATTAAAAACACTGAATCTCCATCAGAAAAACACTAAACTTGGCCGGGAAAAATTTGTCACGTCATATAGGTTTTAATGAAACTTAACCTAACCTTATAGGTTTTAATGAAACCTATAAGTTAGGTTAGGTATAATTTGTGGTTAAGGTTAGGTTAGGTTTTATTTAAAAACCCATAAGGTTAGGTTTGGTATACTTGTGGTTAAGGTTTTGGTTAGGTTTTTTTTTAAAAACATAGGTTAGGTTTGGTGGTAAATCTTTAGAAGAAGTCCTTCACCCCTATCTTTTTTTTCTTCCCCTATAGCCAAAAAAGGGATACAGTGGCTATAGGGGGTTGATTCGGGCGCCAATTTGAATCAGGCCCGCCTATATTAAATGCATACTGGGCGAGAGTTTCGCGGTCGTTTTCAGAGACCCCCGACATTTTTTTCTTGACCTACAATAGGTGCTTGTTCTAATGGAGATAGTTTTTTTTTTTGCGCAAAAAAAAAAAAAAAAAAAAAAAAAAAAAAAAAAATGAAACTTAACCCTAACCCTTAAGGGTTTTAATGAAACCTAACCTTTAAAAGGGTTTTAATGAAACCAACCTTAAAGGTTTTAATGAACCACCTAAA
>JACEEZ010009449.1:175000-180000 GCA_016584305.1 Chionoecetes opilio | reverse complement strand
AAAGAAACTAAAGAAATTGCAATAACCATATACTGAAAATGTAAAGGAAATAATAGGACTAAAGGAAAGGTTGGAAAATTTGGGAAAAGTTAGATATCAGGGATGTGGAAATTCAGGGTTATGTTTAGAAAAAGTTAAAGGGAAAGGGGGCAAGAAGACTGTAATATAAGGGAAAGGGTGGAAAATAAGGGCAGAGTTATATTTTCAAGGTTATGGAAATTTAGGGTTGTGTTTAGAAAATGTTAGGGAATTTAGGTTTAAGGTTAGTGTTTAGGGAATGTTAGTAAATTATAAGATAAGCTACTTTGATCCTATCTAGACACTTTGCAAGTACCAACTACAAGGTTATTGACTATACAAAGCGCCACCACGCCAGGACGAACTTGGTGTTAGTAAATTAGGAGAGATAAAAGGTAGGTATTGTTTAAGATAGAGGAAAGGTTGGAAAATCAAGGCAAAGTTAGATTTCAGGGAGTGGAAATCAAGGTTATGTTTAGAAAAGGTTAAAGGGAATGTTAGTGAGTTAGGAAAGATAAAAGATATTGTTTAAGATAAAAGAAAGTTTGAAAAATTACGACAAAGTTAGATTTCAAGAATGTGGACATTTAGGGTTGTGTTTGGAAAAGTTAAAAAGGTTAGGGAATTAAGTTAGGAAAAGGTTAGCGTTAGTAAGTAGCGAAAGTCAAATAGGTAATGTTAAAGGCAGTGTTAATGTTTAAAGGTAAAAGGTATTGTTTAAGATAGAGGAAAGGTTGAAAAATTACGCAAAGTTAAATATCGAGGAGGTTGAAACGCAGGATTATATAAAGAAAATCTCATAATACTAATAAATGTTGTAGGTTAGGAAGATAAATGATTGCTATGGACTGGGGAACTAAGTGATTTATGTGAAGGTGTAAAGGGAAGAGAAGGAGGAGTAGATAGAAGAGAAGATAGATAGATAGAAGATAGAATAGATAGTAGTAGATAGAAGAGAAGATAGATAGATAGAAGATATAATAGATAGTAGTAGATAGGAGATAGATAGATAGATAGAAGATAGAATAGATAGTAGTAGATAGGAGATAGATAGATAGATAGAAGATAGAATAGATAGTAGTAGATAGGAGATAGATAGATAGATAGAAGATAGAATATAGTAGTAGATAGAAGAGAAGATAGATAGAAGATAGAATAGATAGTAGTAGATAGAAGGAGATAGATAGATAGAAGATAGAATAGATAGTAGTAGATAGAAGAGAAGATAGATAGAAGATAGAATAGATAGTAGTAGATAGAAGGAGATAGATAGAATAGTAAGGGATGGGAGTGGCAAGAGAAAACTGTAATCAAGGTCTTTTTATGATTTTGAAAGGAAGTTCGACAAAAGTTATCCCTCACAATACTTTCTGATTTATGGGGCCATTTTTTTACGCTCTCTCTCTCTCTCTCTCTCTCTCTCTCTCTCTCTCTCTCTCTCTCTCTCTCTCTCTCTCTCTCTCTCTCTCTCTCTCATCCATCACGCTCACCAATAACTTTCATACAATATTCCAACATCCAACAAACACATAAATTTTCTGCCAAACAAGTAGAGAAACACACACACACAAAATGCCAGAAAAAAGTAAACAAATAAATATCAGACAGCACACACACACACACACACACACACACACACACACACTACGCAACACACACACAAACAACTACACACACACACACACACACACACACACACACACACACAACATAAACACACAACACACACACACACACACACACACACACACACACACACACACATACACACACACATTCTCTCTCTCCCTATTTCTTCATACATTTAATTTATTTCAAGGGAATTTTTCGTAACTCTTATAAAACGGTTAAATGAACTCTCTCTCTCTCTCTCTCTCTCTCTCTCTCTCTCTCTCTCTCTCTCTCTCTCTCTCTCTCTCTCTCTCTCTCTCTCTCTCTCACGGGGGGCACAAAATGACTTCCTTCTCACAACGAAGCTCAGCATGCTTACCATCAACTCTTCCTGACCGCGGAAATTAAACCTCAACACAAAGCCTCTTGAGACCAGAATGCGAAGTGGCAAAGAGAAGGAAAGAGAAGGTAATGAAAAAGAAGAGGAAGAAGAGGTGGAGGAGACAGTAGTGGGAGGGAGAAGGAAGAGGAGGTGGAGGAGGAGACAGAATTGGGAGGGAGAAAGAGAGAAGGTAATGATGAGAAAGTGGAGGAGAAGGAGGTGGAGGAGATAGAAGTGGGAGGGAGAAGGAGAGAAGGTAATAATGAGAAAGTGGAAGAGGAGGTGGAGGAGGCAGAAGTAAATTTATATGATGGAGAGGATCACGAGGAGAAAGAGAAGTTAAAAAGAGGAATTTATGAAGGTTAGAAGAAAGGACGAAGAGGAGCAAGAGGATGAGAAGAGGATAAGGAGACAGAACTAAATTAGATGATGGAGAAGATCAACTTAAGTAAAAAATAAATAAAAAGAAGAGGAGGAATTTCATGAAGATTAGGAGAATGAAGGAGGAGGAAGAAGAAGAGAGAAAGAGAAGGAGGAGGAAGAAGAAGAGAGAAAGAGAAGGAGGAGGAAGAAGAAGAGAGAAAGAGAAGGAGGAGGAAGAAGAAGAGAGAAAGAGAAGAGGAGGAAGCAAAAGAGAGAAAGAGAAGGAGAGGAAGAAGAAGAGAGAAAGAAAAGGGAGGAGGAAGAAGAAGAGAGAAAGAGAAGGAGGAGGAAGAAGAAGAGAGAAAGAGAAGGAGGAGGAAGAAGAAGAGAGAAAGAGAAGGAGGAGGAAGAAGAAGAGAGAAAGAGAAGGAGGAGGAAGAAGAAGAGAGAAAGAGAAGGAGGAGGAAGAAGAAGAGAGAAAGAGAAGGAGGAGGAAGAAGAAGAGAGAAAGAGAAGGAGGAGGAAGAAGAAGAGAGAAAGAGAAGGAGACAGGAGTATATTAGCGTGATGGAGAGGATCAAGAAGAGTAAGATGAAGAGTAAGTTAAAGAGTAGAAAGAGTAAGTAAAAAAAAAAGGAGGAATTTTGTGAAGATTAGGATGAAGGGTAAGTAGGAAGAGGAGGAGAGGAGGAGCATTAAGGAGGAAGAGGATAATGACATCTATCGCCTCTGAAGGACTCTTGGTGCCGGTAGGAGTGGCGCGGAGGTCCCAAGGGGCGCCTCAAGATGGGGGGTTATGCAATCTGGGGTCCTCCAAACACTGTGAGAGCGATGATATTACCTGAGCCAAGGGTGGAGGGGAATGCGGCGCGCTGAGGCTTACCTACCTGACATGCTTGGCTGAGAGAGAGTATTTTTATTATTATTATTATTATTATTATTATCACTGTTATTAGTATTATTGTTATTGCTATTGTCATTATTATTACTATCCTCATTGCTGCTATGTTCTATGTTAATTAATATCATCATAAGTACATTATCATCAACTACTTTCACCACTACTACTACTGCTATTACAACTACTACTACTACTACTAGTACTACTACTACTAACTGCTAATATCTACTACTACTACTACTACTACTACTACTACTACTACTAATAATAATAATAATACAACTATTATTACTACTGCTACTGCTACAACTAGTATTATAATTGAGAATATTGCTGTTGCTGTTTATATCAATTTATTTCTCTCTCCATATATATTTATCCTCTTTTCTCTCTCATTCTTTCTCTCTCTCTCTCTCTCTCTCTCTCTCTCTCTCTCTCTCTCTCTCTCTCTCTCTCTCTCTCTCTCTCTCTCTCTCTCTCTCTCTCTCTCTCTCTACTATAAACATAATTATACGTCAACCATTCCTCCTAACCACCCACTAATGACTCAACTTTCTCTCCTTTACAGGTGGGTTCTGACAAAAATTAGCCAGAGGGTGACGACCTGCCTGACGGGGTAATGCAACTCTAACGTAGGGTTGCTGGGTTACTAGAAACAAATACAGGTAACGTGTCCGAGGCCGGTTTTTCATCCACAGGTCCAGCCAAATACAGTGAATTAATGCATGGCAGCCACACCATTCATTCTCGCGGTGTGTGTGTATGTGTGTGTGTGTGTGTGGTGTGTTGTGTGTGGGGTGTGTGGTGTGTGTGTGTGTGTGTGTGGTGTGTGTGGTGTGGTGTGTGTGTGTGTGTGTGTGGTGGGTGGGTGGGTGTGTGTGTGTGTGTGTGTGTGTGTGTGTGTGTGTGTGTGTGTGGTGTGTGTGTGGGTGTGTGTGTGTGTGTGGTGTGTGTGTGTGGTGTGGGTGTGTGTGTGTGTGTGTGTGTGTGTGTGTGTGTGGTGTGTGTGTGTGTGTGTGTGTGTGTGTGTGTGTGTGTGGTGTGTGTGTGTGGGTGTGTGTGTGTACATATTCTGCGTTGAACTACTACATTAATAGAGTCATTCGTTGTCGTGTCCTACAACATAATTCGTGGAGTGATATATATGTTGCGTGTCATTTTTCACCGCGTGTTGTTTTGTTTATAGAGGGTTGGTATGCGGGGTCATCCATCCACCTCCACCCAAAAGTAAATAGATAAATAAATAAATGCGTCAATGATACAGGAGAGGTTAAAATGTTCCATCCACCTCTATCAAAAAGTAAATAGATAAATAAATAAATGCGTCAATTATACAGGAGAGGTTAAAATGTTCCATCCTCCACTACCAAAAAAAAAAAATTATAAATAAAAAAAAAAAAAAAAAAAAAAAAAAGCGTTATTGATACAAGAGATAGAGTAAAAGTTTCTACCTTACCCTATTCATAATTGTCATTGTTTAACTATCTTGTTTAAGGTTAAATAAATGGGTACCGCTCCGAAAAATCACTTCAAAATACCTTTAAATAATGACAACAAAGGATACAAAAAATCATATCCTGGAGAGTTCATTTAAATAGCCTAAAAAAACTCTCTAACGTCTATCAAAGAACCTATGAAATGAATGAAAGCACATGGAAGTAAAAAACATGTAAGTGAAATGCAGCTGGACCGTAGTTCACTAAAAGGGTACGTCCACTAGATACG
>JACEEZ010009449.1:155000-170000 GCA_016584305.1 Chionoecetes opilio | reverse complement strand
GAAGGGAGAAAGGAAGGAAGGGATGGGTGGAGAGGGTAGGGAAGAGAGGGAGGGAAGGGTAAGGAAGAAAGGGAAGGAAGAAAGGAAGGAAGGGATGGATGGAAGGGTAGGTAGGAAGGAAGGGAATGGGTGAGGAAGAAAGGGAAGGAAGACAGGAAGGAAGGAAGGGATGGAAGGGTAGGGAAGAGAGGAAGGGAAGGGTAAGGATGAAAGGGAAGGAAGAAAGGAAGGAAGGGATGGATGGAAGGGAAGAGATTGAGGGAAGGGTAGGGAAGAGAGGGAAGTGATTGATGGATGGGTAGGGAGGGAAGGAAGGAAGGGATGGGTAGGGAAACATCATAGGAAGGGATGGATAGGTAGAGAGGAAGAGAGGCAAGGAAGGGAAAGGTAGGTAGGTATCATAGGAAAGGATGGAAGGGTAGAGAAGGAATGAAGCAAGGAAGGGATGAATGGGTAGAGAAGGAATGAAGGAAGGAAGGAAGGGAGGGATGCATGGGTAGAGAAGTAAGGAAGGAAGGAAGGGATGGATGGGTAGAGAAGGAAGGAATGGATGGATGGGTAGCGAAGGAATGAAGCAAGGAAGGGAGGGATGGGTAGAGAAGGAAGGAAGGAATGAAGGAAGGAAGGAAGGAAGGAAGGGATGGGTAAGGAAGGTAGGAGAAGGAAAGGCTATAGGGATGTTATAATAGCTTCTGTATCACCTGACATAACGAAGTGGAAGGGAAACTGAGAAGACGCAAAAATATAGAAAGAGAGAAGAAATATATAAAAACTAGAATAAATAGAGACAGAAAAATAAGAATTGGAGGAAAAGAAAGAAATTAGAGAAATTTGGATAATGGCAGACACAGAAATGCACAGAAAAGAAAGTAATTTTGGCTTTTGAAACGTAAAGAAGGGAGCAAATAAGACTGAAAAAGATGGCACCAGGGGAAATGAAAGGGTGAATAGTTTAAAAAGGGAAAAAAGGTGGTTTGTGAAGGTGAGAAGGATTGAGGAGAGAAGGGAAATATAAGCCTTGTTTGCGTGTGTGTTAAAAGGATAGGAAGAGGAAAAGGTGAGAGGAGGGCAGAGTGGAAAGGAATAAAATGATAGGGAGGAAAAGGAAAGGAGAATAAAGGATTGTTAATGATGAAGGGTGAAATAAAATACATAGAAGGGGAGTAGGAGAGAAGGGAAACAAGATGGCAAAATGGAATTGGAGGGGGGGAGAGAGAGAGAGAGAGAGAGAGAGAGAGAGAGAGAGAGAGAGAGATGAGAGAGAGAGAGAAGAGAGAGAGAGAGAGAGAGAGAGAGAGAGAGAGAGAGAGAGAGAGAGAGAGAGAGAGAGAGAGAGAGAGAGAGAGAGAGAGAAAGCCATAGAAATTCTCTTACAGCAATATTGATGTTAAAAGTTAATGATATGGACAGATAAAGACAAAGAGACGTTAAGTAGGTCTATCATATTATAGTAGAAGAGACTTGATAAGGGCACACAAAAAATACAAATTCTCGGAAAAGCTCGAGTCCATAACAGGGAAGAAACAACACACCCACACACACACACACACACACACACACACACCACACACACACACACACACACACACACACACACACACACACGTCATTTCCCTTCTCCATTACTTTCTTTTACCCTCCTCCTCCCTCCTCCTCCTCCTCCTACTACTACTATTTAAGCAAAGGTCAGGCAAGAGTACCATGGCAACGTAAGATGAGAGAAGCGATGAAAGGTCAAGGGTGAGAGACCGACCTACCCAAAAACACACACACACACACACACACACACACACACACACACACACACACAGATAAAGAGAGAGAGAGAGAGAGAGAGAGAGAGAGAGAGAGAGAGAGAGAGAGAGAGAGAGAGAGAGAGAGAGAGAGAGAGAGAGAGAGAGAGAGAAGAGAGACGAGAGAGAGAGAGGAGAGAGGAGAGAGAGAGAGAGAGAGAGAGAGAGAGAGAGAGAGAGAGAGAGTGTACGTCCTAAAAAACAAAAGAGAAGCCCCATACCCTATTAGTGAGACTAAGACGACGAACACAACTCCATTAAACTTAACTTCTCGTCAAGGAGGAATACAAAGGAAGAACAAACATCAATAAGAAGGAGAGGAGAAGGTGAAGGAGGCGCAGCAGAATGAGGAAGAGATGAGTGAAGAGGATAGAAAAGAAGATCCGGAAATATGACCCAATAAGCGAATATGAATAAATTTATGAAATACTAAAGAACGTAGGAAATAAAGTAGGAACGAAATAAAAGGATAAAGGATATATTACAAAAGAACGAAAATATGAACCATGAAGACAGACAGACAGACAGACAGACGAGGACACAAACAGACAGACAGACGAGGACACAAACAGACAGACAGACGAGGACACAAACAGACAGACAGACGAGGACACAAACACACAGACAGACGAGGTCACAAACAGACAGACGAGGACACAAACAGACAGACAGACGAGGACACAAACAGACAGACAGACAGACGAGGACACAAACAGACAGACAGACGAGGGCACAAACAGACAGACGAGGACACAAACACACAGACAGACGAGGACACAAACAGACAGACAGACGAGGTCCACAAACAGACAGACGAGGACACAAACAGACAGACAGACGAGGGCACAAACAGACAGACAGACGAGGGCACAAACAGACAGACAGACAGACGAGGGCACAAACAGACAGACAGACGAGGACACAAACAGACAGACAGACGAGGACACAAACAGACAGACAGACGAGGACACAAACAGACAGACAGACGAGGACACAAACAGACAGACAGACGAGGACACAAACAGACAGACAGACGAGGACACAAACAGACAGACAGACGAGGACACAACAGACAGACAGACGAGGACACAAACAGACAGACAGACGAGGACACAAACAGACAACAGACGAGGCACAAACAGACAGACAGACGAGGACACAAACAGACAGACAGACGAGGACACAAACAGACAGACAGACGAGGACACAAACAGACAGACAGACGAGGGCACAAACAGACAGACAGACGAGGGCACAAACAGACAGACAGACGAGGACACAAACACAGACAGACGAGGACACAAACACACAGACATACACACAAAGAACAATATTGATAAAGAAATAAGAAAGAAAATAGAAAGAGAGGAAAGAAAGAACTGGATAAAAAGAAAGAAGAAAGAGAGAAATGAAGGAATAAAGGAAAATTGTCCGAAAGAAAATAGCGGCACAAACGAAGCCATTTATCCTCGTCCAAAAATAGATAAGAAATATAAATGAGGTAATAAAAGCAAATGACAATCGAGGCCCAAAAAGAAGGACGCTCAAAACCAAGACAATAAAAGAAGGAAAAACAATAAAAGAAGGAAAAACAATAAAACTAAGAATTAAAGACACGAAGACAAATAAAAGACGAGGGAATGAGGGAAATAATGATGAGAGAGAGAGAGAGAGAGAGAGAGAGAGAGAGAGAGAGAGAGGAGAGAGAGAGAGAGAGGAGAGAGAGAGAGAGAGAGAGAGAGAGAGAGAGAGAGAGAGAGAGAGAGAAGAGAGAGAGGAGAGAGAGAGAGAGAGAGAGAGAGAATTTCGTCCATCAGTTATACAATGAAGAGAAGGAAAAAAAACCAACAACATTAAGCTAACATAATACGAACATAAAAGAAACAACACACACACACACACACACACACACACACACACACACACACACACACACACACACACACACACACACACACACACAACAAAACAATACAATCATGACCTCATTAGAAGAAGAAAAAACATAATACAAAAGAACCATATGATAAAAACCTAGAGAGAGAGAGAGAGAGAGAGAGAGAGAGAGAGGAGAGAGAGAGAGAGAGAGAGAGAGAGAGAGATGGAGGGGTGAACAGTGTTGAGCATTGTGTTGGGACAAAGATTGGATGTGTTTTCCTCGCGTGCAATGCATGTTTGTGTTGCCGTGTCCATTGTGAGGAATTTAATGGGTGTTGTTGGGTGAGGGGAAAGAGGGGAAAGTGGGGGACATAGGGGGAGGGGGTGAGAGGGGGGAGGGGGGATGGAGGACTGTGTGGGAGGAGAGAGAAGGGTGGGAGAGGTGAGGAAGAGATGTATGTGCATGAAATAGATGGAAAAGGGTGGATGCATGGAGAGAGAGAGAGAGAGAGAGAGAGAGAGAGAGAGAGAGAGAGAGAGAGAGAGAGAGAGAGAGAGAGAGAGAGAGAGAGAGAGAATGAGGGAAGTTTTTTGAATAGCTAACTATGACAGCTCATTTAAAATCCTCCCGCATTGGCTGCTAGAAAAAGAAAAAGTGTACATACGTAGATTGCACACACACACACACATACACACACACACACACACACACACACACACACACACACACACACAAGAAAATACAGATAGAGGTCACTTAATTATCAACATTCAATCCGTTAAACAAGAATATAAAAGAATGTGAACAGAATACTTTTGATCAGGAATGGGGGATGGGAAAAAAAAGTAAAAGTAAAAAAGTAAAGTTAAAAGTAAAAAGTAATATATAAGAGGAAGAAGAAGAGGAAAAGAAAGAAAAGAACTAGATATTTGAAAAGCGTATAGAAAAGTTTTGCTTCTTCAATAAAATCTGAATCAAATAGTTAGAATAAATAGGAAATGAAACTGATGAGAGCAGGTAACTTTTTATGAATGCAAAAGTATATACCCACCCGCACCCACCCACACACACACCTGCACACACACACACACACACACACACACACCCACACACACACACACACACACATACAAACAGACATAAAGAAAACTTAACACGTAACTTCCTTTTACACTGCAAATAACCAAACTTAGAATATATATTTCGATATTTTCAACCCTCAAAACTAAACTCTCGGTGGGGTGCCGTTTCTCTCTCTCTCTCTCTCTCTCTCTCTCTCTCTCTCTCTTTTCTCTCTCTCTCTCTCTCTCTCTCTCTCTCTCTCTCTCTCTCTCTCCATGCATCCACCCTTTTCCATCTATTTCATGCACATACATCTCTTCCTCACCTCTCCCACCCTACCCTCTCCCCACACAGTCCTCCATCCCCCCCTCTCACCCCTCCCCGTATGTCCCCCCCTCTCCCCTCTCTCCCCTCACCCAACAACACCCATTAAATTCCTCACAATGGACACGGCAACACAAACATGCACTGCACGCGAGGAAAACACAGCCAATCTTTGTCCCAACACAATGCTCAACACTCTTCACCCCTCCATCTCTCTCTCTCTCTCTCTCTCTCTCTCTCTCTCTCTCTCTCTCTCTCTCTCTCTCTCTCTCTCTCTCTCTCTCTCCTCCCTCCCTCTCCCTTCCTCTCCTCTCCTCTCCTCTCCTCTCCTCTCTTCTCCCTCATTTTCTCTCCCTTCCTTCCTTACAGATAAACACAGCACGAAGACCACACGAAACAAGTTTGAAACAAGAGTTGATGTTGTTTTATCATTTCTTTGCTATTCTAAAAGACGCGGATGTTGCTGAATGAAGAAAAAAATGGTACTAAAAAAGACGATACTAAACTTTACGATACTTTACTTTACGATATACTTAACAATATACGACGCTACTTTACTAAAATGATGATGATGTATGGTGATAAAAGTGATGGAATGTACCTGAAAATGATGTGTTTAGGCAATGAAAACAGAATTACAGGTACATTAGAGAATTGGAATGATGTAGAAACTGTCTTAAAGGAACAAATGATCGAGAGAATATGTGTGATTGAGGAAGAGAAAAAAATATCCTATGATAAACGTTCCGAAGAACAAAACAAGTAACAAGATGCATGATATGGAAGAAAAAAAAAATGTACTAAAAAAACGAACAAAACTTGACGATACTTTAAATTTACGATATACTTAACAATACAGCACTTCAAAATGATATAGATGGATAACAATATCGAAGTACGAAAAATATGGCTTAGGCAATGAAAACAAATACACGACAATAAGCGAATGGAATGATAGAAACTGCTTAAAGGAACCAAATGATCAGCAGCAATATTCCGATTAGGAAAACAAACAAACAAATACAATGACATCCAAATAACACCAAAAAACCACAATAACAACACGAAACAAGACAAGAATAACAGATAGAAAATAAACAAGCTGCATGAAGAGTGAAAACTAGAAACACAAAACAGAAACCAGACTCTAGAAAACGAAAGTGACAACAACCACATCTTAAATCGCAACCAGAACAATAACCACAATAACAACCACAATAACAACCACAATAACAACCACAATAACAACCACGATAACAACCACGATAACAACTACAATAACAACCACGATAACAACCACAATAACAACCACAATAACAACCACAATAACAACCACAATAACAACCACAATAACAACCACCCCGAATAACAACAACCACGCGATAAACAACCACGATAACAACACAATAACAACACCAATAACAACCACGATTAAAATAAAAGAAACAAACCACAATAACAAACCACCTAGTGGGAACGGGACGAAAGGAGAGGCAACAGGAAGAAAAAAAAAAAAAAAAAAACAGAAAACCAGAACTCCCAGAGGGGGAAGAGAAGGAAAGGGACTAAAAACGAAAAATCTAGAGAAGCGGCGAAGCGAAAGTAGTGACATCTTTTCCTTTTTTTTTTTTTTTAAACGCCCCGCAACCACACACCATGAAGGAATTAGAACAACACAATAACAACACGATAACAACCACAACAAAAACCACAATAACAGCAACACTAGTGGAAAATGGACGAGATGAAGGAAAGAGGAGACGAAACCGAGGAAGAAGGAGGAAGTGAAAAGAGGAAGAGAAACGTGTCGAAAAAAAAAAAAAAAAAAAAAAAAAAAAAAAAACAAAAAAAAAAAAAAAAAAAAAAAAAAAAAAAAAAAAAAAAAAAAAAAAAAAAAAAAAAAAAAAAAAATATGTTCACGAAAGGGAGGCGGGGGGATTTTTTTAGAGGATTTCTGAGAGAATCTTGAATTTGCCAGGGGGAGGGGATACCACCGAGATGAGGAAGGAAATAACATAGGAATCCAAAAACCAGGACACCCAGGGGCCCACAAGATCCTATTCGGTCTAAAACGGCGGAGGGTATTTGCCCTGGAAATACCCCCTTTACTTACTAAACTATTCAACAACATGTACAAGAGGGAACGTGGGGAAAATGATTCCCATGTTGTCCCACCCCACCCCCCCCCCCCTAAAAGAAAGGAAGGGGGGGGGGCCGAGGGAGAAAGCGATCAGGAACATTGGTGGAACAAACGGATAAAACGAAGGTGAGTTTCTTTCGTTCCGGTTTCGTTTTTTATAGCTTGTTGAATGATTGTTTGTGAGAAAGAAGGATAAGAAGATATGGATGATAGTTAGGAAATATGAAAAGTATGCTAACTATTACAACTACCACTAACACTAAATCGATCCGGGGGGAACTCATAATCATTATAAAAATTCTCAGGGGGCCCAAATATCCCAAATAAAAAAAAAAACCCATTTTACCTTACAGCCCTGTTACCGCGTCAACGGTCTTTTCTTTGTTTTTTTTTTTTTTTCTTTTTTTTAAATTGAAAGTTATTGTTGCTGGCTTTTTTCCGACAAACAATTTGCTGGTAATTTGTCTTTATTCTTTTTTTTTCTATCGACAATCAAACAACTCTAACATTTGAACAATACTTTTTAACGGAGATCTGTTGTTGTGATTGCAAAACACAACCTGCGTGCATCACGCCTGCATCGTTGGACCCTGACCAGTTCGTTTTTTAGTTTTTCTAAAAACCCCCGTTTTTCCTTGTTGTCACAAATTCTGAGCTTTTGAGAGAATATGAAAGCTCTCGAAATAGAGGTTTTTTTATTTCTCTTGAAAGTAATGACATCAAATCCTTTTTTTTTTAGGGTCTTAAAGGATTTCTTATCAAGCTCCCCAGGATTCTACGATCTTTAAAGGGGAAAAAACAATTAAGTTCCGCAGTCTCTCTTCAAATTAAGATGGAATTTCGCAGAGAGAGATGGTATTAGTTTGGTTGCTCTTCTTTTGAATTGATTTCAATTTTGGCTTGATCTTTTACCCTGAAAACAGCGACCCGAAGTGAACGGCATATTCTAAAGAGTGCGGCCCCACTAACAAGGACGTTGTAAATAATCTGTGTCATTTTACTTTCGGAGTTTTTATGTTTCAAGTTACGTTTAATAACAGCCCCAAACATCATATTTGCCTTTTACGGCCAGCCTAAGGCATGCGGACTGGTTTTAAGATCGTTACCAATGAGAAACCTAAATCCTTTTCCTGCTGTACCTTCAGTTAGCAGATTTATTTGCCATTTGATAGTTATATTTGAAGGTTATCGTTGCCCTATATGCGCATACTTTTACCATTTATTCGGAATGAATTTTAATAGCATTTATCACTCCAAATCTGATTAGTTTGTCGAGATCACCGTTCTTGTAAGGACGTTGTTCGCAGTTTTCTCTAGAGTCTAGAATATTTTTTACCTTCTCTATGCTTTACCGGCCTAATTGGTGTCATCGTAAATGTCGATTATTTTAGATTACAAAGTCCGCAGCCCCCAGATCCAATTGATTATATATTCAGAAAAAGAGTAGGACCCCAAGACCGAGACTGGGGCACCCCACTTATAACACCTGCCCCTACCCCACCAATGAAAGAGGAGAGGAGGAGGAGGAGGAGGAGGAGGAGGAGGAGGAGTAGGCAAGGGAGGAGGAGGTAGCGAGGAGGGGAGGAGGAGCGAGGAGGAGGGAGGAGGGAGGGAGGAGGAGGGAGGAGGAGGAGGCAGGAGGAGGAGGAGGGAAAGAAGAAGAGGAGGAGGAGGAGTGAGGAAAGGAAAAAGAGGAGGAGGAGGAAAGAGGAGCAGGGAAGAAGGGAAGGAGGGGGAAAGGGAAGGGGGGGAAGTGGAAGGAGAACAAGAAAGGAAGGAAAGGAGAAAGAAGGAAAGAGGGACGGAAGGAAAAAAAGGGAAAAGAAGGGGAAAGAAGGGGACTAAAGGGAAAAGAAAAGGAAGGAAATATGAAAAAGTTTTTATAGGAGTAAAAAAAACACAGGGAATTGAGATAGGATAGGGGGGAAGATGCCCCTTTCTTGGTCCTCAACTTACTCTTTTAGCCAATCAGGTGTCTCCTGTTGACCACGCCAGCCCATAGCGCGCGGGGAACAAGCAAATAAGTGCGCAAGTGGTTAATTCATATTTTGCCTCCGCCCGCTAACAAGGGGTTCCTATACACATGTATCTAGAGGTCTGCTTTTTAAGAAAGTAACACGTGATAACCTGACTACTTTGGCTTGGTGAGCCTTGGAGTTGGTCTGTTGGGAAGGGAGGGGAAGAACGGCGGGTAAGCGTCTTTAAACTCCAACCTCCAACCTCTTTCAGGTGGATTTTTAAAAAATATCTTTAAATTATTGCGGGGAGTGCCTGTTTTGACGGACAATTGAGAGGAAAGTAAGATTGGAGACAGTGATGATTGCCAAGGCAGCAAGATTCCAAATATCAAGGTTATGGAGGAGTGACAAGGAGCCCAAGACTTGTTTTTGCCGGCGGTGTGTGGTACGTTCCTTTCGGCAGCTGTGGCGACAACTGACCAAGAAAGAAGAAGCAGAAATCCAAACGCAAAACTGTAGACGTGGAAGTCTATGCTAAAAAAGGAAGATACAACGAGGCAATAGTAATGATTATCGAGAGAAGAAGATCGTACAGGGAGAAAAAAAGAAGCAGTGTATTAATTGAAGAGAAAGAAAAAGAAAGGACATAGACTATGAACCAGGAATGAAAACATTGAACACGATTCGGTTTATAACGGGGGAAGGGAAGGCAAACCATGAGCAGGAAGCCAAGGATGCCCAAGCACCGCCACGGCCAGCGCGGTGCAGGAAGGAAAGATGAATAAGGAGAACCATTCAGGAGGCACAGGGAAGAAAGCTGAAGGGGGAAAGAAGAAAAAAACTACCTCAACGAAAAAAAAGGAACACACGGACCACGGGCCAGGGCGCCGCCGTTGCCGAGGCGGCTTGAGGGCCTCGGTGTCCACGGCGTAATGCAGTCCCGGCGAGCGTTTCACGGACACCTTTTTTTTTTTTTTTTCCGAGGCCTGGGAACGGTGCCTCCGCGCAAGAGGCACCGCCCCCAGGCCAGGCCCAGGCGCTAGCCCCCGTTCACTGGAGGCCGCCGTGCCGCAGCAGCAGCAGGCCGGCGCCGCAGGCAGGCCGCCGCAGCAGAAAGGGGGGGGAAAAAAGGCGGCGCCGCCACCGGCAAAGAAGATATGTCCGGCGCGCAAAGAGAACCAAAAGCCGGCGGAGAGCGCGTTAGAGACTTCGTGGAAGGTGAGAAAGGGGAGGTGGAGGTGGGCGCGGCCGCGCTCCTATGTTGCGGCGCTGCATCCTCGTCGGGCCTGGCGGCGCCACGCTATGAAGGAGGTTGCAGCCTAAGGAGTTTCCCGCGGCGTTTTTTTCCAGGTTTTTTGGAAGGTGCCAGCCGCCGCGGGACGCCTGTATGACCGCCACCGTCCACGGTGCTGGGGACCACAGCGGAGCAGGTTACCCCGGCCGCGGCGCAGCGCTCACCCAAGGCGTACTGCACGCGAGGCGGAGGTGGGTTGGAGGCTGCAGGTTGGTGCCAAGTTGCGCCACAACCAGAGCGGGCGCCACTGGATAGGCCTCGGCGGTTGCAAAACATCAGGAGCTGCAGAAGAAGTTCCCCAAATAGTGGCGGTGACGGTTGCCCCCGCGAGGAACCTCGCCCGCCTCTGTGCCAGCCCGTGGCGCCCGCCTGAAGGAGTTCGCGGCACCAAGTGGCCGGCGGTCCATACCGGCACTCCTTTGCCCCCCTATCGCCAAGGCCAGACCTCCCCCCCGCGCACCACCACCCACACGACACCCCAAAACCACCCGCAACAAAACCCACCACCAACCCCAACCATCACCCGCAAACTACCACCACACCCCAACTACACCCACTCAAACCACCACCGCAACCACCACCCTAATCACCACCAACCTCATCACCTCACTCACAAACACCACCGCAACCACACCCCAATCACCACCAAACCTTCACCACCTCAAACCACCAACCGCAACCACCCACCCCAACCACCACTCAAACCACCAACCAAACACCACTCACACCACCACCCCAACTACACCAACCTAATCACCACCCCGGACCACCCACACACACCACCACCAAAACTCCCGTCCCCATTTACCTTCTGTTGTTAATCCCGACCTCAACGCCGAGGACTTTCCTTCCCTCAGCGAGGGTACACGCAACACCATTTCCCACCACACACTCCCGCCCGCAACACCCAACACCCTCCCACCCAGCGGCAACCCCGCCCACTCTTCTGCCAACACCACCGCTTCACCCCTCCCGCCCATCACCGCCCCTTTTACAAGACGCCGCCAATTACATCTTTTTCTGCCCAAAACACCGCCCCCGCAATACTGCCCACCACACCCAAAAGACTTACCCTCCCCCCGCCCCCTACATTAACTATCCTCACCGCCCATTATCAAGCTATTACGCCCATATGACTATCCTTTTTTCACGCCCACTACCGCAACCTATTACGCCCCCACTATCAAGACTATTACGCCCATTCCGAACTATCTTTCAGCCACTACCGCAAACTTTCCGCCCATTACGTGGACTATTCGCCCATCACGACTCTCCTTCCGTCCCACCACACACACAACCCACCGCCCACTCATCGTGGGGACTATTACGCCCACCACGACTCTTCTACCGCCCACAACCACAAAGTATTCCTCCCATTATCGGTGACTACTACGCCCCCACGGACTCTTTTCTACTGCCCCACAACCACGACTCTTCTACCGCCCACTACCACAAAAACCCACCCACCCACACTAAACACAAACAACCCACCCGCCCACCACTACGCCCGACAGAAGCCGCCGCCCAACCAGCTCCCTCACGCCCAACCCTTTGAGGCATAAACTGACCTCCAAATCTAATAAATAAAAAACTGATGAAATAATTTAAACGAGATTAATGAATTAAACTGACTGAATATAATATTAAAATGAGGATTAATTGAATAATGACTGAATAAACGAGATTTAATGAACAAAACTGACTGAATAAACTGAAATGACTGAATAAAACGACTGAATTAACTGAAATTGAATGAATAAACTGACCGAGTTTTTTTAATTGATTGTCAGGTCAATTATCCAATCCGGGAGCTCGTGACTTTTCCGTTGATTTTCAATTGTAGGAAAACTATTATGTTTCTTTTTAGCGGAATTAACGGTTTTCTGATCCCTCACGCCCAGATCTTTTTTTTTTTGCTCCTTTGCTTAAAAAAAGAAAAAAAAAAAAAAAAAAAAAAAAAAAAAAAAAAAAGAAAGAAATCGTCTGTTGTTAGCCATCCATCACAATTTTTTAAAAATAACCGGCAAAACTGAAATATACCAAATTAGTTTTAGTGGACAACAAGGGTAGTAGTAAAAAAGGTCCATAAACTATAAAATATTGCTATATTCCACTATTTTAAAAATCGTCTAATGGTGCCCAAAAGTACAATGGGAAATTACTAGTTCGGGCCTCAACGAAGGCGTTAATTGTGTTATTCAGTAGATAGTTATGGAAAAAACTAAAGGGAATTTATGTGGAAGGAATATCAATGATTTTTTAATGTCAAGTGAGTAAATTTTAATATTTTCATGATTTTTTGACTTTCTGAACAACTACTACTACTACTTTTACTGTACTACTATTTTTTTTACTACTACTACGATACTATATACTATTTTTACTACCTACTATTACTACTACTACTATATTTACTACTACTCTACTACTTACATTTTTACCTACTATAACTACTACTACTACTACTACTACTACTACTACTATTTTTACATACTACTTACTACTACTACTATTTTTACTACTCTCCTACTACTACTAACTACTACTACTACTACTACTATTTTTACTACTTATCTACTACTATACTACTACTACTCTTTTTTACTACTACTACTCACTACTTTACTTACTACTACTACTTACTACTACTTTACACCCGCTCCTACACTGTTTTGCATTAAAATAATCAATCCACCACGTCTTAAATTCTCTCTCTCTCTACTCTCTCTCTCTCCTCTCTCTCTTCTCTCTTCTTTCTCTCCCTCCCTCTCTCTCTCTCTACTCTCTCTCTCTCTTGCTCTACTGAACAGAAAACCCTCTCTAAAAAAAATTTAACTTGTTTTCTTTTCTGAAACAAAACAAAAAAACTATTAATTATACTTGTAATGTCTCATTCTATGTCACGTAATTAATTGATTAGTTAACAAAAATTATTTTGTTATAAATACCTTTTGATAATTTATAAGTCATAGATATTTTTCCTGTATTTCTGGAACAACATGACGTTGCGTTTCGAGCGAGGGAGGAGGGAGAGAGGGGGAGGAGGAGGGGATGGAGAGGAGGACGGAGGGGGGAGGAGGAGGAGGAGGAGGATTAATTTGCGGCAAGGGTGTTGACATGCGGAGGACAACACGGAATAGAGAGGAAGAGGAAGAAAATAAAAGAGGAAAAAGATGAGAAAGAGGAAGGAAGGAAGATACAAAAAGAAATAACAGAGGAATTACAAAACAGACAGGGGTTTTTTGTCTTTGGTTCATGACAACTAACTCCCTGGTATTATCCCGATAAGGTTTGTAGAGTAGATGGAGGAGGAAGAGAAGGAGAAGGAGAGAAAGGAGGAAAAGTAAGAAAAGAATAAGAAGAGAAGGAGAAGTAGAAGGAAGGAAAAGGAGATGGAAAGGTAGGGAAAGAAGGAGAAGGAGGGAAGTAGAGGAAGGAAGGAAGGAGGAAGATCAAGACAAGGTGATAGGGGGAGGAGGGGAAGAGAAAGGAGGGAAGGAGGAAGGAGGAAGAAGGGAATTAAGGTGAGAGAGAGAAGGAAAGAAGAAGATGAGGAAGGAAGAAGGAGGAAGAAGAAAGAGAGTACTTGAGGATGGGGGGAAAAAAATAGAGAAGAGAAGGAAGGTTAGGAAAGAGAAGGTAAGAAGAAGGAAGAAGAAGGAAGGAGATAGGAAAGAAGAAGAAGAGGAAGGGGGATTCATGGCAAGAGGGTGGAGGGTAGAGGGGGGGAGGGGGAATAGGGAGTAGGAGATATATATCGGATAAAATAAAAACAGAGAGAACGGGGGAGAACTACCAAAAAAGAACCAATTTTGGATTGAAACTTGTTCCTTGTTCTTTGGGGGACCAATGGGGAAATCTGTCAAAACTACCTGGGATGGAGGAAAGATGTGAGAGGGAGGAAACAAGAAGAAGAGAACATAGGAGAAATGGGGGAGAAGGAAGAGGGAAAAAAAGGAGAAGGAAGAGGAGAAAGGAAGGAGGAAAAAAAAAAGGGAAGAGACGTGAGAGAGGGAAAGAGAGAAGGAGGAGAAAGTAAGAAGAGAGAAAGATGAGAAAGTAATGGAAAAGGAAAGGCGGAAGAAAGAAGAATAGAAAAGGAGAAAGAAAGAAAAGAGAAAAAAAGAAAGGAGGTGGGAAGAATAGGGTAAGAGGAAAATGAGAGAAGATGAAGGAAAAAAGGGGGGAAGAGAAAGGAAAAAAAAGAAAAAAAGAATCAAGGAAAAAAAAAAATAAAGGAGGAGAAAAGGGACAGAAAGTACGACAGAAAAGGAAAAAGGAAGGGGGGTGGGGGGGGGAAGGGGGGGGGGGTGGAAGAGGGGGGGGGGGGGGAAAAAAAAAAAAGGGGGGGGAAAAAATAAAAAAAAAAGGGAAAGGTGAGAGGAGAAGGGGGGGAAAAAGAAAGATGAGACCTCTCAAACCCCTTTTTCTTCTTCGAGGCGGTTAAAAAATAACCCCACACTTTAACAAAAAAAGATGAAAAACTAAGAGAAGCCGAGAGATGATTAGAGGGTGAGGGAGATGCAGGAAGAAAAAGACCATGACAGTAT
>JACEEZ010009449.1:147500-152500 GCA_016584305.1 Chionoecetes opilio | reverse complement strand
TCATTTGTCTCTGCGGGGCGACAGTGTTGGTAGGGAGGAGAGGAGGAGGAGGAGGAGGGGAGAGGAGGGAGGAGGAGGAGGAGGAGGAGAGGAGGAGGAGGAGAGGAGGAGGAGGAGGAAAAATGGGTTGACGGCAGCGAGATTAGATAATGGGGATAAAAAACTAGAGAGGAAGGGAAGGGATAACAGGGTCAGGGTGGAGGGATGAGAGGAGAGAGAGAGAGAGAGACGAGAGGAGAGAGAGAAAGAGAGGAGAGAAGAGGAGAGAGAGAGAGAGAGAGAGAGACGGAGAGGAGAGAGGAAGAGAGAGAGACGAGAGAGAGAGAGGAGAGTGAGAGAGAGAGAGAATGAGAGTAAAACAAAAAAAGAGCGAGAGAGAGAAAGAGAGTATACATAAATTAGGGTGATAAACCAAGGGCCTACAAAAATTGCATATAATTTTACGGACTATTAAACCAAAACACACACACACACACCACACACACACACCCACACACACACACACACACACACACACACACACGTATACACACACCCAAAAAACAAAACCACTCAAAAATGTGCATTATACCTGAAAAAAAATGACTTGAAAGAAAAAGACGAAGAGGAGGAGAAGGATAAGGAGGTAGAGGAAGAGGAAGAGCAGGAGGTGGAGGAAGAGGAGGAGAAGGATAAGGAGGTAGAGGAGGAGGAGGAGGAGGAGGAGGAGGAGGAGGAGGAGGAAGAGGAGGAGGAAGGAGGTAGAGGAGGAGGAAGAGGAGGAGGTGGAGGAAGAGGAGGAGAAGGAGAAGGAGGTAGAAGAGGAGGAAGAGGAGGAGGTGGAGGAAGAGGAGGAGGAGGAGAAGGAGGTAGAGGAGGAGGAAGAGGAGGAGGTGGAGGAAGAGGAGGAGAAGGAGAAGGAGGTAGAAGAGGAGGAAGAGGAGGAGGTGGAGGTAGAGGAAGAGGAATAGGAAGAGGTGGAGGAAGAGGAGGAGAAGGAGGTGGAGGAAGAGGAGGAGGAGGAAGAGACTAACCCTTCTCCCAAACCATCCGATAAACCGTCCTTTTTGTTCGAGTGTATAAAACAAGGAGGTATGGTTGACGCTCGAGCACACAGACACAAAACAGATTTCCTATTTTTTCCTCTACGCATCCATCATATATGCAAATGGTATGGAGTACGTGAGAGGCGGAGCAGAAAAAGAGGCGCTTGAAGGAGGAGGAGGAGGAGGAGGAGGACAAGGAAGAGGAGTAGGAGAAGAAGGAGGAGGAGGAAGAGGAGGAGGAGGAGGAGGAGGAGGAGGAGGAGGGGAGCAGGAGGAGGAGGAGGAGGAGGAGGAAAAGAAAGAGGAGGTAGTGGAGGAGAAGGAGAAGGAGGAAGAGGAGGTGGTGGAGGAGGAATGAGGTACAGATTTAATAACATCAACTTTAATTTTTCACTGTTTTCTTCCTCTTCCTACTTCCCTCCGTCCCTCCCTCCCTCCTCTTCCTCCTTCTCTCCCTCCCTCCTTCGTTGAGTCCGGAGGTGAAGAGTGTGGTCAGAAGGAAATATGAGAGGAAGTGTGAAGAGGAACAGGTTGAGTGGGAGGATGTGGAAAATAAAAGAGTTGAGGGGAGGAAACGAAAAAAACATTAAAAAAAGGCTGAGGGGAGGAGGAAAGGCAGACTCAGGTGTAGGTGAAGATTAACGCACGTGAGAAAGATCAAAAAGAAGAAAAAAAGGAAGATATAAAAGAGAAAGATCAAAAATAATGTGAATGTAGCAGAACGTGTTGAAGTAAAACATACAGAGGAGATACAGAGTGTAAAAGATAGTTAGGAGAGATAAAAGACGAAAGGATCAACGGATATACAGAGAACTGAGGGAAAGCAGAAAGGTCAAAGAAGCACACACACACACACACACACACACACACACACACACACACACACACACACACACACACACACACACACACACACACACACACACACTCAGGAGCCTCATTATGGTACGTTTAAGAAAGGTCATGATTTTAATCCCCTGGCCAAAACGTGTTGCTGTCCCTCCCACCTCCACCTATGCATCCCCTCCCTCCCTCCCGTCCCGCTCCCCCTTCTATCTTCCTATCATGTGTTTCTCCTCCTCCTTCCCCCATCACCGTAAAGCCCCATGTATCGGCCAATACCCTTTACGCCCCTTCCCTCCCTTCGGTTCCAAGGACGCCTCTTCCTCGTCACAAGGGTTGAGTAAATATTGGACTTTTTACTCTGGAATGATCTGGGATGTGCGGGAGGGGAGGGAGATGAGGGGGAGAGGGGGGGTGAGGGGGTTGAGTGAAGGGGTTGACGGACAGTCGCTGGGAGAGGAACTATGACTTGTATGCATGTGAACACGCACGCACGACCCATCACATCAATATGGTGTTACATATATGGCCAGGGCTTCAGGGCGAGCCTCGTGTAGGTGCGGCGGGTGTTGGCTCGCGTCCCCCTAAGTAATGCCCTCACACACTCACGCCTTAACACTATCTTACATCACCAATAAAAAAAAAACAGAAAAATGAAACTCAAATATAACACTCACACCTCAACACACACACATACACACATACCTCGTCACTGGTGGACGGTCGATTGCAGAAGGGACGGGTGGTGTCAGCCTGAAAATACAAACACATATGTCAAAAAACCCGATAGCTATGCACGTATCTTGTAGTGACATATCTTATATATATTGCTTACTCATATTCAGTATCTTATTGCGACATGCTTACTCATATTCAGTATCTATTCGCGACATGCTTACTCATATTCAGTATCTATTCGCGACATGCTTACTCATATTCAGTATCTATTCGCGACATGCTTACTCATATTCAGTATCTATTCGCGACATGCTTACTCATATTCAGTATCTATTCGCGACATGCTTACTCATATTCAGTATCTTATCGCGACATGCTTACTCATATTCAGTATCTTATCGCGACATGCTTACTCATATTCAGTATCTTATCGCGACATGCTTACTCATATTCAGTATCTTATCGCGACATGCTTACTCATATTCAGTATCTTATCGCGACATGCTTACTCATATTCAGTATCTATTCGCGACATGCTTACTCATATTCAGTATCTATTCGCGACATGCTTACTCATATTCAGTATCTATTCGCGACATGCTTACTCATATTCAGTATCTATTCGCGACATGCTTACTCATATTCAGTATCTATTCGCGACATGCTTACTCATATTCAGTATCTATTCGCGACATGCTTACTCATATTCAGTATCTATTCGCGACATGCTTACTCATATTCAGTATCTATTCGCGACATGCTTACTCATATTCAGTATCTATTCGCGACATGCTTACTCATATTCAGTATCTATTCGCGACATGCTTACTCATATTCAGTATCTTATCGCGACATGCTTACTCATATTCAGTATCTATTCGCGACATGCTTACTCATATCAGTATCTTATCGCGACATGCTTACTCATATTCAGTATCTTATCGCGACATGCTTACTCATATTCAGTATCTTATCGCGACATGCTTACTCATATTCAGTATCTTATCGCGACATGCTTACTCATATTCAGTATCTTATCGCGACATGCTTACTCATATTCAGTATCTATTCGCGACATGCTTACTCATATTCAGTATCTTATCGCGACATGCTTACTCATATTCAGTATCTATTCGCGACATGCTTACTCATATTCAGTATCTATTCGCGACATGCTTACTCATATTCAGTATCTTATCGCGACATGCTTACTCATATTCAGTATCTTATCGCGACATGCTTACTCATATTCAGTATCTTATCGCGACATGCTTACTCATATTCAGTATCTTATCGCGACATGCTTACTCATATTCAGTATCTATTCGCGACATGCTTACTCATATTCAGTATCTATTCGCGACATGCTTACTCATATTCAGTATCTATTCGCGACATGCTTACTCATATTCAGTATCTATTCGCGACATGCTTACTCATATTCAGTATCTATTCGCGACATGCTTACTCATATTCAGTATCTATTCGCGACATGCTTACTCATATTCAGTATCTATTCGCGACATGCTTACTCATATTCAGTATCTATTCGCGACATGCTTACTCATATTCAGTATCTTATCGCGACATGCTTACTCATATTCAGTATCTATTCGCGACATGCTTACTCATATTCAGTATCTATTCGCGACATGCTTACTCATATTCAGTATCTATTCGCGACATGCTTACTCATATTCAGTAAAGTGGGTGTGAGCGGCAACAACCAGTGCCAGACCAACAAACACTAACATCCTTGAACACATAATTGGGCCACACCCCTTGCTTTATTGTCTTACTGTCTTCGTTATAGGGACTGACAACTAAGCGGGCATTTTGTTACCTCATTTTTTTCCCCTTGGCCAGTCCTTTGTGATGTAAAAATATTTATATAAATAATCCTGTCGCATCTCAATCACGACACAACCACGATCAAAAGTAAACAAATTATTTCCTGACCAAGCTGCTTTACATGAAATAATGAAGAGCTATCGTTATCAGTGCCTGCAGCCCGGGAGTTTATGCAAATTTCCTCTGAAATTCTGGGCCACAGTAATGATGCGTGTGGTGGGTGGTGGGGAGGCTGGCGGGCGTGGGCGCTGCCTCATTAGTGGGCGGCGCCGTGACGCCCGCAGATCAGGTGAGATACTGTTGCCTCACAACTTGGTGATGTCCTGAAAGACGTAACTTTTCGCATACACACGAGAGCTGCTGCCTTGGCATGGCGGCCATTATCGTTGCGTCCCCTGCTGCCTCAACACACAGCTGCCTCAACACACAGGTGCCTCAACACACAGGTGCCTCAACACACAGGTGCCTCAACACACAGCTGCCTCAACACACAGCTGCCTCAACACACAGCTGCCTCAACACACAGCTGCCTCAACACACAGCTGCCTCAACACACAGCTGCCTCAACACACAGCTGCCTCAACACACAGGTGCCTCAACACA
>JACEEZ010009449.1:135000-142500 GCA_016584305.1 Chionoecetes opilio | reverse complement strand
CTCTCTCTCTCTCTCTCTCTCTCTCTCTCTCTCTCTCTCTCTCTCTCCGCTAACTGGGACAAGAGGTAATTAGCGCATGTGTTTGTTTGTTGTGGAGAGACAATTAAACCTCAGGAGGCAGGCGGTCGATGAGAGAGAGAGAGAGAGAGAGAGAGAGAGAGAGAGAGAGAGAGAGAGAGAGAGAGAGAGAGAGAGAGAGAGAGAGAGAGAGAGAGAGAGAGAGAGAGAGGAGAGAGAGAGAGAGAGAGAGAGAGAGAGAGAGAGAGAGAGAGAGAAGAGAGAGAGAGAGAGAGAGAGAGAGGAGAGAGAAGAGAGAGAGAGAGAGAGAGAGAGAGAGAGAGAGAGAGAGAGAGAGAGAAAAAAAGCCTGGCGGGATGAAATCGAGTTTGGTAATTGATTGAGTGAAGTATTTTGAGGCACCGTAACAGTACACGGTTGGAGTGGGAGTCGGTGGTAATGGAGAGGGAGGGAATAGGGAGAGGTGAGAGGGAGAGAGGGCGGCAAGGGAAAGGTGAGAGGGAGAGACAGTAAAGAGAGGAAAGGAGGAAAGGAGGGAGAGAGTTAGCAAAGGGAGGGATGGAGGGAGGTAGGAAGGGAAGGAAGGATGGAGGTGGGAGGGAAGGAAGCAGGAAGGAAGGAAGGAAGGAAGGAAGGAAGGAAGGAAGGAGGTAGGGAAGGAAGGAGGGAAGAAGCAAGGGAAGGTAGGAGGGAGAGAGGCAGTTAAGGATGGGAAGGAGGAAGGTAGGAAGGGAATGAAGGAATGAAGGAAGGAGGGAGGTAGGGAGGGAAGGAAGGAAAGAAGGAGGGAGGTAGGGAGGGAAGGAAGCAGATGGTAAGAAGGGAAAGAAGAAGGAAAGGAGGGAGGGAAGGAGGGAGGCAGCAAAGGGAGGGAAGTAGGGAGGTAGGGAGGGAAGGAAGGAAAGAAGGAGGGAGGTAGGGAGGGAAGGAAGGAAAAAAGGAGGGAGGTAGGGAGGGAAGGAAGCAGATGGTAAGAAGGGAAAGAAGAAGGAAAGGAGGGAGGTAGAAAGGGATACAAAGTGGACTGAGGGAAGATTGATTGCGTCACTATTCCATATAGGTCGGTGATGGTGTTTTTCTGTTATTCTTGGAGAAGGAATACAAAGGAATACAAAGGAATACAAAGGAGAGGAATACAGCGGCAGATTGAATGGTTCTAACGACGCTGCACACACACACACACCCACACACACCCACACACACACACACACACACACACACACACACACACACACACTGAGGCACACACACAACAAATACTTCATGCCAAAACAAGGTCGTGCGCACCGATACAAAATACCTTTACCATGTTTACTAGTCTTGTCCTCTACAAAACACATAAACCGCTTGTGACCACCACCACCACCACCACCACCACCACCACCACCTGTACATAAGCCTTCAATTACCTCCACCGCAATCCCTTATTTTCCTACAGTAGCAATTTTGTTAATGTAGCAATTTCCTGGGAGCTATTGTGGGTTTTTTTTTTTATAACCAGACGGCTTCCCCATTTTTTTGCACTACATCATTATATAGATTATAATTATTATCACAAATCATTAGTGTTATTAGTTATTGTTGTTGTTGTTATTACTATCATTTTTATTATTATCATTAGTATTATCATCATCATTATTACTGTTATTATACAGTCATTAATATTTTCATTATCACCCACTTACCCACCCACTCACACCCACACACACCCGGTCCCACACCCACACCCACACCCACACCCACACACACATACACACACACCTACTCCCGACCTACCCCCACACACACACACACACACACACACCTACACCCGACCTACCCACACACACACACACACACCTACCCCCGACCTACCCACACACACACACACACACGTCATAAAAAAACAAAGGTATTATTCCTCCCACGTACACAGGTGGAATTCCTTGCCTTATACACACCACGCATCACCACAACACAGATCTAACCCTCATCCCTGGGCGCCAACGAATCCCTGGAGTCCTCACCTCATCCCTAACACTGCCACTGTCCCACACCAACACCTGGACACACGCCTCGGGACAACCACACAGTCGCCCACCAACGCAAGGATAAACAAAAAGTGTGTTAATCCAAAAAGTGTAAAATCTAAAGCTGCTGTATCAGTTCTTGTGGTTCCCAAATGACCTGATTGATTTTTTGGTATTATTTCTGGCTTTTTTGTGCGTTTCAGGGGCAATAAATAACACATAGTAGTTTGTTAAGCCAGTACTTGCTATAGTCGGACCGGCTTAAACTGGCCGTCTGGGTGGAGTCGCCTGAGGCCCCCAGCTCTAAAATAGTTACGTTAAAATTGTTTCAATAAGTATATCTCCTTTGTGATGCCCTTTACAAATATCACAAGGTTAAGCTCAGTTATTTTCCCTATGTGGCACTAGCGCATTCTATTTTAAGACTATAGCAATACACGTGTAGGGATGTATAATGATCAGTGTTCCTATAGTCCCCTAACACACACCCACACCCACACACACACACAGGGCCTTACCTTATAAACAAAACTGTCTATCTGTCTGTCTTTCTCTCTGTCGCTGTCTCACCCACACCCCCCCCCACCCCCACACCCACACCCCCCACCCCCACACACCCCCACCCCCACCCCCACCCCCACACACACACACAGGGCCTTAATGTGCCTATACTATGTTCTTGTTCTTGTTTATGCTCTAGTACTTCAGTTAACTCCTTGGCTTGTTCTTGTTGCTTTGTTTTTGTCTGTATGCGTCCGGGCGAGAAGAAAATTATTATTATTATTACTATTATTACAGAGCATGGGACTTTTCTGTTTTTTTTATGCCTTTCATTACTCGTATTGAAACGGTTAATAAGTGAGGATACTAAGCGACCGAGATTTTTTGTGTTGTTACTCGATAATGACAAAATACTTAAATTGCAATATTGTGTATGTTTTGTGGGGTTCAAGGACATATTTTTAGTGGACACATAATGACAAACCTTGCACATCCCTCACAAATGCAGGGTTATTTATATGTATTTTGTTAATGATACATCTATCACTTCAAACCCTGTGTATGTACAGCTGCTGCAACACCACTCATCACTCAACACTCATCACCACTCAACACTGATATCCATTCAACACAACAGTCAACATCACTGTAAATAATGTTAACACCACTCACCACCACAATCAACACGACTGAAAATAATGTAAACACCACTGAACACCAAAGTCAACACCATTGAACACCAAGTCAGCACCACTAAACACCAAGTCAACACCATTCTACACCAAGTCAACACCACTAAACACCAAGTCAACACCACTAAACACCAAGTCAACACCAGAGTCACCACCATTCTACACCAAAATCACCACCACTAAACACAAACTCGACACTACTCAATCACCCCGTAACATTAACATTACCCAAATTCACCACCACCACCACTAACCATCACCAATTCTACCATTTACACCACCGATTTTGCCCTTTATTCTTATTATGTATTCTTCTATTTATCGCTATATTCTTCTTATTACCTATTCTACAAATTTCTATTATTTACCATCATTTACATTATTTATTTACCACCATTCTTCCCCCTGCAGGTCGGGAGCCGGACGGACTGCAGCAGCAGAACGAGGTAGACTACACCGCTGACCTGCTTGACCACCTGCTAGGACGCTCCCAAAAGTGAGTGTCTCGCCTTCTCGCCCTTTGTACAGCATCCTGCCCTTTATTTGTCCCTCCACATCATCACAGCTTGTCATCACTTCCCTTCATCATCACCATAGCTCGTCATCACTTTCCTTCATCATTACAGTTTGTCATCATTTCTCTTCAACATTATCATCACCATCACCACCTCGTCATCACCATCATCACAGTTTGTCCTCACTTCCCTTCAACATCAACACATCTTGTTATCACTTCTCTTCAACATCATCACCATCACCACCATAAGTTTTGCATCACTTTAAGTCACCATCATTACCATCATCACATCTTGTCATCACTTCCCTTCAATATCAACATCACCATCACTACCATAATATGTCATCCCTTTAACAACTCACCCTCATTACCACCATCACATCTTATCATCACTTCACTTCAACATCATCAACATCACCACCATAACTTGTCATCACTTCCCTTCACCATCATCACCACTTATAACCATCATAATTGGTCACATCATTCCACTCTCACTCTTTGCACTATCATCACCACAGGTCCTCATCACTATCATCACTATCACTTTCATCACCACCACTGCTGTTTTCATCACTTTTAGAATACGGCCATTACCCTCCCAAGCCTGTCCTTCACCACAATCACCACTAATATTAATCACAATATGACTAACTTCTTGACTTACTCTACTTTTTACATCACCACCAACACCACAGTCACCACCACAACACCACAGTCACCACCACAACACCACCACCAACACCACAGTCACCACCACAACACCACCACCAAACACCACAGTCACCACCACAACACCACCACGACATGCTAGAGGTGCGAGGAAACATCTAATCTTTTCAGACGACAAAAAAAATACACATAAAAAAAATAACCAATGACAAAATACATTAATATTTTACTCACACACACACACACACACACACACACACACACACACACACACACACACATACACACACACACACACACACACACACACACACACACACACACACACACACACACACACACACACACACACACACACACACACACACACACACACACACACACATACACACACACATACACACACACACACACACACACACACACACACACACACACACACACACACACACACACACACACACACACACACACAGAAAAAAATATCACCTTTCAAAAGTATTCAACACACACACACGCTCCTGTACCACACCAGACAAAATAAAAAGTTACGTAAAGGACACACACACACACACACACACACACACACACACACACACACACACACACACACACACACATACACACACACAAGCCTAGGGGTAAGTGGCATAATTGAACTACAGAATCCAAAAGGTGAAACAGAACCACAAATCAAACCTCAAGCCTAAAGTCTGACACAAGCATCCCGCGTCTTCCCGGGGGATACATAGGGCGTGGCCACAGCAACAGGGGGCGTGGCAGGCGAGAAGGAAGGGACGAGAGGGACAAGAGAAAAGGAAAGAGATTGGAATTATGGAAAAACGACGGAAGGGAAAAGAGTGAAAAAAAAAATTATTAGAATTATGGAACATCAAAGAATGGAAAAAAATACTAAAAACCAGAGGAAAGTGAAATAGAGATAAAGAGATGATAGTAATGGGTAAAGAAAAGTAATTTGAAGGACAGAAGGGACAAGAGAAAAGGAAGAGATTAGATTTATAGAACACTGAATTGGAACAACAAGAACCAGAGGGTAATAGAGATGGATGTAAGGAAGGTAATTAGAAGGAAGGGAAGGAGAGGAAGATAGGAAAAGAGATTATAATTATAGAACAAGGAGTGGAATTACATAAGAACCAGAGAAAAGGGAAATAGAAATGGGGGTAAGGAATGAGTTTTTTGAAGGAAAGGAAGGAGATGGAGATAGGAAAAGAGATCAGAATTATAGAACAAGGAATAGAAAAAATAAAAACCAGAGAAAAGGGAAATAGTGATAATATAATTGGGTGAAGAAAGGTAATATGAAGGAAGAGAAGGAAAGGAGGATAGGAAAAGAGATCAGAGTTATAGAACAAGGAGTGGAATTACATAAGAACCAGAGAAAAGGGAAATATAAATAGGGGTAAAGAATGTTTTTTTGAAGGAAGAGAAGGAAAGGAGGATAGGAAAAGAGATTATAATTAGAGAACAAGGAATGGAAAAAAACAAAAAGCAGATGACTATTGTACCGAAAACGAAAGTAGCAGAGGAAAGGGTAATACAGATGATATACTTGGGTAAATAAAGAAAGGTATTTTGAAGGATGGGGAGGATGAGAAGATAGGAAGGAAGAGAGGGAGCATCAGGTGTAGTGATAAAGGGTTGAATAAGATGGATAACAGATAACAGGTGGTTGGAGAGGGAGATTGGAAGACAGATAACAGGTGATTGGAGAGGGAGATTGGAAGACAGATAACAGGTGATTGGAGAGGGAGATTGGAAGACAGATAACAGGTGATTGGAGAGGGAGATTGGAAGACAGATAACAGGTGATTGGAGAGGGAGATTGGAAGACAGATAACAGGTGATTGGAGAGGGAGATTGGAAGACAGATAACAGGTGATTGGAGAAGGAGATTGGAAGACAGATAACAGGTGATTGGAGAGGGAG
The DNA here is from genome assembly GCA_016584305.1 of Chionoecetes opilio. NCBI lineage: Eukaryota > Metazoa > Arthropoda > Malacostraca > Decapoda > Majidae > Chionoecetes > Chionoecetes opilio. The sequence continues at coordinate 136,141 of JACEEZ010009449.1, read as the reverse complement.
ATTGGAAGACAGATAACAGGTGATTGGAGAGGGAGATTGGAAGACAGATAACAGGTGATTGGAGAGGGAGATTGGAAGACAGATAACAGGTGATTGGAGAGGGAGATTGGAAGACAGATAACAGGTAATTGGAGAAGGAGATTGGAAGACTGATAACAGGTGATTGGAGAGGGAGATTGGAAGACAGATAACAGGTGATTGGAGAAGGAGATTGGAAGACAGATAACAGGTGATTGGAGAGGGAGATTGGAAGACAGATAACAGGTGATTGGAGAGGGAGATTGGAAGACAGATAACAAGGGATTGGAGAGGGAGATTGGAAGACAGATAACAGGTGATTGGAGAGGGAGATTGGAAGACAGATAACAAGTGATTGGAGAGGGAGATTGGAAGACAGATAACAGGTGATTGGAGAGGGAGATTGGAAGACAGATAACAAGTGATTGGAGAGGGAGATTGGAAGACAGATAACAGGTGATTGGAGAGAGATTGGAAGACAGATAACAGGTGATTGGAGAGAGAGATTGGAAGACAGATAACAGATGATTGGAGAGGGAGATTGGAAGACAGATAACAAGTGATTGGAGAGGGAGATTGGAAGACAGATAACAGGTGATTGGAGAGAGAGATTGGAAGACATATAACAGGTGATTGGAGAGGGAGATTGGAAGACAGATAACAAGTGATTGGAGAGGGAGATTGGAAGACAGATAACAGGTGATTGGAGAGGGAGATTGGAAGACAGATAACAGGTGATTGGAGAGGGAGATTGGAAGACAGATAACAGGTGATTGGAGAGGGAGATTGGAAGACAGATAACAGGTGATTGGAGAGGGAGATTGGAAGACAGATAACAGGTGATTGGAGAGGGAGATTGGAAGACAGATAACAGGTAATTGGAGAGGGAGATTGGAAGACAGATAAAAGGTGATTGGAGAGGGAGATTGGAAGACAGATAACAGGTGATTGGAGAGGGAGATTGGAAGGTGTTGAATGTATAAAGGTAGTCAGAGAGGGGAGTGTCAGAGCGAGGGGACAGGAGCGAGGGCGTGGAAATGAGAGGGCAGACAGATAAGGAAAGGGAGAGGGGAAAGAGGGGAATATATACAGAGAGGTGGAGGAATCAATGCAATAAGGAATA
>JACEEZ010009449.1:117500-130000 GCA_016584305.1 Chionoecetes opilio | reverse complement strand
GCTAATTTGGGAGAAAAGTTTACCATTGCGCGTGTGTGTGACGTGTGTGTGTGACGTGTGTGTGTGTGTGTGTGTGTGTGTGTGTGTGTGTGGTGTGTGTGTGTGTGTGTGTGTGTGTGTGTGTGTGTGTGTGTGTGTGTGTGTGTGTGTGTGTGTGTGTGTGTGTGTGTGTGTGTGTGTGTGTGTGTGTGTGTGTGTGTGTGCGCGTCAGTCAGTTAGCTGTTTCCGGATGCCACTCATCGTTAAACACAAGTGATAAAAAGATACAAACATTAAACCTGATATAAACACCAGACAAACCCGACTAAGTCACTGTATAGAAGTCAATAAGAAGTAAGTAAATGGTAAAGTTTCTCTGCACAATTTTCTAAGTTTGCAAATGAGATGAATTGTATATATTAAAGCATTTTGTATATTTTTCTGAGCGTGTATTTTTTTATGCACGCAATTCGTACTTTTTTGGCATGAAGTTTTCTATTTTTCACATCACGAGCAATTTTGCATCACGTTATATATACAGAATCATTTTTTTTTTATTGAATCTATCACAATATTGGAATGCAAGTTTGCAATGTCATGCGGTGTTCACAGTGTTGGCTATAATGGCACTGCACTTTACTATATCACTGCACAAAACATACCATTATCACTATCACTACTATTACTACTACTACTATCACCATCATTACGATTTAATTATTACAGTATAAACTTCTATCACTCCCTTAACTATAACTATGAACAAATGCACGTATATATTTATCCTCACAATATATATATGTCAACAAATACCTTCACATTTTTCCCTTTCACTCAGTCTCCATCTTTCCCTTTGTAAATATTTCAGAACCTTCCTAGCTTTCTATTACTACTTTCTACTTTCCATTTACTACTTTCCTTGCCAGCCTGTCTCTAGATGTCTCACGCTATACAGTACCTCTCTCTTTTGTCCTCCTCCTCCTCCTCCTCCTCCTCCTCCTCCTCCTCCTCCTCCTCCTCCTCCTCCTCCTCCTCCTCCTCCTCCTCCTCCTCCTGTGACAATCCTCAAATTGAATCAAAGTTGCGCGCGACTGATTGATTCTGGTCGGCTGGTTCTCTTGTATTGGCTATCAAGCTGCCATTAAAGAGTCGAGAGAGAGAGAGAGAGAGAGAGAGAGAGAGAGAGAGAGAGAGAGAGAGAGAGAGAGAGAGAGAGAGAGAGAGAGAGAGAGAGAGAGAGAGAGAGAGAGAGAGAGAGAGAGAGAGAGAGAGAGAGAGAGAGAGAGAGAGAGAGAGAGAGAGAGAGAGAGAGAGAGAGAGAGAGAGAGAGAGAGAGAGAGAGAGAGAGAGAGAGAGAGAGAGAGAGAGAGAGAGAGAGAAAAAAAATTATCGTAAAACACAGATTATTATAGGAGGGTACCAAGGTCATACCATTAGCTTCGAGGCGACATCTCATAAACGGCGGAGGAGTCACCAAGTCCATAAATGACCCAGTTTTACGCCATAATGACCTTACTTTATGGCGAGGGAGAAAGGATATGAGAGAGGGGAAACAGGGAAGGAGGCAGGGAAGGAAGCAGAGAAGGAGGGAAAACAGGGAGGGAGGCAGGGAGGAAGGAAGAATATCAGAGAAGGGAGACAGGGGAGCAGGGAGGGAAGGAGGGAGGGAGGATATGAGAGAGGGGAAACAGGGAGGGAGGCAGGGAAGGTCGGCAGGGGAAGCAGGGGAAGGAGAATATGAGATGGGGCGTCAAGGGATAAACAAAGGTCGTGACTCGTGTCGTGTATCAAAAGTATACCCTTGGGTAGAGAAGACAATAACACATCGATGAATAAACCAGCGGGTGTCATGTCCAGCCCCGGGGTGTTTCGGGTCCTTGGTGGGTCTGAATCATAGATGGAGACCCGACCCGATAGCTGAGACCCGATATCTGAGGGCTGAGAGATGACTTGGGCATCACCGTAGCTAACAGATAAGATATGAATAGCCCGCAGCCCCCGACGCGAAACATGTTCTTACCCTTGAGGCAGTAGGAGTCTTAGAACTTGTACGAACGCCACTATACTTGATTTGTCCCTGTCTCTGCGACGTCTCTTAGCGCACACACACACACACACACACACACACACACACACACACACACACACACACACACACACACACACACACACACACACACACACACGCACACACACACACACACGGGCTGAAGCGGAAACATATGGGCTGTTTCCTTAAAACCCCAGCCCCTGTCCACCCAGCAGTGAATGGGTACCGGGTGTTAGCCGGGGTTTGTGACCTGCTCTCCGGGGTGCTGGCTTCGGCCAACACTAAGCACTAAGGATGAATGATACAAATGTTGATATGGAGACGGAGCCATACGCGCGTTACTCTGGCCCTGTAAAATACAACTAGATGAATACAACTAGATGAATACACACACACACACACACACATGTATACTTGTTTCACCCACACTCAGCATGTCAACCTCACAACCACCATGTCCAGTGTACGAATAAGTGTAAGTCATGTCACATAACTCCCCCCTCCCACTGTTTCTCCCCCCTTCAAATCAGCACTACCCCCTCCTTTCAATCCAGCACTACCCCCTCCTCCCCCTCCCCCTCCACTAACATTTTGCCATAGGAACAAGCACCTTAATTCCCTACTATGTAAATCTACTCCCCTTTCTCCTCCTCCCGCCCCCACAAACCCTTTACCACTTGCTGTCCCCACACAAATCTTTACCACTTGCTGTCCCCACAAACCTTTACCATTTGCTGTCCCACCAACTTACCACTGCGTCCCACAAACCTTTACCACTTGCTGTCCCCACAAACCTTTACCACTTGCTGTCCCCACAAACCTTTACCATTTGCTGTCCCACACAAACCTTTACCATTTGCTGTCCCCAACCTTTACATCTGACAAACCTTTACCATTGCTGTCCCCACACAAACCTTTACCACTTGCTGTCCCCCACAAACCTTTACCATTTGCTGTCCCCCACAAACCTTTACCACTTGCTGTCCCCACAAACCTTTACCATTTGCTGTCCCCCACAAACCTTTACCACTTGCTGTCCCCACAAACCTTTACCATTTGCTGTCCCCACAAACCTTTACCATTTGCTGTCCCCACAAACCTTTACCATTTGCTGTCCCCACAAACCTTTACCACTTGCTGTCCCCACAAACCTTTACACTTTTGCTGTCCCCACAAACCTTTACCATTGCTGTCCCACAACCTTACCTTGCTGTCCCCACAAACCTTTACCATTTTGCTGTCCCCACAAACCTTTACCATTTGCTGTCCCCCCACAAACCTTTACCATTGCTGTCCCCACAAACCTTTACCATTTGCTGTCCCCACACAAACCTTTACCATTTGCTGTCCCCCTACAAACCTTTACCATTGCTGTCCCCCACAAACCTTTACCACTTGCTGTCCCCACAAACCTTTACCATTTGCTGTCCCCACACAAACCTTTACCATTTGCTGTCCCCACAAACCTTTACCATTTGCTGTCCCCCCACAAACCTTTACCATTTGCTGTCCCCACAAACCTTTACCACTTGCTGTCCCCACAAACCTTTACCATTTGCTGTCCACACAAACCTTTACCATTTGCTGTCCACACAAACCTTTACCATTTGCTGTCCCCCCACAAACCTTTACCATTTGCTGTCCACACAAACCTTTACCATTTGCTGTCCCCACAAACCTTTACCATTTGCTGTCCACACAAACCTTTACCATTTGCTGTCCCCCCACAAACCTTTACCATTTGCTGTCCACACAAACCTTTACCATTTGCTGTCCCCCCACAAACCTTTACCATTTGCTGTCCACACAAACCTTTACCATTTGCTGTCCCACAAACCTTTACCATTTGCTGTCCCCCCACAAACCTTTACCACTTGCTGTGTGTTTTCTGTTAATTCCAGTTTTCTTTCCGTCACCAACAGCCGCGAGGATACGCCAACAATGGCACGCGCTAAGAAATGGTAAGGGCACGACACTCCTGCTAAGAACCATAGTGAGTGTTGTGTTGGTGTGGTGGCAGCCTTAGGAGGGCGCGGCGAGGTGGGTCCGAGGCTAGGACCTCAACCAAGGCCTCTTAGAACGCAGGAGGCCTTGACTCAACCCTTGTGCCGCTCTTTCGGTCTCCTTTTGTCACTTGAGGATGAGATTATAAGAAGGAACCCCAGGACACGATGGATGTTTTATTTTTTATTTTGTGATGGAAGGAGGATTTTGGGGTTGTGGTAGTGATGGTGGTTGAGGTTGTGGTTGTGATGGTGGTTGAGGTTGTGGTGGTGATGGTGGCTGAGGTTGTGGTGGTGATGGTGATGGTAGTTGAAGTGAGGGGGTGGGTTGTGGTGTGTTGTTGAGTGGTAGGTGGTGTGTACCGATGTGTGGATGGTGCATCGTGGTTGTGTTTGGTCGTTCTAGTGTTGGTGTGTGAAGGTGGTGGTGGTAGTTCTCCTATAGATGTAAAGGAATGGTGCAAATCTCCCTCCTCTCCTCCTCCTCCTCCTCCTTGTTCTATGCTATCGGGTTCTTATACACGTAGTTTCCTAGTACAGGCATGTAGATCAGCGGATATTCTCCTTATAGACTAATAGAACTCCTGATATATGTTCTTTGGTGTAATCCTCCTCCTCCTCCTCCTTTTTGTTCAACCTCATCTCCTTCTTTTTCATTGATATTTTCTTCTTATATCATCTTTTTCTTCTTTCTCTCCTTTTTTTCATTTTTTATTTCTTTCTCTCCTCCTCCACTCAGCAGTTTCGTAAAGTCAATTCAAATCAATCAAGGCTCGTCAAAGGTTAAACCAATCTCTACTATTAGCCATTCTTTTTCCAATGAGATGGTTTGGTTTGGTGTTTGGTTTTGCTGTTTTTGGTGATGATTTCGTGGTGGTGTTGGTAGTGGTAGTGGTGGTGGTGGTGATGGTCATTGTAGTGATGATAGTAGTTTGGTGGTGGTGGTGATGGTGGTGTTGATGATGATGGTTTGAGGATGATAGTAGCTTAATGATGGTAGTCGATGCGGTGGTGGTGTTGGTGGTGATGGTGGTGATGGTGTTGGTGGTGGTGATGGTGGTGTTGAAAGCAGGACGTGAGTGGAACAAAGAACAACTCATCACTTTAAAGGAACAAACGGATACAGGGACAGGCAGACACGTGGGGAAATATATAACAAATGATAAATATAATGATCAAATAAATGAAATAAATAAATAAGTTATAAAGACATGACGAGGTGGAATGATAGTAAAAGGTGGGTGACGTCACACACACACACACACACACACACACACACACACACACACACACACACACACACACACACACATCAAGTTTCTCTAATAGGTATACTAACTAAAATTCGACAGTAAAGTTTAAATAAATATATCTTAATGAATATGAATAACAAAATGCACTAAAAAAAATACTAATATATAAAGAAATGATAAAAAATATGATAATTAAAATGAATATCCACGTCTTAAATTCTCTCTCTCTCTCTCTCTCTCTCTCTCTCTCTCTCTCTCTCTCTCTCTCTCTCTCTCTCTCTCTTCTCTCTCTCTCTCTCTCTCTCTCTCTTCTCTCTCTCTCTCTCTCTCTCTCTCTCTCTTCTCTCTCTCTCTCTCTCTCTCTCTCTCTCTCTCTCTCTCTCTCTCTCTCTCTCTCTCTCTCTCTCTCTCTCTCAACTAGGTTAAAGTATATCAAAGGTCATACAAACACGCATGAATAAATCAGCTACACAGTATTAGGTCAAACTCTGTGTGTGTGTGTGTGTGTGTGTGTGTGTGTGTGTGTGTGTGTGTGTGTGTGTGTGTGTGTGTGTGTGTGTGTGTGTGTGTGTGTGTGTGTTTTCTAGCGACCGTAGGATTTAGTTTGTTTTTCATGACGTAGTTGTTCATTGTTTGTGTTTTGGTTATCTGTTGTTGTTATTGTTGTTGTTATTGTTGTTGTTGTTGTTGTTGTTGTTGTTGTTGTTGTTGTTATTGTTGTTATTGTTGTTATTGTTGTTGTTGTGTTGTTGTTGTTGTTGTTGTTGTTGTTGTTGTTGCTGGTGTTGGTGTTTTTCTTGCTTTTTTTCATTTCATACGCTGTTGATGTCATTATCGGATGGAAAAAATATTTTTTTTTCACGGACGACGGAGAAATATAGTATTTTTTTCATCGTATTTCATTTCACGGACGACGTTTCTCGATAAAAAATAATAAAAATATCAAAAACCGCCTTTCTTAAAAACAATTCTTAGATATTTGATAAACTTATTTTTTTCCAACACGATATTGAAGCTTTTGCTGCATCACGTCTTTCAATAATTTCCCCGGACACAGCACACGCCCCTTAGGTACGCCGCCGCATCATCATCTCGGTTATTAAGTAAGATTATTTTGGACTAACAGCAGTATATAACCATAATACTATTTTTTGTATCTCTCTCCCCAAGATAGGTAAACTTCTTTGACTAACTAAGCACAATACTTTTTCTTACCTCTCCTCCCACACTGCACTATCCTTCTCGTAATCATGTGGAGTCATCTTAAAGTAAAAATAATCTGGGCGTCGCAGTTTTATTTCCATTCGTCTTTTGTCTTTTGCGGTTTAACTCCTTCGAAGTTTATGGGAACATAAATAAAGTCTGTCAACTTCTTTCTCTTTTCTTTTCTTTTCTTTGTCTTGACGCTTTGTCCTGTCACAGTTTTCGCTTTCTTGGATCTGTCTTCTAAAATAGTTATTGTTGTTTGTCGTGTGTTAAATCGCCTCATCAAGTTGTCGTCTTGTCCAGTTGTCAAAGTTATGTGTTGTCGTTCGTCCGTTGTGTTATCTTGCTTTTCACCCTCACATGTCGTTTTGTTGTGTGTTCCCGTCGTTTTGTCTTGTTTTAGTGTTGTCGTGTTGGTGTTTCTGTCTTTCCAGCTGCTCTCTGTCGTTCCCCATCTATTTGTCTTGTTTTAGTGTTGTCGTGTTGGTGTTTGCTCCAGTGCTCCTGTCGTTCCTCATGTTGTGTTACGTACATTGTCGTGTTGATTCTGTCCTTCCAACCTGTATTCTTCTATCGTCTTGTTTTGATGTGTGTTGTCGTGTTGGTGTCTCTGTCCTTCCAGCTGCTGTGTGTCGTGTCCTGCCTCAGCTTTACTCGTCACACGTCTGTCTTTCTGTCGCAGTGTCGTCGGCATTTCCCTTATCCTCGTCTATGTCTCTCTTTCCCTGCACACCGTTTTATATTTAATACCCAAAATAGGTAATCAATGTATAGGAATAAACCCACTTGACTGGTACCTTAATGCACCCTAAGTATTTCTAGACACTAAATTATAGCTTAGAAAAATACTAAACACCATAGAAAGTTCTTAAGTATCATAGTTTGTCTATTTTAACTATCCAATTAAGTAGCTTAGAATTAAAGTATTGATGTTTAACCCCCTAAAAAATGTAATTGTTTCCATAGTCTACTGAATTAGTGTATAAGATTTTAGCATTACGTAATAGATTGTTCTGTAGTACTCTTGACACCTCTACATATACAAAGTACTTTAGAATACCTTGAATACACAGGTAACAGCTTGATTACCCTCCCTATGTACGTATGTAGCACCTCTAAATCAAACCCACACACACACACACACACACACACACACACACACCACACACACACACACACACACACACACACACACACACAATACATGATTGACAACCTAGTAACATCCCTACAAAATAATATTGCATCATTACCTTAAAAAAATTCTATTATATATCACAAAATACCTTATTTACCTATGACAATATAAAGAAAAACATGAATACTTCTCACATTTATACACACGCCTATACACACACAAACACACATTCAATTCTTCCCTGAAAGCTTCTCAACACAGACTTTCAAGTTGGCTAAAAGTTCCCGTGAAAATAATTGACAGCTTTTTATTTCATACGTTCTCCTAATGAGGTTTTAACTGCGACCTCCATTGGAAAGAGAGAGAGAGAGAGAGAGAGAGAGAGAGAGAGAGAGAGAGAGAGAGAGAGAGAGAGAGAGAGAGAGAGAGAGAGAGAGAGAGAGAGAGAGAGAGAGAGAGAGAGAGAGAGAGAGAGAGAGAGAGAGAGCGAGAGAGTGAGAGAGCCAGAGACAGAGCGAGAGAGTGAGAGAGGAAGTGTGTGTGTGTGTGTGTGTGTGTGTGTGTGTGTGTGTGTGTGTGTGTGTGCAGTCAGCCGTACGGCAAAAAGTTTCAGCGACATCAAGACACTAAAGTGGAAAGTCTTGTCGCGTTCGTTTGAAGAACCAAAAGGGAACGAAACGCGAGGAAATCGAACACTCAAATAAAAACCCGGGAACTCAATACAAAAATAAAAATAAACGGAGAGGATGAAACAAGGGAATTGAATTTATCTTACAAAAAAAACAAAAAAACACTGCACCAGAATTTCTTTTAATTGATGTGAAATGGCTGGAAAAATAATGAGACTTCTGTATATTATTTAATAGAACAGAAATCAAGGCATAGAGAAAAGGGAAGGAAAGATAATTAATATGAAAAGGAAATATACCAATCTAATATTGATGATAAAAAATGTGGGCAGGGATGAGAGCGAAATATAATTAAACTTTTAAGTCCATATTAGAGGAACACGTCAGGAAGAGCTACATTTCTTGATCACATTTATGACCCACGACTACTACTCAAGCCTTAATTAGGGGATCCACCTGTTGGCTACCCAGGTGACTCAGGCGTCAGGTAGAGGGCGAGGTCATAGGTGGGGAAGCATAGGTCGCAGGTACTTCTCTCAAAAAGTATTAAACCCTTCACTGCCAAGATCTTTCCTTTGCTATAAAAAAGTGTCTGTTGTTAGCCATAAAATTACGAAAAGTAGCTAAATATACCAAATTAGTTAGTCGACAAGGGTACTAAACAGGTCATATCTATAAAATATTGCTTATATTCATTAAAAATTGTCTAATGGTAGCCAAATTACAATGGAAATTACGTTCTGGGTCTCAAGGGGTTAAAACGACGCCGCTAAAAGGACGGTTGGAACGGTTTCGGGAATATACATAGGAAGTGCCTCAAATCCCTCTCTGCTCACTCAACGAGTAGTCATGGGCGTCCAGAGAGGGGGGTAACGTGCAGTAGTTTGCCCCCTCCACTCCCCCGTCCCTATCACCGACCCCCCAAAACCCATCACTGTCACTCTTCCCCTCCAATAACCCGTCACTACCGCTACCGTACGAGACACGTGTCATGCATACGTACTGAGCTATACATATGCGAGGCGTACATACATACATAGCCACACATACAGACCTCAGATATACATACAGTTGCATATTCATACGTACTCAAAGGGTTTATTGATATACATACATACTGCTCCGATATACGTAACGCAGATGTATACATAGGCATTTTATAATACGTATATAACACTTTTGTCATCACGTATACATATGATACGTACACGGACTCTGTGTATACCTTGTACATACATAACTCTTGGTTTTACTTATACATATTATCATATATGAATCATACATACACTTTCCCAATCTGCATGTCAGGCCTTGGTAATTGCTCTCTCTCTCTCTCTCTCTCTCTCTCTCTCTCTCTCTCTCTCTCTCTCTCTCTCTCTCTCTCTCTCTCTCTCTCTCTCTCTCTCTGCATGTCATCATTGCAAGGTGTGCATTGATTGGTATGACATGTGCAAGCCTCATTTTCTATTTATTAATTTGTTTGCATAATGATGTTAAAAAATGTTCAGTAGTTGAGTCATGTGATTTCTGTTTTTGACATATCTATATATAATTAGCTAACTTGTAGTGGTGATGATTCTTGCCTTTCAATAGTTTGCATACATATTTACTTACTATTATAATTATCATTTGTTATTACAGTTGGCCACTCTCTCGTTTGACTTGTTACCTTACCATAAGTTATAGTTGAGACTGTAGTTTAAGTTCATAGCCTACAAGTTCCTCACTGATCCTCCTCAACCTACTCCTCCTTCTTCTTCTTTACTATATCTCCTTTATTTTCCTCCACTTTTCTCCCTCCCCTCCTATACCTCCTATACCTATCTCTCTCCTATCCCTCTCTTCTTCGGCACGTTCTTTGCTGATCCTCCTCTCCCTCCTCCTCCTCCTAATCCTTCTTCCTCTCTCTCATCTATTTTTCTCCACTTGTCCCTCTCCCCTTCATACCTACCTCTCTCTCCACTCCCTCCCTTCCCTGTCCATCCCACCCTCCCTTTCCACCTCTTGCTTCTTATTCCTCTCTATCCTCTATTCTCCTCCACTTTTCCCTCTCCTCTCCACTCCCATCTCTCTCCTATCCCTCCTACCCTGTCCAACAACCCCACCCCTTGCCACCCACCCAACCATTGACATCACCATAATACTGAGTTCTATCTTTCTTATTGTCTGTTCAGACGTTCAGACCCCGCCATCTACCTTTTTAGGAGGTCCTGCATCCGCCGTGGGGGTGCCTGCGACCACCGCCCCGACGACTGCTGCTACAATTCCTCTTGTCGCTGCAACCTGTGGGGGACAAACTGCCGGTGCATGCGTATGGGTCTCTTCCAACAGTGGGGCAAATAAGGAGTTGAAGCCGCCGTCAGTCACTCGTTTCCCCCTGTGTCGCCCCGGGGACCTTACCGCACCTCGACTGCCTACCTGTCGCGAACGTCCCTACTCCTCCCTTCTGTCTCCTGCCCCTTCCCTGCCTTGCTCACTCCCCCTCCGCTCTCTGATACCTAAGTCGAGCTAAGTCTAGTCTTCCTCCTATGAGTCCTATCGCCTCTCGGCCCTTTATTAGTCTTCCCACCACCTGCTACTCCATACTCCCGCCCCTTAACGACCCTGAGATCCCTGGCCGTACGCACCTAGCCAGCCCCGGAGAGCCAAGAGTTACAAGTTTCTCAGTCTGTAAACAACACGCATATCAGTCACTTCAACGACGTAAACAAACCCCTTGACTGACGGAAGACGCCATGCATGCACTTATCTTGTCTGGTGTGTGTATATAGAGAAGTACTCAGAAAAATGAAGCAGAACCACGAAACATAACAACAATAATACTAATAATACATAAAAGAGATGTTAATTAAATCTAGAAGTCCCTCTTGTTCTTGCTCCTACACCTCCCTAACACCCAATCCCGCGTCCCATCATCCTTATATATGTTCCATGTGACGGGTTTTAGTCGAGGTCTGCGGCTTGTCTCTCTACCCCCCCCATGTCACCTGTGTGTTGGGTGTACTCTTGTGTGTGGTTCAGGTTAATACTACTAATGATTAATCGCCCGGTAATCTATCACTGTGTTTGAAGCGATGCATGTTGTGGGTGGTGATCGGGTGGGCGGCGCTGGGGTGTGGGTGTTCGTCACTGGTTGATCCCCTCCTCCAGCCACTAGAATGAGCCAATCACAATACTCACACCCTCAAGCCTGGTTCTGATTGGGTATACTCCAGCCACATACCCTAATTAGGTCTAGGCTTAAACGTACCTAACCCTGTATCTCGTTATCCTGTTTGTCTTTTTGTTTATCTCACCAAAGGGAAGAGTTTGCGTAAAATATTATCAAGAGAGCGATTATTGAGTCATATGGTATAAATATATTATATATATATATAATAAAGTGTCTATGTGTAGCAACCTATTTTCATTTTTCATTCATGCCTCCTTAATTAGATGATGGATTGTGCGTGTGTGTGTGTGTGTGTGTGTGTGTGTGTGTGTGTGTGTGTGTGTGTGTGTGTGTGTGTGTCTCAATACACTTCACATTATTAAAATTATATACAAAAAAACAGAAAAGAGTATAGAAATAGAAAGTCGAGCATCTTCAACAACTACAACAACAATAACAACCTCAAAAACAACTACTATTCATACTACTACTACTACTACTACTACTACTACTACTACTACTACTACTACAACAATAACTACTACAGCAACAACAGCAGGAGGGGCGCGGCGAGCTCTCCGTCAGGTGGGTACAGGTAACCAGGTTAACCCTCGGTAATTGGTGATGGTTACTCCAAACACCAACTACCAAAACACTTCACAAACACTTAGACCCTTAACCACATAGACTCTACATCACGTCTAAAAAAGGGAAAAAACACATTACCTACAAAAATAATACCTAGCACATTAAAAAAAATTGGTACCTATGAATATTATCCTTAGAGTTTTTGTTTTTCGTTTTTCTCATTAAAACAGATTATTTTCCCTTAAGTATTACCAAAGAGCAAATTATTAACAAACACGTAACATTTTTTCATTCATTCAACATAATTTTTTTAATATAGAACATGGCCCATCCGTTACTCTTCCCTCACTACACACACACACACACACACACACACACACACACACACACACACACACACACGACACAAACACACACACACTAACCACGAATAGTGCACTAAATAACAAGAGTACCTGTCAAAGATAAAGCAACAACATAACAATGACTCGTTAGACAACAAC